>CM048917.1:40318920-40918920 GCA_026686955.1 Epinephelus cyanopodus | reverse complement strand
TGCATCCTGAGAAAATTAAACACAAACACTGAGAAAACTATATCTCTTATTTAAAAGGTTTAAAGTCGACATTTATTTCTTTATGTCAAAAAACAATATTCTGTTTTTTGTTTGTTTGTTTTTATTTTGTCAGTTATCTCGAAAAATGAGCTACGGAGGCGTAGAGCTGCCATTCCAAAAAAAAAAAAAAAAATGAGATCAGGTCATAATTTTACAAGAAGAGTATCTTGTTATGTAAATATCTTTTTTAAAAAACTGATCAGCATCAGTTTTTTCTGGTGTGGCATCACTATGCTTTTGTAAATACTCTTTAGTTTCTCTTTTCCTGTTATCAGGAAAACAAGAACATCTGTTGTGTTATCTTCAGATAGAATATCTTCAGACAAAGTAACTCGTTATTAAAAACATTGAGATCATTAACTAATGCTCTGAAGGTAGGAGTTAGGGAAGAAAATGATTGGGCCGCTCTCTGCTTCCTTACATGTGTGTAATTACTTCAGTTTTATTTTCCGATGATCACAGACTCAATTTTACAATCTCAGCATGACAAATTTTGTTTTCTCATCATCACAAAGTGATTATTTCATGATGTCAGCATAACACAAACCACCTTAAAATCATTCGATAAAAATGTTTGAGATTCAGACATGAGGTAATCACTGCTTTGTCTGGTATTTAGAGATGATTACCGTAGTGCACTGTCATGCATTGTTCACTAATGATCACAAGACACTGTTTGGGTTAACCTGGGATCCCAAAAAAGCATTCAGCGATCATCGGAAACAAATTATAAGGCTTCTCTGTAAGACTGACTTGAGGTCTGGTCTGATGAACAAAATTGCTCTCGTGACAATTAGAATGTAGAACATACTGATGATGTCACTGTGTCCAGTATGTCAGTGAAGCTTTGTTAAGATTTGATGGTTTTGTGACTGTAATTTAGAGTGTCTTATGTCAGTAGTTCTAAAGTCAGCAGTTCAAGGTCCTGGAAACATCACTGGTAGATTTGTGTTCAGGGTGGATTTGTGTTTGCAGTAACTAATGTGCAGAATGTCAAGAAATGACATGCCATGTGCCAACTCAACATTGTACCAATGCACTTTAAAGAGATATTTTTACTTGCAGAGATTAAATAATAAAAAAGAACCAAATTGGTCTTGCTGGTGTTTGAGTCAATCAGTGCTGTCTAATCTTATGTTTAATTCAGAGCTGTGAGCTGTAGTGCACATACAGTGTAATACCATCATTCTGCATGAAGAGAGCACTCACTGATCAAAGCTGCAGTGCAGAGCTGTGCCAGGTTTAGCCAGCGGTTCAGTTAGTGTGGATGGGTCTGTTCAGTCTGCATATCTGATTTCTCACAGCTCCACCTTTGCCTCAGGGATGCACAACGAGTTAGACTTGGCATCTGTACCATGTATTTGTAAAAGGTGAAATATTTTTATTGGTGTTGTTTTCTTGTTAATCCAACAGCAAAATGAATGCTAATAAAATTCACATGCGTGTTTAACAGTGATTCCTGCAGGAGGTTTGGCAGGAGAGATGTTTTTTCCAAACTTACCTCAGTGGCTGTTCCAATACCCGTTGTAGATTAAAAATGCTTCTAGTTGGCTTCTTAAAGTGACATACCTTTTTTGTTTGTTTTTAGTTTTGTAAGCTTATGCACACTCACTGCAAATCAACCTTTTTAAAGTTTTTTTAAGGCCTGTATACCTTTGACACTATAATTTTTTTTTGAGTCCCACACTGCATGACACATTTAAAAATGTGGAACATGCAAACCATGGGCACTCAAACTGTTGTGAAAGATTCACAATCCCATAAAAACACCCACAGAAAAAAAAATTAAAATGCTTCGTCATTGATCTCTACAGTGGCCTGTATAAGTTTGGGCATCCCTGGTCAAGTAATTAGAGGATGAACTGATCTTCAAAAGGCACAAGGTTAAAGATGAAACATGCTTTTCAACATTTTAAGCAAGATTAATGTATTAATATTGTTTTGTAGCGTTATAGAGTGAAAAATGGAAAGGAGCACCATGTAAAATTTTGGGGACTCCAAGACATTTGAGCTCTCAGACAATTTTTACCAGGATCACAAACCTTAATTCGCTTGTAAGGGCTCTGGCTTGTTCACAATCATCGTTAAGAAAGGCCTAACAATCAGCAGCCATGGGCTCCTCTAAACAGTTGCCTGGCACTCTGAAAACTAAAATTACTGATGCCCACAAAGCAGGAGAAGGTTATAAGAGGATAGCAAAATGTTTTCAGGTAGCTGTTTTCCTCAGTTCATAATGTAATTAAGACAGGTCAGTTAACAGGAACTGTGGAGGTCAAGTTGAGGTCTGGAAGACCAAGAAAACTTTCTGAGAGAGCTGCTTGTAGGATTGTAAGGAAGGCAAATCAGAAACCTGTTTGACTGCAAAAGACCTGCAGGAAGATTTATCAGACTCTGGAGAGGTGGTGCACTGTTCTATTGTGCAGTGACACCTGTACAAATACGACCTTCATGGAAGAGTCGTCAGAAGAAAACCTTTCCTGTGTCCTCACTACAAAATTCATAAGTTTACAAAGGAACATCTAAACAAGCCTGATGCTTTTTGGAAACAGGTCCTGTGGACTGGTGAAGTTACAATTGAAATTTTTGATTCAATGAGCAAAGTAGTTTGGAAAAAAAAATGCAGAATTTCGTAAAAAGATGACCTGTCGATCTGTTAAACACCATGCCATGGCCCTCACAGTCCCACGATCTAAACATCATTAAAAATCTGTGGGTAGACCTCAAAATGCAGTGCATACAAGACAGCCCAAGAATCTCACAAAACTAGAAGACTTTTGCAGGAAGAATGGGTGAAAATCCCCCAAACAAGAATTAAAAGACTCTTGGCTAGTTACAAAAAGTGATCTTGCTTAAGATATTGAGGAAATTAACTTAATCACTTTTGGAGATCAGTTCATTGTCTACTCACTTAACTATTCACAGTAAACGAAAATCTTGACCAGGGATGCCCAAACTTTGGCACGCCACTAAAATAATTTCTGTAGGCTGTTTTCCAAATCAAGGGTAACTTATGATCAGATGCTGCCCTTATCTTTCCCCGAGGGATTTTATATCAGTCATCCTCAAAGCAGTGTACATTCGACCCAACGCTGACACCAACTGCTATATACAAAGCTGAGACCTCATGCCCAGAAGATGCTTTTATTGTGGCCACAAACTGAAACAATGCCAATCTGAGTCTTGCTGAGATATCAACACATCAACTGTTCTGCACTTAGAGCTCAAGGTCCAGTGTGTAGGATTTAGGAGGATATATTGTCAGAAATGGAATATAATAAATTAAGTATGTTTTCTTTGGTGTATCATCATCTGAAAAGTATCGTATTTTTACTGGTTTTGATCACCTGGTCCATTTGTTTTGGAGAGGAAGGGACCTCCGCTGATAATTCTACTTCTGTTAAAAATCTTCTTTTTCAATGAAAATAACTAGCATCATCTCCAAAAGTCGCCATTGAATACAAGTGACGTCATTCCATATTTATTTGGGATAATGGAAGCATTTTACTACTCTCTACAGTTAGAGTCAATAGAAAAATTCTCAACAAAACATGTTAATGCAAGAGGGCAATGGAGTTTATACTATGGTGCACCACTTTCTCACGCTTCTAGTCCAAAGAGCGAGAGAGTTAACCACAGAAACTCACTATAGCTCCCACTTCTGTAGCATGCAGTGGCTCCCCTCCTCCTGTCTGCCCCATACCTATGGCACTGCTCAGGAGAGGGGGTAGATGAATTACAATGTAATATACTTGAACATATTTCTTGCTTTTTTCCTGATGGTCAGATTAAGTTGCTAAATTTGTCACTGGTCACTTTTTGGAATTAAAGTTACTAAAGGGGTCTTAAAAGTCACTTCATCTAGTGAGAAACTCACCAAATCGACAACACTCTGAATGTCTTGAACTTAAGTTATTAGAGAAAAAAAGATGAGCACACATTACATCCCATCGGTGACATGCCACGCCTATGGTGGGCCGAGCTGGCAGAGTCTCTCTCTCTCTCTCTCTCTCTCTCTCTCTCTCTCTCTCTCTCCTTAATCGTTAATACATGATATACCTGTGCGGTGGTGTACGCTGTCAGTATATACATATATATATATATATATATATATATATATATACACACACATATATATATATATATATATATATATATATATATATATATATATATATATATATATATACAGTACAGGCCAAAAGTTTGGACACACCTTCTCATTCAATGCGTTTTCTTTATTTTCATGACTATTTACATTGTAGATTCTCACTGAAGGCATCAAAACTATGAATGAACACATGTGGAGTTATGTACTTAACAAAAAAAAGGTGAAATAATTGAAAACGTTTTATATTCTAGTTTCTTCAAAATAGCCACCCTTTGCTCTGATTCCTGCTTTGCACACTCTTGGCATTCTCTCGATGAGCTTCAAGAGGTAGTCACCTGAAATGGTTTTCCAACAGTCTTGAAGGAGTTCCCAGAGGTGTTTAGCACTTGTTGGCCCCTTTGCCTTAACTCTGCGGTCCAGCTCACCCCAAACCATCTCGATTGGGTTCAGGTCCGGTGACTGTGGAGGCCAGGTCATCTGCCGCAGCACTCCATCACTCTCCTTCTTGGTCAAATAGCTCTTACACAGCCTGGAGGTGTGTTTGGGGTCATTGTCCTGTTGAAAAATAAATGATCGTCCAACTAAACGCAAACCGGATGGGATGGCATGTCGCTGCAGGATGCTGTGGTAGCCATGCTGGTTCAGTGTGCCTTCAATTTTGAATAAATCCCCAACAGTGTCACCAGCAAAACACCCCCACACCATCACACCTCCTCCTCCATGCTTCACAGTGGGAACCAGGCATGTGGAATCCATCCGTTCACCTTTTCTGCGTCTCACAAAGACACGGCGGTTGGATCCAAAGATCTCAAATTTGGACTCATCAGACCAAAGCACAGATTTCCACTGGTCTAATGTCCATTCCTTGTGTTTCTTGGCCCAAACAAATCTCTTCTGCTTGTTGCCTCTCCTTAGCAGTGGTTTCCTAGCAGCTATTTGACCATGAAGGCCTGATTCGCGCAGTCTCCTCTTAACAGTTGTTCTAGAGATGGGTCTGCTGCTAGAACTCTGTGTGGCATTCATCTGGTCTCTGATCTGAGCTGCTGTTAACTTGCGATTTCTGAGGCTGGTGACTCGGATGAACTTATCCTCAGAAGCAGAGGTGACTCTTGGTCTTCCTTTCCTGGGTCGGTCCTCATGTGTGCCAGTTTCGTTGTAGCGCTTGATGGTTTTTGCGACTCTACTTGGGGACACATTTAAAGTTTTTGCAATTTTCCGGACTGACTGACCTTCATTTCTTAAAGTAATGATGGCCACTCGTTTTTCTTTAGTTAGCTGATTGGTTCTTGCCATAATATGAATTTTAACAGTTGTCCAATAGGGCTGTCGGCTGTGTATTAACCTGACTTCTGCACAACACAGCTGATGGTCCCAACCCCATTGATAAAGCAAGGAATTCCACTAATTAACCCTGATAAGGCACACCTGTGAAGTGAAAACCATTTCAGGTGACTACCTCTTGAAGCTCATCGAGAGAATGCCAAGAGTGTGCAAAGCAGGAATCAGAGCAAAGGGTGGCTATTTTGAAGAAACTAGAATATAAAACATGTTTTCAGTTATTTCACCTTTTTTTGTTAAGTACATAACTCCACGTGTTCATTCGTAGTTTTGATGCCTTCAGTGAGAATCTACAATGTAAATAGTCATGAAAATAAAGAAAACGCATTGAATGAGAGGGTGTGTCCAAACTTTTGGCCTGTACTGTATATATATTCTACATTACTGCATTCCTGCATTTACAGTTTATTTATTTTGCAATCACTCTCTACCACAAATTGATTTTATATGTCGTATTTTCGTTCGTTTTTGTTTTTTGCTTGTGTGCTCTCTTTGTCACTGATTATTTAATTTATTGTTGAAGGGAGCCTGAGATCTAAGAATTTTATTGCCAGGGACTGCCTCTATGTAATTGTTGTGCATATGACTTGAACACAGATATACAGAAAATCAGTTACTTCATTGAGAAGGCAAATTAATGGTTGTCCTTTTTGTTAAGAACTTAACAACCCTCAAAATCTTGTCTTCGCTGACCTCTGGTTGTTGAACCTCTCACTTTGCTGCAGGGATATACAGGTGTGGTGACACGTGCAACTGATTTTATTTCTGAAAAACGTTTGACAGCAACTGGTCAAATAATAGATGTTACCAGTTGCATTGGGAGGTGACCCAGGATTTCTAAAAGGTTTTTGACACAATTTAGGAGGATTTTGACCATAATTTCTTTACTCTTCCACTTGTGCTCCTTTTTAAAGTGAGGGTCAAGTCCTTGTCAGCTTTCTCTCCTTATGGTTTAAATGTAGGGGAGACCGGGGATGGTTGTAACAAAGGGATAGTTGTAACACTTTCAGTTTGGCCAATTAGAAACGAGCTGTGTTGACATCATCAACATAGTCCATGCCCATTTACAATTGGAGCTCACTGGTGAAGCCACGTGTTCTTGAGTCCAAATTTGTCTGTTCTAGAGCCAAAGAACAGTTTTTCAGGTGAGAAACCAAACATTTTCATCACAGTTGTTTTTTGTAACAATATACCTCTTTGTATTTGACATTAATTTCCATAATCTGTGATGGTGTAGTAGAGGTCAAAGTGTGTGTTATTTATAGCAGACAAATACGGGTATGTATCAAAATTTAACAAAAAGTATCAGAATTTAACAAAAAGTGTTCATCATCCCCGGTCTCCCCTATCCATGGATTGATGGAAGATTCCAAAACAACCACTACATGAATACAAACACAGCTGAAAGATCTTCACATCAGCCAAACTGTACTGTGGTCCACACACTCTCAACCACTAAAATTACATATGAATCCCTCAGTGATGCGATTTCCATGTGTACCACGGCATGTTGCAGCGATGCAAGGCTTGCTATACTTCACCTCTGTGCTGATGTGTTTTCCAGAGCATCAGCGAGTGCTTTTCATCTTAGTCATCCGCCATAACTCTGCCAATACACCCACAACAAAGACAACACACACAGCAACACATCAGTCAGGGTGCATGGGAGTCCAAACACAGCAAGCCACACACAGACTAAACACCACACACAGTAAACACGTTTCTCAGCCATCTCGTGCAGTTCACAGCCACAAACATGCAACCTTCAGCCTGTGTTCTCTGGATGAATCATTTAGGGAACACTATTTTATCTTAAATGTACTCACATTCCAAAAAAAACAGATAACAAAAAACAACACTATAACTGCCATAGACTGACTTTACCCAATGCATATATTGTCTCAGAAGATTTGCCTGATACACTGAGGAGAGCCAGTGCATTAAAGGAAAACTATGCTTCATTTTTTCTGACAAAGTTTGGTTTAAAGTAGGAGAGAAAAGGCTTTAAGACTTTAAAAACTCTAATTATTTATTTATCTAATTATTTCAAATTCTCTTGAAATGTGCCATCACACTTTCCACCCATTTGCTGTAATGAGTGCAATGGTGGTTTGGCAGATTTCAACTTAAACTCTTATGCAGATAATGACAGGGAGCCTGAGGCATCAGACCGTGCACCTGAATGTGCGAAGTCTTCAGAAGTCACTGATAGGTCTGGTTGTATCTCATTATTATAAATATTAGAAAATGTTGCAGATGAGAATGGTCTGTAAATTACAGCCCATTCGTATTATTGCCTTTTGAGTACGCACAGATACAACTTTTTTTTTTTTTTACCTCAAATGCATTTAAAGCAATACTATGTAGTATTTTCACCTTAAAATATCAGTTTCAAGGTCTATCTATTGGTGTGCTGGATTATTACAGAGAGAATGGCACCTCTCCCATTCCCACTGAGTGGCCCCGGTAGCCTGCATTTAGACTATATAACTTTTGGCACCGGGACGCGGCTCTCTCGCGAGAAGTAAGTTCAGCTTTACGGCACACACGGAGCTTTTGGATAAAGAGAAGCCAGCTAGCCCGACTAGTGTTAATGTTTACAAAGATGGCTGAGGCTAAGAGACGCAAGAGGACGATGTCGGAGGATGCCAGGAATAAAAAACGAGAGAGTGACCAAGCACGGAACAAAACCAGAGTTAATATAGGACCGGCTTTTTCACGTTGGAGAGAGCTAATGGAAAAAGAGGGCTGTAAGTCCAATGCCGAGATGGTTATGTTGCTGATTTAGAGGTGGGTTATATGCTCGTTTTCATGCCTTTTTTAATTTGCCACACATTGTTTTTGTTGGCTCTGTTATTGTGTGTAGTCACAGTCACTATATATAGTTACCAAAACGTTATTGTTTCAACCATAACCCTATTCAAATAATGTAAACAGGGTTAGCCGAGGTAGTTAGCGTCAACCAGCACGTAATAAATTACCCTCTCTAATGTGATGTAGTCCTGATCTACAGACATCAAGCCAACATTTTGTTTACATACTAACATGCTCCACATGCAAACATTATGCTAATAACAGGCTAAAAATGCTAGGAAAGTCATATTTGTGCCAAAATCCGGTAATATTACTGTACCTTGTCAGTCGACATTGCTCCTCTTTGTATTTAGAGCCTCAGGTTGCAAACAAATACACAGTGTTTCTGAGTGGGAGGCGGTGTCTCAGCCGGCAACAGCGCTCTGTGTGTTTCACGACAGTGGTGTTTTACGACAGTGGTGTTGCGCTTGTACTTGCTCTAGTGGCCTTTAGTGGCTGCTAAAGCGAACGGAACTGGATTTCTACATAATGGGGCTTTAAAGGTCCAGCATGTAGGATACAGGGGGATATATTGGCATATGATAAGTATGTTTACTTTAGTGTATAATCACCTGGAAATAAGAAACATGTTTTCATTACTCTAGAACAGTGGTTCCCAACTGACGGGTCGTGGTCCAACAGTTGGTCGTGGGTCCATTCTGAATGGACCACATGTGATTTGCATATGTTTCAAGTTTGTAAAAATCACACTTAATTTTGCAGTATAGTGAATTTAAGGCACATAGCTTTTATTTTGAAGTGCTATTTCCTGCTGTACTCACTGCTTAACAGCAGTGATGGGGATAACAGCGTTATAAATAAACGGCGTTACTAAACGGCACTACTTTTTCCAATAACGAGTAATCAAAAAAGTTACTGTCTCCTTTATTATAACGCCGTTACCGTTACTCACAATAGAATGATAAATAATAAATAATAAGTTATTTAATGATAGTATGTTGGACTGCAGGATGTTTCCACAGCTCTGCTCCCTACACACACAGGTGACGGTCAGTCAATAAGACTTTTCACATTTAAATTGCACGATGAATGGAGGTTCCTTAACTATTTTGCCAACAAGCGGGCAAAATATGGAAAGAATACAATCAAGATTTGTAGAAAGAGAGAGGATTAAAAGATTCGACTTCAGGAGGGGGACGATTCAAAGGCAGTGTGCAGATTCATTTTCTGTGTGAACTCATCATTCAGATCTTGTTCAGCATACCAGCACTGTTACAATGAAAGTAAGGTTACATACAGTTCCATTAAGGGGGGGTGTCCAAGCAATTTGACATATTTGATAATTTTATGAAAAAATAATGCTATAGTTACTTTTCCAGGTAATTAGTTACTTTTATAGTGCTGTAACTCAGTTACTCACTCTTATCTCTTTTATCTCTATCACTCTTTCGGGGAAAGTAACAAGTAACTATAACTAATTACTTTTTTAAAGTAACATTCCCAACACTGCTTAACAGAGATAGCAGACTAGTTCAAAGTGGACAAACTCAAGTATGACACTGAATTTAATCAACTCTGTGGACCTTGAACTAATGATTAAGGAGAAATCTGGACCCCTTGGCTGGACCAGTTGTGAACCACTGCTCTAGAATGAGTTGTTTATATAAGGAGCTCGTCATATTTCTACAGTAGACTGGAACAGACAAACCAAACGCTAGATAATTTTGCTTTTCACCATAATTAGCAGCCTCTCCATGACAAGAGCATCAGATTTTTTTTTTTTTTTTTTTAAAACATGAAACAGTTTGAATCACCTGGTCCTTTTGTTTTGGAGAAGAAGAGACCTCTGCAGATAATGTGGCTCCTGCTAAAAACCTTAAAACATCTGGACCAGAAATAAGGTGAGCACACATTAGCAGATGCTCATCAAACACAGGCCAAACAGCATTGGAGAAACATTGATTTGAAACATGAAACTTTATTTTTATTTATTCTATGTTTTTACCGGTTTAAATCACCTGGGGTCTTATTTATAAACACTGTGTATACACACAAAATGAAGCCTTAAAGATCCGTATGCCACTTTCAATGGAAAAGTTGTGATCTATAAAAACAGACTTGATGGGAGAAACTATGATCCATGATCCAACATTTTGGAGATGGGAAACTGACGCTGCAGATGGGGAGGTGGGAGCCTGATTGTAGAAATTGTCGGTTATTTTTTGGCGAACGGCATTTTTGGCTTTTGGCCGTACTTACATTTTTAGTATGGATCCTATCCATTGTTTTATAAATGAGACTCCAGATCTGTCTCAGAGGAAGAGACCTCTGTGGATAATTTAGCCCCCAGTAAAACCCTCCTAAACAATCAGCACTGACGGAATTAGAAGAAGTTTCAGCAGGTTGCAGTCTGCAATCCTCACCAGTAGATGCTACTAAATCCCTCTAGTTCTTACACCCTCCTTTTGCAGAGCGTTGTTGCTTTCACCAGTGGCAGCCTTCACAAACATTTTGTGCAGCCCTCCAACATGACATGAAATGCATGCATTATATTGTAATCATTTGCCATTCATTTCAATTTTAAGAGCTTACATTTAATACACTACTGGGCGTCATCATGCATCAAACTTCCTGGGACCAGGGTAGCAAAACATCTGCCCTCTGAAGCGTATTTGATATGTTTTATGTTAAAAGGATAGTTTGGATTTTTTGGGGGGTTATCCATATTCAGTGCATGCTATATTGGGAGTATTTTCACTGCTTTACTTTTCTGTCAGACAACCCATTCGTACAGGTATGCCACTGATGTTGTATGACTTTGGTGAATTTGATCTGACCCTTTTAAACACCGAACTCACACAAGTACACAAACAAACTAACTGATCAAGGCAGTGGTAGACCAGCAGCTCCTGTCTTCAAGCAATGATAAATTATTCTTTTCCTCAATGGAGTTTGGCTTTGAGGAGAGAGCTATAACGGCTCCATTTTCCAGTTAGAATAGTTGTCTAACATTAACATAAAGAGGTGAAAATATTCTAAATATAGCGTACACTTGGACTGATGTTGGATTTTTTTAGGTGGCTAAAATAAGTTTTGTTCATGACCCCTCCACAGCACTCGATTGATTACCTTCCATGTTAGACTACAGCCTCCTACTCCAAACTGGGGGCGTGCCAACTGACATCTGCTCTATGTAATATGCTGTCTGTGGATAAGTAACCCATACAACCCCTTTTCAAAAAAACTCCTGAACCATCTCCAACATTAACATTAACATCTAAAATTTGAGATATAGATTTTTCTTTCTTCCTTTTTATTTTATTTTATTTATTATTTTTACTCTATTTTTATATTTATTCTTATACCATATTGGATATAATAATACCATACCCTCTATTTCTTATCTACACACACACACACACACACACACACACACACACACACACACACACACACACACACACACACACACCTATATACTATGTTGTTGTCCTTTGTGGTTTGTAGTGTATGTCCACTGTTTGTACTTCATGTTCATTTGTCCCCTATGTCACCTTGTCTGTTATCAGTCAATTCACCAACAAAAAACAAACAAACAAACAAACATCTTCTTCAGCTGTACAAACAAACATCTTCTTCAGCTGTTGCCATAGTGCACCAGAATTTGCACTTGTGCCTCTAGCTCCATGTTGGGGCCCCGAGGTTGTGACCAGCACAACTGAGACAACACTTCCACAGTAGCATGGCATCCTTCCTCTAAACAGAAAGGTTTTCACACTGAAGACAGTGATGAGGCAGGGTCGGTAAAGTAAACTGCTTGAGTTATTTCACACCTCTCAGTTTAGTCTCAGTGTGTTCACATGCATTATATATTAGTCTAAGCCCAGCATAAATACTGCAGCTTTGAACGCCTCATTGAATGCAACCCATGGATGCAGTTCAGAGATTAACTTGTCAACTGTGAATAGAGCTCAACCAGTTATTCTCCAAAATCCTTCATTAATCAAAGCAACATCTGCATCATCTGCCTCCCTGCACTGATACTCTGTGTGTTTGCTGTGGATTTTTATTTGGTTAGAAAGTGTTGTTTCCCAGAGTTTCAGGGGTGTGTTTTATTGGGCAGTTTATATGAGTCATGTCTCACAATAATCAAGGAGGTCGAGGCACAAACAAAGAGCCATCTGCAGAGGGCTGATTACTTCCTGAAAGCAGTGCACTTGCCCTGCGTGTCCTGTTTGCTGGGAATCAGGCTGTTCTGAAGATCTGAGGGAGTTAATTGGCTGGCAGACAAACATGGACAGTGTGTGTGTGTGTGTGTGTGTGTGTGTGTGTGTGTGTGTGTGTGTGTGTGTGTGTGTGTGTGTGTGTGTGTGTGTGTTTAAAGGGGTCCAACACCTGTTATATTTTACACACTGTCACCTTGGCTAACTTAATTTATTTATTAAAATGAATTTTACAGTCAGATGATGTAAACTGAATAGAATATGTGTCAGTCTTCAGCGATGCTGGAACATTCGGGGCGCATAGTGTTTTTGGTTTTGCTTTTACATGTTTCATATTGTACCTACCTATTCTGCTGTCATTATACAGTCCATTTCAGTTATGCCCAGATACGTGCATGTCTCGGAAATATAGATATCCCAATGAACTAACACTATTTGTTCGTCTGTAGTTAAATTCTGACTGTACTGAATTCTGTTGAAAAAGTCATATTTTTTACTATTAGTAATGGAATCAACAGTTAACACTGCTCAAAAAAAAGGGAACACTTAAATCACACACCAGATCTCGATAAATGAATCATTCTGGTTTTAAAGTCACACACCAAAAATCAAAGTAAAATTTGAAATCACAGGCTGATCCAACTTGTGAATTTTATCGTGGCACCTCATAATATGACTCAGTAGTGTGTATGGCCCCGCATGCCTGTATCTACTCCTGACAACATCTGGGCTGGCATGCTCCTGATGAGTCCGTGGATGGTGTCCTGGGTGATCTCCTCCCAGACCTGGATCAGGGCATCAGTGAGCTCCTCTACAGTCTGTGGTAGTACTTGGCGGTGTCAGACGCTCCGATACATAACGCCCCATTTACCATCTTGAGACTCTTTCATCTCAGTGTGAACCTGCTCTCATCTGTGAGGAGAACGGGGCACCAGTGCCGGACCTGCCAATTCTGGTGTTCTTTGGTAAATGCAAATCAAGCTGCACAGTGCTGGGCTGTGAGCAGAAGTCCCACTAGAAGACGTTGGGCCCTCACGCCACCCTCATGGAGTCTGTTTTTGACAGTTTGGTCAGAAACATGCTGCTGGGGGTCATTTTGTAGGGCTATGGCAGTGCTCCTCCTGTTCCTCTTCACACAAAGGAGCAGATACTGGTCCTGAAGCTAAGTTGATGCCCCTCTGTCCAGCTCTCCTTGTGTAACGGCTGGTCTCTGGGTGTCTCCTCCATGCTCTTGAGACTGTGCTGGGAGACACAGCAAACCGTCTAGCAACTGCACGTATGGATGTGCCATCCTGGAGGAGCTGGACTACCTGTACAACCTGATTGGGCTGCAGGTATCATCTCATGTTACCAGTAGTGACAAGGACACTAGCAGAACACAAAACTAGAGAAGAATCAGTCAGGAAGGATCAGGAGAGAACAGCTGTCTGTGGCCACCACATGTAAAACCATTCCCTTTTTGGGGGTTGTCCTGCTTTTGCCTTTCCCATACACCTGTTGTCACTTTCATTTACACCAAAGCAGGTGAAACTGATTCACAATCACTTGTACTTCCTAAATGGACAGATTGATATCCCTAAAGTTTAACTGAGTCTGTGTTAGACTGTGATGATTACATGCTCCCTTAATGTTTTTTGAGTGGAGCCGTAACGGAGTACTGACAGAACTGGCAGAACTTCTATTTTGCCTCGTCTCATCACTGAATAGAAAACAAGTGCAATGGCTGAGGTTACTGTACATTGTTTCTCTGTGAAGCTGGTGATTGTGGTGGGCACATTTGCTACTATAAGGGAGCATATAACAGAGTTTTTCTTCAATTTCCTTAAAGGGACAATTCACCCCAAAATCAAAAATACATATTTTTCCTCTTACCTGTACTGCTATTTATCAATCTAGCTTGTTTTGGTGTGAGTTGCTGAGTGTTGGAGATATCACCCGTGGAGATGTCCTTCCTTCTCTCCAATATAATAGAACTACAGATGCCACTCGGCTTGTTTTGCTCAGAAAACAGGAAACAGTTTCATGTAGGAACTAGATTCTTTCTTTTGAACCACACCAGCCAACTGTGTCACGGCACACAGGGAAGCGTGCATCTACTTATGGACAAGAGGCTTGTGCTCATGACAGAACAAGATGTAAACATTAACAGCAGAATTGAACTAGAGTCTAGTGGGTGTGCTGTAGCAATTTCAGAGCTGTTTCTGGCTAAATGAAAAGGATCTTTCCCTTTAAATAAAAGGGTCTGTTTCTGTGGGGATCTTTTCCATAATATTGTCAGACACTTCCAATAACCATCTGATCCTGTCAGTGGCAAAAATAAGCACTGTTAGTGGACATACATTGACAGTGCTCAATTAACTGCAGGGATTACACTGCATCTTGCTTTACTGGTTCCAGCTGCAGCACTCTCTCTCTCAGTACTGGATCAGTTTCAAAAATTGTTGTTCTCATTAGTCACTTTGACACAAAAAATTAGGAAAACAGGGTTCAGGCTGAAAAAACATACCAAAGTTACCTATTAACTTTAACTGATTGTAGGCTTACTTCTGTGCATTCAGGTGCCCGTTAAACTGTTCTCATTTGACCATGCTTCTTGACCTGTCTTATCTTTTTGCTGCTGTGCCTATGTGTTCCTAGACTGCATAAGTAGGGTTTTATCCTAACTGCACTCCCTCTGTGGGCTGAGAAAACTCTAACTCCCTTTTAGAACAAATGCAATTGATAATTCTAATCTTTAATGTTTTGGGGACGAGACTACTTGTCTGTGTTCCTGAAAATTTACCATTTGGATGAATACTCTCTGCATGCACACATACATACACCCAAAAACATGACCAGCACACCCGCACTGACAGCTTAACTTCACAAACCGTCACACAGCAGGTGGGCTTTTTGGGTTCAGGGAAAACAAAAGTTTTAAGAGGAAAACATGGGAGCCATTAAGTGTGAAAACTGTGAGAACACAACATTTTTGGCTTCAAAGGCCTGTTTCAGGTTGCCTCGTCTCCGGGCCAGGTTGTGAAACAGATGACACCTCAGTAATGTGATTACTGCACTGTCAGCCTGATGCTTTTCCAGTGCCACAGGGCATTTTTTCCCCCACTTGTTTTCAATGGTTTGGTCGCAGCAGGTGCGTATCTCCAATCAACCATTCTGGCACCTCAGTGGGTGCCAAGTTGAACTTGTCTCAACTTTTCAATGTGAAAATATCTCTTCAATAAGGTGCCGCTCTTCACCATTACAACTCTGCTGTATGACATACCTGCAGGCAGTGGTGAAGAAAGTAGTTAGATTCTTTCCTTAGGTAAAAGTAACAATACCACAGTTAAAAAAAAAATCCTCTTACAGGTAGAAGTCCTGCTTTCAAAGTTTTACTGATGTCAAAGTACTTATTGTGCAAAGCAGCCCATTTTGGAATTTTTAAATAAATGAGCCCCCATGGTCCTAGAATATAATAATCCTTTCATCTTTTTGCACATAAGTTAGTTTTGTTGAGGGACAAGTTGTTACTTTATCCCTAGTACAGGGTGATTTCATGTACATCCCAGCATACGTAAATTTACACAGTAGGCTGCTTTGACAAATGCATGTAGTTCCACTGCCTATGGGGAGTTGGGGTGCTAAGGGAGGTTCCTCACCTCTGGATGGCTGAGGATGGATATATTTGTATTATTTCTAGATTGAGCTACGCCCTGCCATCTGTCATATCTTCTTTTTTTAATTACTGTGAGCATTGCCAGTGTGATTGTGTCCACTTCAGTAGCATCAAAGGGAATTCCAAAGGTTCTGATCTTTTTGTAGACATAACTTGTCAAGTGTGAACAACAGAGTTCACCGCTATAAATGTCTTCCAGGAGAGAGTGAGTACTTCTGCAACTATATCTATGGCTCGATCTGTAGCTGCCCTAATCAATCATCAATCAACAATCAATTTTATTTATAAAGCCCAATATCACAAATCACATTTTGCCTCAGAGGGTTTTACAGTATACGACAACTCTCTGTCCTTAGGACCCTCACAGCAGATAAGGAAAAACTCCCCCCCAAAAAAACCTTTAACGGGGGGAAAAAACAGTAGAAACCTCAGGAAGAGCGGACGGACAGAAGTGCATAAGATGTCGTACAGAACAGCAAGTATGTATAGTGATGGTGAATATGTACAGTTTTGCATTGTTTTAGTGGAATGCCTTTTAATTTGACGTTTAATTTTGTGGAATTTCTTCCAGCAAAACAGGCAAACAGATACATTTCATTAAAGCATATCACAGCATCTCTGATTCATTTCTGTCAAGCAGCACAATCCATGCAATAAAGAGCTGGCCTTCTTTAAGCGTCTTTATGCTAAATGGTGGTGTGTAGCAGTGTGCAGGAAAAATAATAAAATGAAATATACTAAAATATATATGTATATATATATATGTGTGTGTGTGTGTGTGTGTACTGTATATACTGTATATATATATATACACACACACACGTGAAAAAACAGCAAGGGAGTTAGAGTTTAGGCTTGTGTTAGCCTGGTGTGTGAGATACACTTCCAGTACTTTTAAAGATGTTACAACTTGAGTCTTAATTTTCTAGGTTGTCACATCATTTATCAGTTAGGGTAAAACCTTACTTCTGTAATCTAGGAACACATGGACACTGCAGCAAAACAGTGTAATGAGAACAGTCAAACCAGAAAACTGTGTGCACACAAGTACAGTCAGTCAAAGTTAATAGGTAACTTTTGTATTTTTCAGCCTACACCCTGTTTTCCTATTTTTTAGTGACTAATGAAAACAACATTTTTGGAAACTGATCCAGTATTGAGAAAGATCGCTGCAGCCGGAAGCAGTAAAGCAGGCTGCAAAGTAATCCCTGCAGTTAACTGAGTACTGTAAATGTATGTCAACTAAAAGTGCTTGTTTCTGCCACTAACAGGACCAGATGGTTATTAGAGGTGTCTGACAACATTATGGAAAGGATCCCCACAGAGATGGACCTTTTTGTTAAAGACAAAGATCCTTTATGTTTAGCCGGAAACAGCTCCAAAATTGCTATCATCAAACCCACCAGACTCTACTTCTTATCACACTGATTTATGTTCAAATGTTCATTTGGCTGCTTAAGTTTTTAATGGTTGATGGTGGAGTCAATGTTATGAGCGATTATAATCCTGATAGAGTCATATCGGCTCGGATGTCGCCCAGGTTAACAAGGTCCGCGTTAGTTGCTAGGGAATCAGGGCAATCTCATGGCAAATGGGTTGCTAGAACAAGACATACATGGACAAGCACGGATAATACAGAATTGATGGAATGCTACTATACAGGCAATACCAGAGAGAGGCTATATATGCAGAGAATGTGGGACCTATGGATACTTCAAAACTCACCATCAAGACTAAAAAAGAAACATCTGGTAGCACAGTGTTCCAACATCTGCAACCGCCAATTACTATCACAACTAGAGATTGATGAAATACTTCAACAATGCTACAGCATGGGGAGCCAGGACGACAGGTCAGTGGGGGGATGTCATCATCACCCCCACAGTCCAAGACTGGGTACCAAGCCCCAGTAAGGGGCAGTAAGGTATTTTATGTAAACTTCAAAAATGCCTTTAAGACATAAGAACTGTTGTTTCCAAGGTAGCGATGATGTGAAGGTGATGAAGGAGACTCCGCTGACACCATCTTGCTTGCATATAGAAAGAGAAAGGTTTATTACAAGAAGTACGGCATCAAATCAAACACCTAGGATTGCCTGAGAGAGAGTTCGAAGCCAATATGAACTGCTCTGAATAACAGCTCCAAATATTCTGCTTATATAGGTTGGTTGTTTTGATGAACTTTGAAACAAAATGAAACAGGTGACAGAGAAAAATCTAGAAGGAATCCAACCCTTCAACCTGTCTCATCAGTCCTTGACCTAGGCTGTGACATAATCTTCACCTGGGCCCCTAACTGAGCACTTTTACAGTCTCTGAGTATCAAGCAACGTGACAAATCATACACCACAGAACCTGGATGAGCTCCAGTTTCCTTATGTTTTAGCTTCTCTGCACTGGTTCCCTGTAAAATCCAGAATTGAATTTAAAATCCTACTGTTAACTTACAAAGCTCTAAATGTTCAGGCTCCATCATATCTTAGAGAGCTCATAGTACCCTATTATCCCACCAGAATCATCTTCCTGTTGCGGTCCAGGAGGACTTAAGACTTTCCTTTTTGAAAAAGCTTATAGTTCGGGCTGGCTCAGGCTTACCTTGTACCAGCCCCTAGTTAGGCTGACTTAAGCCTGATTTATGGTCGTGCGTTGAATTGACGACGTAGCTACGTCGTAGGGTACGGGGCTACGCAGAAGGCTCGCCGTAGCCCCCGGCGTAGCCTGACGTGCACCTCCCCAATAATCTAACTACACGTCAAGGCGACGCAGATCCAGCGCAGACCAGCATGACTGTGATTGGTTTTCTTGGTAGCAACGCATTTCCGGTTCTGTATTTCCAGATTCCACCATCCCCGCCATCTTTAAACATCTTCTGTTGCGATGTAGATGTTGCAGTGTTAAGGCTCATTATATATATATGCCATTATGCTCAACGATCAATACGGATATGGATATGGCCGGAGCCGTCTGTCCGCGCTCCGCGTTCATTTCTCAGTGACCGGAAAAACCGGAAGCTAAACAAAGACTCAACTAGAGACGACGATAACCACTCAGGAAAGGAACACAGCCTCCTACCGCTCTGGCGGTGCACCGCGACAAAACGGAGTGACGGAGAAGTTCGAAGGGTTCACGACGGCGTCATGGCAACCACATAGCGACGTCGTCCATTCAACGCACGACCATAAGTCAGCCGTCAGGCCTAGTCTGCCTGGGGACCTCCTATAATACACTGAGCCCCTTCTCTCTTTCTTTTATTCTCCTCAGTTTCTGAAAAGTTGGCTCTTGTTCACTCGCTAACTTGGCTTCACTGCATGTCACTAAGTTGGCTTCTTCTCCACAGCCTTAGTGCTCCACTGTCTCTCAGGTTCCCTCTTATTGCAGCGGTGCCTGGATGGTGTGCTGTGGTTGGGCCGTTGCTGTGGTCCTGCCTGATACCTCCTACTACTGCTGCTATTACTAGTCATACTTTTACTGTTATTATACACATATGATTATTATTGTCACATACACATACTATCATATATTAATATACACTTACAATGTATTGTACCACAATTACCACTATTATTATAATATTCTGACTAAAATTAATGTGACTGTAGCTGTTGTCATTACTGTCTGCCCTGCATCTCTCTCTGTCTCAATTTCTCTCTCTGTCTCTCTTTATGTATCATTTTGTCATATGGATTACTGTAAATGTATTATGTTGATCTGTTCTGTATGACATCTATTGCACATCTGTCTGACCTGGAAGACGGATCCCTCGCCAGTTGCTCTTCCTGAGGTTTCTACCATTTTTTTTCACCATTATGGGGTTTTTTTTGGGGAGTTTTTCCTTATCTGCTGTGAGGGTCCAAGGACAGAGGGATGTTGTATGCTGTAAAGCCCTGTGAGGCAAATTGTGATTTGTGATATTGGGCCTTATAAATAAAACTGAATTGAAATTGACTAGATACAAACAGCCTCATTGTAAGAGCAGCTGACCTGAGAGGGAAAATTGTGAGCAAACTGGAAACCTGGAACCCCAAAGCTGAGTTGCCGAGTACCTTCAGATGATCTGCTACAAGATGTGAATGCTGCCCTTAATAACATCCCTGCAAGGACCATCATTGAGACCAACAAGCTGATGATTCACAGTACAGCAACAGTAATCCTGGAGACGTTTGGATACAAGATGGACATGGTACATAAGAACGAGTACCCTCCATGGAGGAGACAACTGCAGGTTAAGATAAGGGCAACACGGAGATAAGTTAGCCAACTAGCAGAGCTACAAAGAGGGAATATGGTGAATAAAGTGGTACCAGGGAAATACACAACGTCTCCAATCCTGAGGCACTCGAAACTGCCAAACAAAGACTAACAGCTCTGGCCACCCAGCTGAAGAGATACACCAAAGAAGCAGACAAGGTGTTCTCTCAGTGGCAGGGAAATAACAGCAGGTCAGACCCACCAAGAGCTGAGATGGAAACAAACTGTAAGGGCATATGGGAAAGAGAATCATCACACAACACCGATGCCCAGTGGCTAGTGGACCTAAGAGCTGGCCACAGCAACCTCCCTGAACAATAACCAGTAACCATCTCAATGGCAGACATCAAGGAAAGAGTGTCAAAGATGAAGAACTGGACAGCACTGGGCCCTGCCAAGATCCATACATACTGGCTGAAGAAACTAACTGCACTCCATGAACGTCTAGCAGCACAGATGAACCAGCTGCTAAGGGATGGGACCCACCCAGAATGTCTGACACAGGCAGGACAGTCCTGATCATAAAAGACCTCCAGAAGGGGAACATCTCATCCAACTACGGACCAATATCCTGTATCTCCACAACATGAAAGCTCCTGTCAGGCATCATAGTGGCTAAGATAGCTAGGCATATGGGACAATACATGAGCGAGGCACAGAAATGAATTGGCAGAAACACCAGAGCAGCATAGCACCAGCTACTGGTGGACAGAGCAATCATCCAGGACCAGGCGGTGCACATCCAGGACCAGGCGGTGCACAGGTTGGTCCTCCTGCTCTTGCAGGAGGACCAACCTGTGCACCGCCTGGATCGGCTACAAGAAAGCCTACGACTCAATGTCACACATATGGATACTAGTATGTAGGACACTAACAGCCTTCATAAAGAACTCCATGGGAATGTGGAAGACGACCCTAGAGGCCAACTCAAAGCCGATTGCCCAAATCAACATCAAATGTGGCATATACCAAGGGGACGCACTGTCACCACTGCTGTTCTGCATCGGCCTGAATCCCCTCAGTCAGATCATCAAGAAAACTGGCTGTGGATACCGATTCAGAAGTGAGGTAACAATCAGCCACCTGCTCTACATGGATGACATCATGCTGTACGCCAAGAATGTGCGAGAAATCAACTCACTGATCCACAGCACCAGGATCTACAGCAAGGACATAGGGATGTCAAACGAATTAGACAAGTGTTGTCAGATGGTGTCAAAGAGAGGCAAGATGATCAGAACTGAGGGGGTCGAACAACCAGAGGGCATCATAGGAAATATCCAGGACAGCTACAAGTACCTTGGGATCCCACAGGCTAATGGAAATCATGAAGAGGCCGCAAGGAAGTCGACCGCAACCAAATACCTCCAGAGAGTAAGGCAAGTCCTGAGAAGTCAGCTGAATGGTCAGACCATCAATATGCACGCACATCAGGCGGATTTCACTGGGAGCTGATTTACCAGCAGAGGTCTCTTCTTCACCAAAACAAACAGACCCAGTAATTTAAAACCAGTAAAAACACTGAATAAAGCAGTTTCATTTTACACAGCAGTATTTCTCTTCAGCTCACCACAGGCAGTCCACTAGGCCAGCACCTGCAAGTCTGTGCTGATCCAGAGGTTCAGGAGGTTTTTAGCAGAAGCTGAATTATCCACAGTGGTCTCCTCCTCTCCAAAACAAACTGACCAGATTTAAATCGGTAAGAACACTTAACAGCCCACTCTAAGGTAACGAAAACACAATAATTCTTATTTTTAGGTGATTATACGCTTAAGAAAACAAGAAACAAATGATTAGATTATATTCAGTTTCTGCCAGTGTATCCTCCTAAATCCTTCACACTGGACCTTTATGTAAATTCATTAAAGCAGCACTTTTTTGTGACACATTTTGTTGCAAAGTAATTGATTACAATAATTCTGTGCAAACTTTTCCCAGCATACAACACAATGCATAAATGTTGGAGATACAGGAGGGCAAAAGTGAATAAACTGTTGATGGTGGTGTGACAGCTGCAGGGACAGCTCAGCAAAATAACAACAAAGGGAGAATAAACACACAATAATTAGGTGTGGGAATCACCAGAGATTCCATGATAAGATATTATCAAGATACAATACAATATTAGTGCAATTTTAAACAATACGTTTAACTATATGTTGTGTCTTACGATAACTCATATTGCAATATAGTTTGATTTATTACCTTTTTTAATCAACATTTATTTTATCTATCTTTTATTGATTTCCATCCCCAATCCTAACAGTAATAAACCTATAAATGAAATAAGAATATGTTTTAGCCCTTTTTGAATTTTTGATTTGAAACTTAGCCGTGGTTCCATCAAGTCCATCAGCATAATTTACATTCATTTTTTGTACACACCAAACTGCCAAAATTGCTGCACACTGTCACAACAACATTTAACCATGCACACCATGGAGCCTGTATTACCTCTGTTCAGAGAACAGGGGTGATTTAAGACCAGCTGACAGATGACACATTGACCCAGTGCTCACAGAGACCATCCTATAACTAGAAAACCACACACTTCATCCAAGTTTTCATTAGTAGGTTTGCTCCAAAGTAGCCCTGATGGTTCAGGCTGATTGATTATTGTTCCTAAATTTAGATTAGAAAACAACACGTAACCCTGCCAGCACCCTGTGAGAATGGCCCAGTACCAGATATGCTTGTTTGTTCCCTTTATTCTCATTCCTATCATAGCCATAATCCAACCAAGCTGTTGACAAAAACACAAGGGGACAACAATACAGTTAGAGAGTAGCTGGTGAACATAGTGGAGCATTTAGTAGCTAAAGAGACAGATATTCTTCTCAAAACAAAGCTAAAAGAGAGTGAATATTGGACTTACTTTGCACTGGGAGGTTCAAACCACTGTGTCACCCTCATTTTCATCAGGTGGACACAAACACAACTCCAAATGCATGCACGATCTAGGAAGAGGACCAGCTTTCACTGGAACTCCAACCTTCCCTTCTGCCTGACCAGACACTGGATCCTGCTCTTTCTCCTGGTAGTGGTGTGAACTCAAATGATGAATGACAGCAGATGGTCCCCCTCCTGAGGCATCTGTGCAGTAGCATGATGTGCTCTGTCCAGGATCTGGGCCCCTCCAAGCCATTAGGACCCCCAGATGTGTTTTATAGAGGGCCAGTGACGAACTGAGAAGGATTTCCCTTTTTCAAACCTTCAGGTACACCTAAAATACGTCAGTTGTACTGTCTTCCCGTGTTTACCAGATCATCGGTTTTCGCCTGTAGTTTTTATAGTCACCATTCAACTACACTATATCATGACTGCATGGCCTGCAGGTGAACATCAAACTTATTCAGTCTTTCATGATCGCGCAGTTTGTCACTACATTCATCATGGGTGATTTTAATCTGAGACATGGCTCAGCTGATCTCTTCTCCTTGGCACTTGGTCTCTTCTTGAATAACTTCTCTGACTAGCTATCTCTCGAGCGTCTGTAGCATGTTTTTGTCCAAGTGGTCTTACTAATAGCATTAGCCTTAGCTACTAGCCTAGCCTGTATGGTTTTAAAAGGTTTGAGAGGTATTTTGTCCAAAAATGTTTCCCAAAAACTCAAATACATTGTTTACTCTCAAAATATCAAAATGAAAAGTCACTTATTCAGATAATTTACATGGATTATAACTTATTTATGCATAACAAGTTGGGAACTCGCTGTTCATATGTCTACTTCATGACATGAACCCTCAAACCATTCCTTTGAAGTTACCTGGCTTGGGGCGTCGGTAGTGTAGTGGATAGTACCGGCGCCCCATCTACAGAGGCATTACCTTGCTGCAGCGGCCGCGGGTTGGAATCCAGCTTGCAGCCCCTTGCTGCATGTCAGTCCCCACTCACTCTCTGTCTCCCCATTTCACTCTCTGTCCTGTCATTCGAGGCAAAAAGCCAGCAAAAATAATCTTTAAAAAAAAATTAAAAAATTACCTGGTATGGTTTATGCAAAAATGTGCTCAGGTGAATCAACTTTAACTTGAATATTTGTAAAAATGTGTTGTCAGCACCAGCTTTGTCACCCTTGTTATTTTAAGCTGCAAAAACTGATTAAAGTGTTAAGAAGCTTCAGTCAGCAGGTTACAAATTACACACACCAGCTTGTGTGTTTTTACAGTATGGCTATGAGCTGGTGGATGTATGGATCAGTTGAAAGCACCACTGATGAGACAAACACTCATATACAAACATATCAGGACCAAAACAATTGAAAGCCCTTATTGCACTCTGCCAACTAAGAGAGAGAATCTCCAATGTTGTAGTCAATATTCAACAGTTCATAAAGAGATGTAGATACTGGTAATCTGATCCAAATCTATATCTTGAAATATTTTATTCAATGTCATTTTGTCATACATGTAATGCAGGGGTTTGTAAAAGCAGTCTGATTATGTGACTGCCACATGTAAAACAGTTGTGTTTTATAAAGAGCTCTCCTTAGTGCGGCCTCAGACAGCTGGGAGCCTCACCTGTTCCTTGTTACCCACGGAGAAAGAGAAAGGTATTTGTTACACTCAGCTATATTACTCCTAAGCCTCCGTCTTTATAGAGCGAAGAACGCAGACCAATGCAGAGATCGTTTTGATATTTGTACAGAGCAGTGAGTGGATCAAAGCGGGGCCGGCGGCTGTGGGTTGCAGGTGACTGGGGAAAAAAATATGTTTCATTACAGAATTCCAGCACCAGGCTGAGAGCATAGAAACAGAATGAGTAGAGGGTATATTGTTTGGCTTGTTATGGTTAACAGTAGATAAAATAAGTAACTTACTGGAACACAACTTTATTGCTGTCCAATGTGTTGGAACTTATCACATCCCTATTACTCATTACAATAATTACTTTTCAAAAAAGCCTCACAACCCCCAAGCCCACAAATAATACCTTATACATCAGCGATTCTTATCCAGTGGGACTGTGGCCCACTGGTGGGCCAATGCGAGCCATGTAGTGGGCTGTGGAGGTTCTACCAGTTAAAATAATGATTACTTTTTGTTAGATATACAAAGCTTATTTCTTATAACTAAAGCCCATTTTAAACAGAGATCATGTTATAGGGCCGCTACAAAGTCCCCTCTATATTCTACCTTTGCATTTTTACGCCAGACCAAACAATGGCAGCATCATGCTGCTCCTGTATGTGATTTTAGACAGCAGGCTGACATCGTGGAAGCAAAAGCTTTATAAACAATACCAATGGTATTAACATGGCAATAACTATAATGTATTCTCTCTGTTATATGGCAGCTGATCTTGTCCTCTGCAGGGAGGGTAAAGAGTTCCTGGATCTCAAAACTGATCTGTTTTTGAAACAAAAAAGTAATGTAGGAGATGACCTTGTGCCAGAAAAAGCTCCAAAGCATGTGGTGAGAAAACATGACCCTGAATACATTAAATCTGGATTGAACTGGCAGGCAGTGATGCTGAGCAAATAAACACAGTGTGTTGATTGTAAAGGATCCTGTCAGATGAGACGGTAAAACCATTGAAGCGCCAGAGACACTTAAACGCAGAGCAGCAGGGATGTGTTGGAAAGCCGAAAGAACATTTACTGAGGAAAAGGGACAGGCTTCAGGTACAACAGAAAGTTATCACATTAACAGCTGTCAGTGGCATAGCACATATTTACAGCGACGTTTATTTTTTTCTCCTTTTGTTTTCGTGTTTTGGTTTTTTTTTGGTTTCTTTTAAAATTTGTTTGTTTCTCTGTCTATAATTTTTGATCTGCACGTTTTGCAATTCATTTTTTGTTGACCACCCATAGTTTTTTGTACGCAATTTTTTTTTTATCTGATATCATGGTCTTGACTGGATGCTGTTGGATTGGCTCAAGCAAAGTAGATCTGGAGAATTAAGTGTTGATTCACTGGGAATGAATAATGCAACACATTTTCACCCGGTCACATATCGACGTTTGGTCATGGACTTTCCACATCAACATTTGACGTAGTACCCTGGGTGCATTGGTTGTGGATGTCCTGTGAATTTCAGCCTGTTACATGCATTGTGTGTTTTCAAAATACACTTACGTTTTGCTAGGAAATATACAGTTCGCACACATTCATTTTCAAAATAAATGCACTACATCGGTACAGTACTGTGAATTGATGTGTTTTTCCTTCAGCAACACACACACACACACACACACACGGTTGGGTTTAGGACTAAAAGGACGTTTGTTTTTTTCCATTGGTATCTGACACCAGAGGTCACTGACCAAGCGGCAGTATTTGATGACTTTGGAGTAAAACCGGGTTGCATAATGTTCATGTTAGTCGATTCATGAAATTAACTTTTAAATAACACATTTAAGGCTCGGGGGAAGGTCTCAAGTATTTTCAAGGTGGAAAGGCTCAAATCTAAGTCAAGTCACAAAACACTGGTGTTAAAGTCCAAGTCGAGTCACAATTTTTTTCTTTAATTTTGTCGAGTCTAAAGTCATTCAAAGTTGTGTCTGGAGTCCAACTTTAGTCCCTGTCATGTGACTCGAGTCCACACCTCTGTTTAAAAGTAAATAATGTAACATAAGAATAAAAAAGTTAAGAAAATTTACACCTATTGTATTTTTTGCCTTCTTCTTTCCTGTTTACATGAATATAACTGTGGAATCTTCATATAAGTTTGTCAACGCAGGAGAACAAAATTCAAGAAGATCAAGGATTGCGGATTTTGTTCGCTGTCTGATTTGGAGCAGCAGGAGGTAGAGTGGGTCACTCACTGATTGGAAGCTCAATGGTTCAATCCCTAGCTCACCCCACAAACAGAGTTTGTGTCAATTTTTACCTGAGTAGCAGGTAGCAGGCACCTTGCATAGTTTGCCTTGGCCACCAGTGCATAAATGTGTGTGTAGGCAGGTGAATGAGTGTGATTACATGGACAGTTTAATTTCCTTTTCATTCGGAATGAAAGTTCATTTCTGTTAAAAGTGATCTTGTAAACACCTAATTCGGAATGAAAATGGCCAATGCGACTGAAAATTCATTCCAATGTAAGGGGATGGAATATTTCGTTTCTAATTCCGAATGAAAGAATTTCTCGCACTTCTATACACTCATTCCTCTTTAAATTCATTCCGGTCTTTCTGCACATGCTCGTTTCCTTGCCGTTCTGGCGCGATGGTGTATATAGCGTGCGTAGCAACGGGCTGAGATAGAACAGTCGGACTCGTTGCACTAACCGGTTTCCATTCGCTAAAGCACAATCTTCTAACTCCCTTCTTTGACCCTCTACCTTCTACCGCTCTTCTCCTCCTCAACAGATGAAGCATTAGCAGAACAAGGTTGCTGTCGTACTGCTGCTTCAAGAATATAAGCAAAATAAGCCAGAAAAAGGCATTAAAAACGGTGTTGTCAAGCATCTTGTTATCCGGAACAAGGACCACATTGTTTTCTCCTGGTAAATGTAAACACATAACATCCGCCCCCGCCCCCTATCCAATCAGAAACCTTCCCTGCCCCAAACCTTGCGTGGACCCGAATACAGGCAATTAAACTGATCTCCCATGTAAACCCTCATTTGGAATGAATCCATGTAAACTACTTGGAAAGACTTTAATTCCAAATGATTTCATTCAGATTTATTTCATTCTGAATGAGAAGCCATTATGTAACCGCACCCAATGTGACATGAGGTGGTCAGAAGAATAGAAAGACACTAAACAAATGCAAGTCCATTTAACAACAAGTGTGAATGATATTAGGTCTTCTCTTTTGCCGTCTGTATCAGATCCTGCTGTCTCTCCAATCTGTCCTGCTGTTTTTGAGAGTTTTGAGCAAGTGTCTCTCTCAGTCTTAATCTTCCTACTGTTCCCTTGACAGCATCCCACCTCATCTTTTTAAGGACATTTTCCATATCATTGGGCCCTGTGTTATGGATCTGATAAATTCATCTTTGTTGACTGGCTGTGTTCATGCTGTGGTCCAGCCCCTTATAAATAAACACAATCTTGACCCCATAGTCTTCTCTCTCTGTCTCTCTCTCTGTCTCTCTCTCTCTCTCTGTCTCTCTTTCTGTCTCATTGTGTCATGCAGATTACTGTTAATTTATTATGCTGATCTGTTCTGTACGACATCTATAGCACGTTTGTCCGTCCTGGAAGAGGGATCCCTCCTCAGTTGCTCTTCCTGAGGTTTCTACTGTTTTTTTCCCTGGTAAAGGGTTTTTGTTTTGGGGGAGTTTTTCCTTATCCGCTGTGAGGGTCTAAAGGACAGAGGGATGTCATATGCTGTAAAGCCCTGTGAGGCAAATTGTGATTTGTGATATTGGGCTTTATAAATAAAATTGATTGATTGATTGATAGGCCCATCTCCAAGTTTCCTTTTCTTTCTAAGGTCTTGGTGAAGATGGTATATGAAAAGCTGCAGTCTTTTATTGATCTAAATGGCATTTCTGAAAAGTTCCAGTCTGGTTTTAAGCTACACCATAGCACAGCGCTTTTAAGAATTTTAAATGACCTTCTTTTAACAGTTGACTCTGGTAACTCTGCTGTCCTGGTCCTTCTGGATCTGACAGCTACTTTTGATACAGTCGATCACAATATTCTCCTGTCACACTTAAATACTTGTGTGGGCATTAGGAGTACTGTTCTGAAGTGGTTTCAATCCTACCTCTCAGATAGAAGCTTTTCTGTTCAGCTGGGCCAGTATTCTTTGGCCACTTCTCCCATGAGCTGTGGGATGCCTCAGGGTTCCATTTTGGGCCCTCTCCTTTTTTTAAATATACATCCTACCTTTGGGATCTATGTTTAGAAAGCACAATGTCTTGTTTCATTGCTTTGCAGATGATGTTCAAATCTATCTGCCATTAAAAACAAATGATCAAGCCTCTGTCCAGGTGTTATGAGACTGCCTCAATGACATCCAATCCTGGATGGAGGTAAACTTTCTCTCCTTGAACAGAAATAAAACTGAGATAATTTTATTTGGCCAACAAAACCTCTTGGATGGCTATGACAGTGCCATTGGGACCCTTAAGTCTCACTGTCATCCTTTTGCAAGGAACCGTGGTTTTATTTTAGACAGTGATTTTAGATTTGACAAACAAATAAGTTCTATAGTCAAAACAAGCTTTTTTCAGTGAGACTATTAGCAAAAGTAAATGCATGTCTCCCAAGAAATGATTTTGAAAGTTATCCATACCTTTCTTACATCTCACTTAGACTACTGTAAGTCTTTGTTTGTTGGTCTTGACCAGTCAGCACTGCGCCGTTTACAGATAGTCCAAAATGCAGCCTCCCGCCTGCTGACTGGAAAGAAAAAGCTTGATCACATTAGTCCTTTCCTTGCATCGTTGCACTGGCTGCCCATTAATTTTAGGATCCAGTTCAGTTTTATTAATTGTTTTTAAATGTTTAAATGGTTTGTTACCATCTTATTTATCAGAGTTTGTTCAGCCTCACACTACTGCAAGTACCTCAGTTCAGGCTCTCTAACCGTGGGGACCGAGCCTTTTCAGTGGTGGCCCCAAAGCTGTGGAACGGGCTACCTTTCCACGTTAGATCTGCACAGTCTGTTGAGCACTTTAAAACTCTGCTGAAAACCCATGTTTTCTCCTTGGCATTCAATCCATGCTAGGTGAGTATTCTCGGCTATTTCTTTCATACTTTCCCTTTTATTCTAACTTTGTTCTAAATTGATTTCTTATTACTGTTTTATTTATTACTATATTTGTGCTTGATTATTCATATTGTATCTTAGTAACTGTACAGCATTACTGTACAGCACTTTGGTCAACTGAGGTTGTTTTTTAAATGTGCTTTATAAATAAACTTTGACTTGACTTGAACAGGAGAAATAATCACAGTAAGTAATTTGAATATACATAATTTGTAGATGAAGTATGGGAATCTTACTATCATTAAAGACAGACTTGAAAAACCTGTCCTTGAATTTATCACTCTGATGGGAGGCATCACTTCATAATGTGTACTTACTTTTAAAGCTGTATGCTGCTGATAATACCTCTGTACTGCTTCATTAAAATGTAAAAGGTAGGACTTTATACTAGTGGTGGGAATCACCAGAGGTCCCATGATACCATATAATCACGATACTAAAATCACGATACGATATAATTGCCATTTTAAATGTGTTGTGTTATGCTGAGTATTGTGATAATATATATCGAGTTATATTGTAATTCACTGTGCTATTTAACTGCAAATTATGTCCAAAAAGAAAACATTTGTATTATCTAATAAGAATACATTTTCAGTCTTTTCATCTCACTTCAATCATTTTTATTGCAGCAAAATGTATCTAGTTCATTGAAAAGGCAATTGATTTTTTTCAGTCTAACAGATTACCAAAAGTCTCATTTCTATTTGCAATATTATGTATATATATATATATATATATATATATATGTATGTGTATGTATGTATGTGTGTGTGTGTGTGTGTGTGTGTATATATATATATATATATATATATATATATATATATATATATATATATGTGTGTGTGTGTGTGTGTGTGTGTGTGTATATATGTATGTACATATGTATAAAACTGATCCTTGGCATCTGTGTATTGATATGATTTTGCCAATAAAAAAAAAATCATGTTAAATATCAATGCTATGTTGATCTTTTCCCACTTTTTCTTTAGAATATTTTTATGCTGTGGTTTTGCTACTTTTAAACAATCAGAATGCTCCTAACAATGAAAAGGGCTGCTACTACCAGCCGTGCCACTACAGCCACAGCTTCTACTTCCACAGCTGCCAAAACAATGATACCTGGTCTGTACTGCATATTCTATGGTGTGGAATAACTGCCTGCCTGTCTCACATGTAAATGGAGAGCCAGAGGAGGAGAACATGTGCTTTGAGTTTACAGAGCCTTTAGAGTGGAGGCCAGTTGGAGCAGAGAAACAAGGCATTCAGAAAGGAGAGGAGAAATGCCAGCACTGGCTTGGCTTTAGGTGTATGTGAAGACAAAGATCTGGGACGTTTCACCTCACTTTCCATCAGTGCGCAAGGGGTGGTGTTTGTCTCTATGCTACAGAGCTCCTTCAGTTGTCTTGCTGTTGTGGAGTCCAGTGTTAAACACTGACCAAGTAATTCATCCTCATTATTCTGGATGTTCTGCCATTGTACTGTGTATTCTTGGAAAATGTTATGGAAGATCTATTGTTACATAGTGCAGTGAAGAGCATTGCCGTCCAGATGTGTAGTCAAGCAATCAAAATGTTTTTCTGTTGATACATGGAAAGCTCAGTCCCTATTATCTAAGCTACAAAGAGTCATTAAAAATGCTTACCTCACACGCACGCACGCACACACACATAGAGTTTGTGTGTGTTTTTAGTGTACATTATGTGGACACCTGAACAATTCCCCCATTACTAATGAGCCTTAATATGCCACTTAAAGCCTCCACTCTGCAGGTTTTGGTCTTTCCACCACATGTTCAACCTGCTGCAGAGATTTACTCTCATTCAGACACAAAACGTCATTGAGGTCCAACACTGATGTTGGTGATTAGGTCTGGTGCACAGTTGGCATTCCAGTTCATCCCGGAGGTGTCATATGGGGTTGAGTTCAGGGCACTGTGCAGGCCAGTTATAAGTTTTTTCACACCCTACTGGGAGACAAAGTAGCAATAGTAAACTTAAACTCAGTGAAAAACTAATTCTAGGTGTGGAGAGACATTTTAGATAACTGAAAGAAAAACTACTTAAAAATTAACTGAAATTATATTATATACTTAAAATACTGATTAAGGTACGATAAAAATATACAGGACATGTCTTTAATTTTAGTCTGTGTCAATTTGGTCAAATCTGTTGACACATCAAGCAGGAGGAGGAGTTGATGCTTATGTTTATTGAGACTGGGATGTCTACATAACTGTGAGTTACTTGCCTTCATATCTTGCCCCTGACAAATATCCTCCATATTTCAATAAAAAAATAAATGAAACTAATATTGAAACTAATAAAACTTAACTAAAACAACACTTTTAAACAATAAAACAACAATAAAAACTAAACTGAAAAGAGGAAACCCACTTAAAACAAAATTGCAGTAAAAGTAAAAACCAATAAAAATTACAAAACTTTAATAACTCTGCTGGCAAAAACATTTCTTTATGGAGCTGGTCTTGTGCATGGGGTCATGTTGAAACAGGAAAGGGACAAACACAAACTGTTGGCACATAGTGGGGAGAACACTGTCAGTAAGATTTGCTTTAAAGGAACAGGCCAACATTTGGGGAAATCCACCTATTTGCTTTTTTTGTGAGAATGAAATCAGAGGGTCATAAATCAATACATGTTTGTATATGAAGTACAGATCAGAGTTATATTTATCTAAGACATGGAATGATATGCAACAGAGATCATGATCAGCATCTAAACTCCTCAGCGACAAGACATGAAAGTGATATTTGTCTTCTCCTATAAGTCAAAGGGAGAAAGTAAAGAAGACTAGTTTCCATAATGCTGAACCAATCCTTTAAATGGAACTAAAGGGCCAAGATAACCTTGTGTCCTGGAAATGACATATATGTATTACTACTTTGCACAATTACACAATTTATGTTAATTTTTCAACATACACAACTGCAAAGTTTCGAAATATTCATGCAGAACATATTTCCACTGACAGTGTATTTCATTAGTTCAAACAATTCAGTCTTACAGTCAGCTTGTAGCAACTAAAGCATGATATTGTTTTTAATGGTCCTGTTTTAGCTCTGACAGCACTTGGTTAAAATTTGGAAATGATCATGGTTAAATATTGAGTTTGTATTTAATATTTTATTTAATATTTTATTTGCATTTTATTATTAAAAATTACCAAAATCACAGTCTTTTCCTAACCTTTAACCAAAGCTCCGTGTGCACAACAGAATTTCCAGGCTTGCCACATAACAAGGCCACAGATTTGCAAGGCACACCACACAGCATGTTAGGGTTGGTTTATCTTATCTTACATAACAGTTTGAACTGGTTGCTGTGTGATGCCAGTTAATACTCAACACACACAAAACAAGACGACCTTCCAAAATCTACAGGTGGTTCGAATAAACACAAGCTGCATAATCAAAGCCTTGATCTTTTCTCTGGCTTTATCTAACAGATTAATATTACGCTGTTTGGCAGTGTGTGTTCTAACATCTGAATTTACTGGAAGAAATGTGTCCAAAAAAGAGAAATGCCACGCATCATGAGTAGGGAGGGCGTCTGTTTCCATTGAGTAGCAACAATTGTTCTGTCAGCTGAGGCTGCAACATGATGGTTAGCTATAGGAAGGTGTAGACCACTTAGAGACCACCTTAGAAACCCTCTGTCCCAAACTGAACCTTCCCAGTGAGCACTAACCAGGATTTCATGTTGATTTCTAGTTGAAACCAGAGAGACATTCGGTCCTAACATCTAGGCCCTCTTTTCACTCTATTTTCAACCAGCTAAAATGCAGTTACAGCATCTATCTGTCATAATTACAAAGTTGTTTAATTATTTTTGATAATTTGTTCAGTTGTAGGTCAAAAAAGAGACAATAGTGATTAGTATGTAATGTATTTCTCCAAACTCATGCACTGGTGTTGGAAATGTGGTTTACACAAAGATGTCATTTCAACATATTCAAAGTTTAATATAACATGTCACAAATATGTAACTGTATAGTCTGTGTGCTGCCAGCAAGAAGCTTTCAGGACATTTTCAGTTTCAGATCTGTACATTCTACATCATTCATGTAAAATAAAAGCACTTGAGTTTACAGCATTAATGCACATGTGCAAATACTTGGCTGTTAAAGCTTCAACCAGCTCATATGTATGGACGTCTTACGGCCCACCGGGACCTATGGATCGAGGTGAAGAAGCTGACAAATAAACGTGATTCCTCATGCTACCTACATACTTTGAAAGTACCTGTGCTACTGTATTAATGAAGCAAACCAGAAATCAGCACCATTAGTTTTAGTTTCTTAAGTTCACAGTGCAGCCTAGGCTGCCGCTGTGCCAAGCTAGCTTGGTGTTAGCATGCTAGCTTGTGTGTGGACTGTGGTGTGGACCAACAGTAAACATAAACATGCTGCCAGACTATCCTCACCCCATGTGTGTGTAATGTTGGCTTGCTCATGTGATTGGTGTTATGGACTGTCGCTGTAGCCTGTAAAATTGAATTTTTAGGCAGTTTAACTAAAAAATACTCAAAAATACATAAAGTGAGAGGGTACATACAGATTGGATGGGGAAGAGAGTTGACTGACTGATTGATACTTTATCGTCAGAACAGGTCTGAAATTTGTCTTGCATCTCAGTAGCTCCATTTGCAACATCATAAAAACAAACACACATCAGGACACAGGACAAAAAAACAAAAACAAAGCAAAATACAAACAAACATACATGCCACATAACATAACAACTATGAAAGTTAGGACAGGAGACAACAACATTACATTTAACAATATAAACACAGAAGATGACATTCAAAGCTATTTAACATACACAGATAACATTCACAGCAACATCCAAACATTATGTAAAATAATGTGTTTTATCCTTGGCATGTATTACATACTGCAATTACAGAAATGACAGTTATGCTCAAAAATATATATCAAACCCTTGATGGACAATCACCCTTATCTCAGAGAAAATATATTTCTTTGTAATACTGTTGTTTTATTTACAGGTTTTCACCACATCAAACTTCTTTCTACAACTAGAGGGATCCTGCAACAATTATGCATTTTCTATTTCATTGTAATTATATTTAAAGAGCATTTTCATGCCATATTTAAATTGTTGCATAACAAATACAAATGTATTGTAGCATATGTCACATGGTCTTCTTTGTCCTTTAAGTGGAGGCTTTAAATGTGTTAGTATGGCTAAGTTTGTAACTTGTATGCTGCTATAGTTGTTGTCCTAAAGCCAGAACCACTTGTACAGTAAAATATTACAGTGAACATTTTGAGGTTTAAAGGGCGTTTAAACAGTGATGGTGAAAAGACATTAAGAATGGGTTGAAAAGTGAAAGTTTTTTTCACGACTATTTGAAAATGTTTGAACAGTTACATTTAGATCATATTTCACTGGGATTTGCAATACTGACTTTCAACATAGAAATTATTAGGTTCCAAAATGATGATAGGGTATAATTTGCACACTGTAGAGGACAAAAAAAACCTCACTATTGCAAATCCCGGTGACATATAGTCTAGATGTGAACTCTCAATCACCATCTTCAAATACTCTGTGGTTTTCTGGATGTCTTTTCAAAATTACCTTGGTTCCACCAGGAACCACAGACGTTTTTAAAACATTTTTTCAATAGAAAAATGTTCACTGGGTTTGTGAAAGCTTAACAACTTTATCCTGCCTGCTGTTTAGGCAGTAGAAATTAATTTTTTTTTTTTTTAAAAAAAGTATGCAACACTGACACCACAAAAAGTGATGTGGGCAGTCTAGACTTCACAAAAGCACACATGAGCTACTGTACAGTCCCCTAGTGGTTCACACACTATGTTGTTCTGACCTTGGTCACTCCTGGTGTTATGTGTTTGCACATACTAGGTTCACCTTTAAACAGGTGTGCAGAATTATTCATTTAGGTTCATTGTGTGTGAACAGCCTGAGGAAGGCAAACATGCAAATACATGTTGGGATATTTTTGTCATGTATTTGAAGAAAATTTATGATATGCTTTTTACTGTTAACCATCCACTTGGAACTGGACTTGGGTATGTCACACTCCAGTATGCATTTAGTTGCACTGTAGGCTACCTGTTGAAAATGACACATTTACTGTACGCTGTTCTCTGTATCTTTTAAAGATACCTGTTTTAATAACTGGGACTAAAATACAGACTGCATTCATTCAGTGCAATTAATGGAAACATATGCAGTAAGTATAATAAATAATGACTTTGGAACAAATTATATGAACCTGATCAGCCTGCTTCTATAAGTTTGTTATTTTGATACTAAACAAGCTATTTTGACTGAATGTGGGCCTATTTGTTTGTGCTTTTATTCTGACTTTTGTTTAATATTGTTACTAACAGATGGATTTCCCTTGACATGGTTGGGTTACCCTTAGTAATAAGCCCCAAATAAGAAAAATATAAACAAAAGTAATAAAACTTTTAAACTCAGGATCTCCCTGCAAGACAAAGCTTTATGATTAGGTAATAATGCAGATGTTGCCTCCAGGCAGGAGTGTTCAAACTTTTTGAATGAGGGCCAGATTGTGAAAATACATAGGGGCCAACTGCTTCTCACATCATATGAGTTATTAAAAAAGTTATAAACAAATGAGACTAACACAGCTGTTCTTAGCGAAAGAGTATTCAACTTCACATTGCTCAAACCTTGCCGCTGACACTACGCTTCTTTGCTGTGGGCATATCTGCTCCCTTTATGAACTGTCTGCTGCTAGGTCTGTTAGTTTGCTTGTTTATTTTCTGTTTATAAAAACACATTAGTTTCACCTGTGCAGTTCCTACTTGGTGCACCTCTACAAACTGTATAGTAGTCTGGATAGCTTGAGATAAACGGAAAAAATGCAAGTGGATCTTGCTTGATTATATATATTATATATATATATATGTGTGTGTGTGTGTGTGTGTATATACACATACATATACATACATATATATCTATATCTATATATCTATATCTATATCTATATATATACTAAAACTGGAATACAAAGAGAGAAAGTAACAGTATTAGAATATATTAAAATAGGTGAATACACTAGCTGTTAAACTAGTGTATTCACCTATTTTAACATATTATAATACTGTTATTGGTTCGTGTTTCTTCAATTGAAAACCTAAACGCATGCTGTGTGTGGACATCTTTTGAAAAATGCATATTCAAAAAAATGAGCCTCATTTTTTTTTAATGCCAAAGAAGATTTAAAACACTTACGAAATAACTGACTGAAATAGCCATAAATCGTCAATGGCAGGGTTAAAGCAACATCTCAACTATTACTCAAAAGACTATGCTACACTTGTGTATATCCAATACACAAGCATGTCTGTGTATTGGACATGTATTTTTGTGTTTTCTTTTATTTCACTAATTAGTAATTGTGTAAGTGTTATGTATAACACTTACACGAAAGTGTAATTTGTGAAATAAAAAAATCTTGATGCCTCGTGTCGGATGACGTCACACCACGTCCGCCTGCCCTTTCTATCCGTGCGCGAGCTCGACAGTCCAAAGTATAAAGTAGCACGAGCGCCTTAACAGGGGGAAAAAAAGTATAGTCGACAGAGGGGGACACACAGAGAAGCGCACACAGACGCATGCAGACGCACATCTAGCTGTCCAACGGAACATTGGCCCATGTGTGTTTGTGCACACACAGAAAAGTGGACAATTTTACAACTTAATCAAGGAGTAGCTATCTGAAAATGGAGCGGGAGTTATGGATTTAACGCGGAGAGGACTTGAAATGGGCGGTCTGCTGGTGGTGGTGTTGCTGCTGTGGAGTTGCTTGCTGTCGGCGGTTGACGGTACGTTGACTTTTTGTTCACAACATGGATCCTTAGGGAACAAGGGCTGAGGAGCCACCGGGAGGAGAAATGATAAGAACACAGTAGTTAACACTCTGCACTCCTGTTGTATGTCTGTGCTTCATTTTCCTCTAATGGTCCTCGCAGTGGGACCAACTACAACGCTAGCTGTGATTCCTTCTCTGAAAGTTGAGGTTTTTATGTCCCAAGGGGAGCATATAATAACACAGTAGTTGCAATGAAACTCTCGGAACTTTGCATAGTTGTGTCCAACTCACTGGAGGATAAAGCCGGTGTGACTGAACAGTCCCTCATGCTTTGTACAGCCGGTGTAGTTGATGAGTTTATGTGTCGGAGCAGAAATGAAGTTTGAAGCCAGCCTGGGCTATTTTTCTCGGCCTCGGCAGCTCCAGCCATTCCTGCTCGGTGTCGGGTGTCACGCAGACTTTCTGCTTTGATAGTGATAAAGAAGCCGGAATGTCTAACTTAATGGAAAGACAAATAGTGTTGTACACGTTAAACACTTTTTTCCCTTTGGGTCAGTCTCTTTATACAGCTTTCCTTGCTCCATTGGCTGATTTGCGGTCTTACTATTTAATGTGAAAGTGGCCAGTCAGAGGCGGAGCTTAGCTTTCTCTCATATGGATGCAAAGCATTACATCAGATCTTAAAGGCTAGCTGCATCTTAAAACTAAAATTACATATTTTATGCTCTATAATAGCTCATGTCCAGCCACCCAGACTACCTCTTTAACTCCCTGTTCGATCACTCAGTGGTTCAGTAAAAGATGCAGGTACTAACCTCAAATCCAAAGCTGATGGTGATGATTGTAACATTTCCATGAAGACATAATCTTTGCTTTGCCTGTCAGCACCCAAAAACTATAAAGGTACACATCACCCTTGAGTTTACCCATCATAGGCTGAAATACCATTTAGTGAAGGTTATACAGTGTTTCTCTGAACAAGTGAAACATCACTGCAAAGAACTCCAAAGGTCAGAACTCAAATAGGACTGAAGATTCACTGTGTATGGGTTAAATTCAGAAGTAACGTCAGATTGATTTAAGGGTAGAAATGACGTTAAGTAAAATTTCCAACATGCACCCTCCCACCCCCCGTAAATTATGTCCCCACAGTAAAACTTTGTCAACATCTGTCTTATCCAATAAGTTAAAGTTTTCAGTGTCTTTATCTCACTTTAGCCATTTTTTTTGGTAGCAATTTTTTTAACCAATTTAAATTGATACTTGGCACTGTGAGATGACAAGATGTTGCCACACAAAAATATCGCAGTACTACGCTGTATCAATTCCCCCCCCATCCCTAAAATCTACCAGCCACTCAGTAGATTACCTTTGTTTTTTTGGCTGGTGAGTGAAGCAAATCTAGCAGCTACATGCATATTTTACTAGCATTTGGGTGGTGGCTGGTGCTGATTTCTAACTCTGATCATATGGCAGTGAACAAACATGATGTATCACAGAACAAATGTAAGCTTCACATCGACCAATCTTGGTCATACTCTGTTCACAGAGGCAACATAGACACAAGCACCCAAGTATGTTTAACCAGACACTTGGGAAACTCTGGAGGGTAGAGACAGGAACATGCACTTATACACAATCACAATCACATCTGTATATGGCTGTAATTACATGTTGACAGAATTGGCCAAACTCAGCAGCTGCAGTATTACTGGTGTCCACCTAATGTTGAAAACATCAGTCCTTAGTTGGAGTTTGGCCATTATGCTTTCCATCAAATATACACTCTTCAATCTTCCCTCCATTGTTGGACAGCTGGTGGCTTTACATTTCTCCACAATATTGTGATCATCTTCTTTGCGATCATCAGCAACACCCCAAACAAATATGTTTTTTGGTGTCCTCTGGAGTCTGTCCCAGTACAAAGAATGCTGGCTCTAGAGATAAGTCTGCCCCATGATTTGCTTAATCTTCACCTGAATGTCTCTGCAATATTTATCTAATGTGGAGCAATCCCAAAAAATGTGGGTATGGTTGCCAGTTTTTTCATATTGTCTCCAGCATAATTCAGATGTGCTGCTGTATCTTGCTAACATAAGAGGAGTCTTAAATACTCTCATTTAGGTTTTCCATTTGAACTCCCTTCAGGTAGGGCTACTTGTTAGCTTGTGATCCTCCTGGCACGCCTTTTCCCATATTTAATCTGTAATAGTAATATTTGGCTAATTTCTAAGTCCCATTTCGTTTTTATAGTGTTTCCCGTTATTCACTCTTGAAGTCCTCCGGATAAGTAGGCTTTGAAAGTGTTTTTTATTGCTCTCTGCATAGTCAGCAGGAAGATCCTTTCAAAATTAAAATGTAGTTTACATATTTGCCCCCAATCTCTGTATGTCAGTTAGTAGTGTCATATTTGATGAAATCTAAAGGAATCCAACCCAGGCAAGCCAAATTCTTTCTGTAGATGTTCATATGATTCTAAATGCTCCCTGCAGAAAAGCTGATTCACGATAATTAGCCCTTTATCTGACGATTTTCTGAATCCATTATCTATTTTACAAGGTAAGATTTCAGGAATAGTTGCTATCTTTGACGCTCTGTATGTGGAATCTGAAAGCCATACTTGAGTGAAAGTACAGCTATCTTACCAGAAAAAAAAAGACTAAGGTAGAAGTCACCTATAAAATAAAAGTCTTAAAGTATCTGATATTTACTGTACTTAAGTATCAAAAGTAATTTATTATATTAAATATAATAAAGTGTTTAAAGTAAAAGTGCAAGTAAATGCTGCTAATAAAAAAACAAGTCAGAATTCTGAGAATTATGAAGTTTATTTCTTCTTTACATGTACACCACTGTAAAAATGGAGGGTACATTACACTTGAAGAAAAACAAGGTCTTTTCATAACTTAAAGCATTTAAAGAACAAAATCCAGTTTTTCCTTTCCTCCCACTTTTTCATTTGTCTGTCCATCCCTTCCTCCCTCCCTCCTTCCTCCCTTCCTTCCCATATCTTATAGTAAGTAAAATTTTTAGGGGAATTCTTTGGAGTAAAAGTATATATTTTGTTTTGGAAATTTTGTGGATTAAAAGTGAAGGTTGTCAGAAACGTAAAAAACTCAAGTAAGTACAGATACTCCAAAAACTACGCAAGCACTGTAACAAAGTATAATTACTTTGAAACATTACACCACTGAAATCATGTGGGTAAAAGGACAAAGGGAACGTAGTCCCTGTTTCCATGAAGTGAGGTGCTGTAAGTGCTCAAACACATATCAAGACCTTTTCATGACTTTCATCAATACATGACCTTATCAATACACACATCACTTCCTGGTGTGTAAAAACATAGGAACACTCATGCCTGGATGATTGGTTCACATTTTAAAATACAATATTAGACAAGTCAATTGTCTTTGTGCTAACATTTACTAACAGGTGGGGGATCTCAGCATTTTATGTTTTTGTCTTTTATTGATTCTCTGACAGAAAGAACAGTGCAAGTTAACAAGTAAACAAAAAACTTACAAGATGTCTGTAGTGAAACATCCCAATTCCTTCCACCATCACGTCCCCATCTGTACATCAATAGTCAACCCTTTCCAGCCTCTTCCTGTCTTCAGAATGCTACATCACTGAAGAACTTTACGTCAAGTCAGTTTTATTTATATAACCCAATATCACAAATCACAAGTTTGCCTCAGGCAACTTTACAGTTTGTGTAGCATGCAACACCCACTGTCCTCAGACCCTCACTTCAGATAAGGGGAAAAAAATGGAGTAAGAGAAAGAGCAACAGTGGAGTGATCCCTCTCCCTGGACGGACAGTCATGTAATGGATGTTGTGTATACAGAATAGACCAACTAGTGAAATTACAGTATAGACAATCTGGTTAACAAAAATTATAGATAGACTGTAAACACATATGAAGAGTGATTCTGGGAGGATGTCAAGCAACTACTATGTGTCTCTGAACACATATGCAAAATTACTCATATCGCCACAGCAACAGGCAGCTAAGCATTACAGCTCTTTTTGCTCACAAGGATTACGACTATTTCTATGTTTATTGACAGTAAAATACACCAGTGAACGCATTAGTCCGACTAAACTGTGCGAAGGAAACTGGCCTTCCGCTGGGAGCCATAGGACTGAATACTGATGTGGTTGAAGTGATTGGCTCTTGCTGGTCCCGAAAGAAGAAGAAGAAGAATGATGTCCGGCACTGAGGTGAACACTTGGAGCCACACTTCACACCCACTGGCCAAAAACACCAAAGTAGTGTCAGTACACTGCAAGGCAAACATCACAGCTGTGTGTGTGTATGCGTGTGTGAGACTGCCAGATCACTCAGTAAAATGATGTTTTTTTCACAAATGACACTCACTCTACACAACAGTGTCTAATCTTTCAAACACTGTTTTTGTGTGACACACTAGTGTTTGGAGGTTGTTTCACTTGAGACCTCTGTGCATAGTCAAACACCTTAGCAACAGGAAAACAGCTGAGTCTCCTCTACATCATCTATTCAGTTGGCAAACAACAAAACTGCAGCACAGCCAACATGCAAGGAGTGGGACAGACAGAAAGCCACCCAACAATTATATTATCATTGTACAGATTAATGACTACAGCTATGTATTGGGCTACATTTAACATTGTTGATCACAGAGAAAGTTAGAGATGACAGATAGTTATCTTAACTTAATTGCCATACACTTACCATATAACAGCTTTAGTCGGATCATCTTTCAGTCTCTGGTGATAAAAAATAAGACTTCTGTGTCAAACTTACTGTAAGGCTTGGTATCAAACCTTAATACTTACAAAAAGACTACAAAATTTGTCTGCTTTACGGCATACGTCATATCCCCCTCCTCTCTGTAGAGTAGTCAACCAAGGTGAACGGAGTTAGACGTGGTTGTCATGGCTGAAGCGACAAATAAAAGGAAGAAGGTGAAGGTGTTGCCCAAGGAGAAAAGAAAACGGGAGAGCGATAAAACAAGAGCTCAAACAAAGATTATTATTGGCCCGGCTTTCACACGCTGATGAGAGCTGAAAGAGAAGGAGGGATGCCCGACCAATTGTGACCTGGCGCTGTTACTGCTGTTACCCTCTACTTAGGAGACTCACTGTCTGCAGGTCGGCTGCCTCAGTTACATTTTAAGATAGAGGGCTCTAGTTTCCCGGCGCAGCGCAGGGTGGCGAACCCCATGCAGAGCTAGTTTCGAGCAGCGTAACCTGAGGCACGCTCAGTTTTGTAGTTTGGCAGGCCAAGGTGCGCTGAGATGGGTGTGGCAGCGCAGCAGGGGGAGGCGTCGACAGATCCAGCTTGGCGCAGTGACAGTTTAATGCCAAAAGGCTTCGCCGAAGGCGCGCTAAAAGCTCGCCAACTGAAACCACGTCTACTGTCAGCGCAGGTGAAGCGCAATCGGTGTAAGCCGAAGTTTGGCTGACCGGCGGACAATGCGCACACGTCACCAAAACCTCACAGGCAGGTCTCCAGAATGTCAGGCACATTAACGATGCAATAAATAACCCCCAAAAAAACACTATTCAATGCAACTATCTGCAATCAGCGCATAATGTATCTTTTTATTGACTGTCCCGTCACATCTGATGTCAGATCAAAGGGGATTGGCACCCTTTGGCAATGAAAACCCAACCTAATTTGATTAACACAGCTGCAACCTAATGAGTTCACATTCCTCTCAGCCAACCACAAACAGCCACAGCATCAGATAGGGAGAATATATGTTCAGCATCTGTCACCTTAGAAAAGTCAAAAGAAAAGAAACAGAGTGAGACTGCGAGAGAGAGAAAGAGAGAGAACATGCGCACGAAAGAAACGCAACATTGATTTGCAATTGTGGTGACCTCCTCCCAGGCTACCTTTGCATCATCAGCCTGTGGAGGTCTGCTCGCAGTTATATTTGGACACTGCAAGCTTGAACCTCCCGGACCAAAACATCAGTTTCCTCCTTGGAGGAGTTTGGCTGTCTGACGCTGCGCATCTCTTCTGCCATGGTGAATTGAGTAAACTCTCATTACGCCTTCCTGCGGCACATTTAAGGGCGAGGAGAAGGGCTCGATTAGATATTTGGCTTTAAATCAAATCGGTTGGAAAATTTTCAAACCGGCACAAGCCTACATACAGACAGCTTTCATTTTAGTTTGTCTTTAACACTTTGCTGTTAGCCTTGCGAGTGCAATGTGCTTGTGTCAGCTGCGATTGTAAATCATAATGGCGGTGAATGAGAGGCTGCGGACAGAGCAGATTGAAATATGGCTTTTTACATGCTGATCACATGTATTGATAAAGTATTGGCTTGGCTGGCAGAAGTTCGCACTTATCTACAGTAACAAGCATAGTTTGAACTAGAGTATTCTTGAAGTTATATTCCCTTCATCTGCACCGCAGCCTCTGATTTCACTCTGTTGAGTTTGTGTATGTGTGTGCGCGCATGCTGTGAGGAGGAGGTCAGCCCTGACATGCAGAGAGCAACTAATTTCTGAGTTTCGAAAATGAATAAATAAATAAAGCAATTGGCCTAATCATGTATGTACAAAATGCTATCAGGCTACTTTACCTGTTCTGAAGACATGATGATCGTGCATTACACGGCCAGCTTCAGGAACTTCACCGGTATTGTTGACTTGTCAAGAAATGCATGCGCAGAAAGATTTTTGCGACATTTGTAACAGACAGTTCTGTTTTTCGCCGGTAGAAAGCACAATCCTCCATTGTGTTGCTTTAAATGTGTAACAGAATAAGAAGCCAGTAAAAACATGGTGAAATCTACATCCAGCATTGTGCATTTTTGGACAAATGTACAGTGCTGTTAAGTTGTCCACCATGATAAAAGTTTGCTGTTAGCTCACCATAGCTAACTTGTTTGTTTGATTGTTTGGTCTGTGATGTAATAGGTCAACTCAAAAAAGGTCCAATACTAGCAAGCTGAAAGGGGGCATATTACCACCTATTGTTGCAGAGCCGGACATACTTCTGTCAATAAATCACAAAAAAAGCTGTTTGGCATTGGCAGAGAAGATTTGGCAAATTTTTCATGAGCGCAAACCCACATACTCAGCTTTGCTGCTTATCCCACAGATGCATGTTCCTTACAAATGTGGTACCATTAAAAAGGCAAATAAACAGGCTTTCCAACAGTATAAGATTTATTGCCAAGAAGCATTGTTACAACAAAGAAAGACCTAAAGACAAATTTCCTTACTTTTTGTGCCTAGTTTATTGTGAATGAGGGTGGAGTCTTGCATGGGTCCATTTTTGAAAACTCACACCTGCCACTCATTGCTTTTCGTAGGAAAACATAGGAAAACTTTGTGAGACTAGCCTGAAAACAATGCATTTTTATTCTCAATATTTAAAACAGTACCCCACAGGTTCTGAAACTTAACTGTCTCATTGCAGTGGACAGCAGAAATACACAAGGCACGGGCGCAGAGCGTACACAAAGTTCATCTTTGTAATGTGTGATGTTGCCAGCTTCACTGTGTGTGTATTGACTTTTGCTAAGTGATGATGCAGTTGGTTATGCAGGGTTTGGATGTGTATGTAATGACAGGTACTAAATTAATTAACTAAGTCCTTTAATCAACAGGATGCATTGTTTTCACAGATTTTCTTTTGTGAAATTTAAAAACACATAAGGTTTCTCTGCTGCATTGTATTGCCTCTGTTGCAGTGAAGTGATCATTTTAATCATTAAACAGATTGTACTAATTTTTACACAGTTCTGTTTAGTTTTTACCAGTTTACACACCTCAAGAAGAGTGTTCTACCAAGAGGAGAACCTGATGGATATGCATTTGATCATACACTTGACTGAAATAATTTTCGTTGCAATTAATTCCTGCAGTTTTCTGTTTTCCGGTATTCAGGGATTAAATTTTTCTTTGTAGATTGTGCTTTCTATGATTGTATTCCTCCAGAAGTATAGTCTTTACCTCCTCTGACAAATATGGTTAGCTTATCTTCTTTTCGTCTGACATTTTTTCACTATCTAACTATAAGCCGACTTTGTGAGACAAAAGCAGGCATCGCAAGCGTGAGTCCAAGTAAACAAACGGCCTCCATGGAAACTTGTACCACTGTTAAATCTCTTTCAAGGCAGTAAATGAGTTAATATTTTTCCTTAACTAATGTAACCTTTTAAGGAATTACATGTAACTGGGTTAAGTCCCTCAGCTAAGGAGAAATTAAGCCTTAAGTGTCATACTTAAGGAGAAAACCGAAGGTATTTTGTGCAACCAGTCCCAGTTTCTGTCCAGAATTCTCTTTTTGAAGTTCTTTTTAAATTTCTAAACACAAACAACCATACGGACCTGTTTTGGTCAGTACAAAAGGTGTTGGGGTTTGATTGCAAGATCTCCTGACTTGTGAATAGAAAAATTTATCTTTTTGTTTGGAGACTAGTCTATTTGGGTGGGCCACCCAAAGAAAAACTCTTTGCCCAGCGAACCTGGATATTTTCTCTTTCCACTGCTGAGGCCAACCAATCGGTGATTTCCACACTGCTCTCCATTAGCCTGCACTATATGGGCCATTGCATTCACTGCATTCAGGCCTCATACACTGAGTCTGTTCTTTTGTTTGGATGGAGGCACACTCGACACACAAAACAACGGGGCAAGACCTGACGGAGGTCGACTGAGAACAGAGCAGTTCCTAATACTTTTGTTTACCTAAATGTTCTTTTGAATTTTATACATTCTGTAGGAAATGTAATAATTTTTTTATGAAATGGAACAATCAGAATGACACACACACACAAGAAAAATACTTTTCATTTTTTTTAAACAGCCCTGTTTTCTCAGCTGTTACAGTTTTCTACCACTTATAGAATGTTGCATATATTATATACAGTCTAAAACTGGCACACTTGTGATTGAGTGAGAAAATATCTGTTTGGTCACCGTCAAGTATTTAGGTTTGATACAGAGGCCTGAAGGAGATGCACAAGAATATGAGTTTGTAAGCACCTGGCAGCAGGAATAAAAGTTAAGGGCTGTAGGGGGGAAATCGGAGGGGCTGAAGGTCAGGAGAAGAGGTTTGGTAACCGTGCTTAGGAGAAACGTAAGGAAGAGATTGATATCTTTTCCTGTTTGTGTTGCTCTGGTGTGAAACTCAAAGACGTTCTCTGCTGTTTGGATTTCATACAAACCTGATGGAGGGAGAAAAGAGAGAAAAGAAAAAGACAGGAATGAGAGAAAATTTGCTTTAAGAAGAGTGGGGAGGAGAAAAGAGGAGAGGTGGGGAGGAGACAGGCGGGACAAAGGGAGGAGGGAAGGAGCAGAGGAGAATTGGGATAGAGGGAGCAGAGGTGGAGAGAGGGGGGGAAGTCTGTGGCAGTCTACCTTGATTTCTCTAGGGTCCCCCCACACACACACACACACACACACACATACAGGCTGCATAAATATGCTCCCTGCACTCGTCACACACATATTTCTTGTCCCAACTGGGGAGGTGTGAAGAAAATCTCTTCCTTCCTTGCAACCCCTTTACACACACACACACACACACACACACACACACACACACACACACACACACACACAGAGAGTTCTGATAAGATGGGCTCTGATAAGATGTAAAGCGAGGGTGCCTGTTAGCTTTCTCTAAGCAGAACAAAGCAGGAGAACTGAGAAGTTGTGTGTGTGCATATTTGAGTGTGCACAAAAAGGGGTGCAGCAGTGCATTGCCTACCCTTTAGAAACTTCTTTTTGGACCCTTCTTTCTTTTCAAGCTGCCACCTCAGAACGACCCCCCCCCCCCCCCAAACACACACACACACCGAGGGTGCGTCTCCCCCCTCCGACTTTGATTGTTAATTCCATTGACAAACTCAAATGTAGTTTTTTTTTGGTCTGTTCTTTTGTGTTGTGTTGTCTTGCACGCATGCACACACACACACACACACACACACACACACACACACACACACACACACACACACACACGCACACACACACACACATACACACACATGCATCTATTCATCCATACAGTGCCAGTTGCAGTGATGTCATTTGCTTTCACACATTTAAATTTTATCTCAAAATCAGTATCTGTAGCATTTAATAGTATGAAATGTTGTTATGGTTAGTTTAATTATAATATTGAAATTAGGGTTTTTCTTGCATAGACAAGTCCGATGCGGCAGTGTCTGTCAAACTTCACTCCTCCTCCAGCTCAACAAAAGTCATAATAGAAAACACTATTTCTTAAAACATTTTGTCATTTGTAAGTGCAGGTGTGACAGAGTCCTGCACGGGTCCATTTTTGAAAAGCCGTACCCGCCCATACCCATAAAGCTCAGTACCAGAGCTGACCTGTAATCGTCATTATGTCTAAGTCATAGCTGCACCTGCTTGCACCCAGTATTAAAAGTCCCATGACCGGACCCACACCCTTGATTTAACACACACAGGCACACACACACATTCTGCACAATCACTGTCAGGTTAGAAACATTTTAGCCTCCACCACCATAAAACCCCGAATGGATCCATCACAACAAATGTGTGAGGGGATTACCTGGCCTCTGCGCCAATGATAGCTGTGGCTGGAGGCATTATGTTTTTGGGTCTATATGTCGCTCTGTTCATCCTTTTTTCAAGAATGCCTTGAGGGAATTTCTTCAGATTTGGACCAAATGGACTCAAGGATGAACTTATTAGATTTTGGTGGTCAAAAGTCACCATGACTTTGCATTGATCTCATTCTTGATAACGTGATATCTAACAGAACATTGCGAGGAGACTTCTGGCAAAAACATTTACTTGGACTCACTAAAAACTGATTAGATTTCCGTGGAAATAGGCTACTGTAACCTTCTCTCTTATTCTCATGAATGCGATATTTCAAGAACACCTTAAGGGAATTTCTTCAAATTTGGCACAAACGTCCACTTAAACTGAAGAAAAAACTGATAAGAATTTGATGGTCAAAAGTAGACTTGCACCAATTTATTGACAGTGCTCGGAATCGGGCCGGTTTTCACATGATCGGCTGACTAAAATGCAGGTCAAATTTCCGCCATGCTGCATGATTGACATTGTATAACATCAGCAGCACACACACACGTACATGTGCAACTTGCGGCTTGGCCGATGTGAGGAAGTGAAACATGAGCAGCTTCTCACCTTAATCATTCACGCACACACATTAAGAAGGAGAAAGTTGTTAATTGTGTGTTAAACTGAACTGCGGAGCTCTCACTGTTGCACTGTGCCGCTTGAAACTGATGAGGCACGTGTCCCCGTGCTGAAGATGCACATTTCTGCGTGTTTACTAGCGGGCGCGTCCTGAAGACCTGTGTGAATTTTCCACAGGAGATATTTTTACTTTTTTGTCTATTAAAGAAATTACCCCCAAATGCTATACACCAAGAATTATTATTTTATTTATCTATGTTTTTATTTATGTATGCCTGCTTTACCTATTTATTTTAATACTGTACCTAAAGTTATATTGGAGCAAAAAGGATTTTTTTTCTTAACCTGTGTCACTATTTCTGCGTGTGTGTTTGTTTGAGATGATTATTGAAAAGCTGTTGTATCTTGGTTAAAATGGTCTATTAAAGCAAAGATAGAAAATATTGCAATATCTTGTGTGTTGTAAATTGGTCTGGCCGGTATCGGCCCAAAAAATTGTAATCGGTGCAAGTCTAGTCAAAGGTCAAGGTCAGTGTGACCTCACAAAACATGTTTTTGGCCACAATTCAACAATTCGTTTGGCTAATTATAACAAAACTTAACACAAATCTCAAATACGATGAAATACCAAAGTGCTGACATTGTATATACAAAAAGTCAAAGGTAACTTCTTCGTGACAACATAATGTTCTGCATAAAACACTTTTCTGGCCATTACTCAACTTCATATCTCAAGAACAGAAGAGGAAACATTTGATCAAATAGTGAAATGGTGACACCAATCATGGGTGTACACCATGAAACTAATTGCTAATTGCATCGATCTTTTGTGCTGTCTGGGGGAAAATATATGCAAAGCATCCATGTTTTCACAGACATGGATGTGAAGAGAAACCTGACTGGTGTGCAGAGGCAAACCACTGTGGGGCAGTAATTCTACTTAATTATTTTGTACATGGTGCAGAAATGTGAGATCCACCTCCATGTAAATAATACTCTGCCCACTCAAATTGTTTTATAAGATATTCAGTGTATCAGCATCTGTGGTCATATTGTCAGTCTCACACAAAGCTTAACCAGGTCATGTGTCATATGTGACAGCAGTATACAAACAAATGTTATTGTGACTACTACAGAAAATTGCAGATGAACATTTAGTATCAGGAAACACACAACTATCCATTTGGCCACAATTTATTAATTATAATTACGGTATCTTTTTTTTCAAAATATATGTAGTTATTAGAACTCCTAACATACACTTGTCGAAGTGTTTCCTTGAGCCAGGTGAAGTCATGGTATGCATGCATGTGTGTGCACATGATCAGGATGGTACCACCTCCGCCTCATTTTAAGAAGGCAAATCCCTGTAAATGAACATCATCTGTGTTCAGATGTTGGATGATATAAAAATAATTTCCTGGAATTATTACTGTAATAATGAGTACTGAGGAGGAGTGCATGACAGTGCCAGCTAGTTGTCTAAATGAAAAGTCTTTTTTCAGACAGAATACACACAGTAACTGGCTTCATCTGTCTGCTAAACTCATGCCTTTTTGTCACTCAGACATACCGTAGATAGGTGTTACTTAAGTGTTTCATAATATTTTTTTTCTTCTAGTGGTGAGTTTAAAACCACTGCCATGACACATTTGTTAAGCGTTTTGCCTGTGTTTTGTAGTGTTTTTATCCATGCACTTGGCATGGCATGTGTGTTTCATCTCTCTCTATGTATTTAATTTAGTGCTGCTGCTGTCTTTATGTAGTAGTGACAGCATTTTGACCAGACTTATGCTGGTTTGGAGGTGTCATTGAAATGCTACCATTGTGACTCATATAGAAATGCGGGTGTAAATTTGCCTGCACAAGGTGAATCTGCGTTATAAGGTGCATGTCTGAAAGTGTATGAGATACATCCCTCTCTGTTTGTGTTAACAAGCCAGACCTTTTACACGCAAGTATTCCATGTGTGAGTGTAATGTTTGGATACAGCAGTCTGGGCCTGTCCTCTCAGCTGGCCCAAGGAGGTTAGCCAGCCCTAATCCTCGCTAGAGCGTCTCTGTTAGGGCCCTCACTGTGTGGTCTGACCTTCTCTCTCATTTTCTGTCAATTAGTTTTTTATAGCTGCAGGCTTGTGCAGTCATATTGCTACTGTTGTGTTAGCTTAGTAAATGGAAGCTTACCCCTATGGTCCCTGTAAAAGTAAAAGAATTGTACTTCCTGTTTGATGGTAACATTTTTAACGATGATTTATCTGATTAATATGGTGATTTTCGTTTGGTTTATAAAACATCAGAAAACTGAAAAATGCCCATCACAGTATCTTGGAGCACAAGGATAATTTTAAACAATTAATGGCTTACCAAAACAGACTTAAGATTAAATGTGTGTTGATTGACGAACTGATCAATTGATTAAATAAACTTGGTTTCAGTTAGTGTCAGTGCTTCATGTCATAGAGTCTCTGAGCGTGAGGATTTGGAACTCCAAAACATATTCCCTCATTTGGTGTTTAGATGATGGTGGTGGAGAGAGTATCAGTTCAAAATCTAACAGAGATGTAGGGCTGCACGATTAATCTTAATAAAATCGTGATATTGATTCATATGCAATCTAATTTTTCAATGACGGCGATTCTGCCGGCCCTGCCCGTGCTGGGAACGGGGCATCGTCTGCATGAAAACAAGCACTCCCAACGACGCAGCATTATTCCACGTGATGCAGAGTGGTAGCCGGCCGCCAGCTTGGAAAGCAGCGAGACGGGGGAAACACACTGCTCACTGTAGCCTCAGTTTGTGCCTCATACAGATCTGCTGGTAAAGTTAACTTAGACAGCAGAGAGGCGACGTTGTGCAAATAAACCAAAGATTTATTAATTTTCTGTAGCAGTAAACACATGGGCCAATAACAAATGTGTTAACTAACTATGCTAAAGCTTTACAAGCTATTCAGGGCTGCTGACGATAACATTAACATGAGGAGCAGCAAGGCTACGGCTAACAAGTTAACGTACTGACACTCCTCAGACACACACACACATACCGGACACCCACTCAGTCCATAGCAGCTAACGTTAGCTCATGTACAACACAGGTACCACACAGAAACTTTTGCAGAGGGTCATAATGTGCTTCTAGTGACTGTTAAATCACACTACGGACACGGAGCAGCTGAGTGCCTGCCCACATTATCTGGATGGCTTAATCGGAGTTGGAGAACTCCATGTCATGTAAACGTACTGACTGTATGAGTTCACTCACCTACACACACACACACATTGAAAGGGCTAACTGTTTGCATCACACGGCTTACATTACTTTATGGTTATTAACTGCTGCCATGTTCGTTTGTGCTAACTGGGCAGACATTGAACTGACTGGAAAGCTGCTCTGGAGACTTAAGTGACAGAAAGTTTGCTGATTTGTTGGAGAGTCGGGACTGTCTGGATCACACTCCTGGCGCAAAAAGGATTGAGTGCAGGTATCATTTGACTGCAAACATTTTGATACTAGTCCGTGCTCGGTTATTTCAGTTGATACCTTAAAGATATCAAGCTTCACCCCCTTACCTCATTGATACCTCACTGATAACTTAAAGTTATCAAGCACTGATACCCAGCCCTGTTAATATATGAAAAATAAATACAAACCTTACTGATCTCCAGTAAGTTACAGTATTGTAACAAATCAGTGTTCAGTGTTCTCTGATTACTTCCCCTCTGCTGCAGTCGCCAACAGCTGTCTGCTCTGAGCGCATCCACCATCACTCTGTCCCTCTTGCATGACCAACACTCTGCGCGCGCACACACACACACACACACACACACACACAACACACACACACACACACACACACACACACACACACTACACTATACTCTTACAATAATGTATTATGTAAATCAGTGAATTGCTGTTAAACCTGGCCATTTTTTTTTCATTTCACAGTGTGAAACCCGAAAAAATTATAGAAGCTAACTGTAAAACAATAGAAAACACTTGTCATGATCGGTCTGAGGGGAAAGGACGAAACTTAGTTGCGGTCATATAAACATGATTGTTTAGACCATAAAGATGAGTTCAGAGTTCAAATCTGCATTGATGTCAGTCACAAAGTCCTTTTGATTATTCAGTTAATGAATGAAATTCACCGGAATGTTGTGTCTCTTTTAAGGACTGGGTATTGTTTTGGGACACTGTCCACATGGACAGAGACAGTGTGTCTTAATGCTGTGGGATTACAGTGAGCATGTTGTGCCAAACCACAGCGTAGCTGCTCTGCCACCCTGCCAGGCCAAAACCACAAGCTTCCCCAGAGGCACTGTGGCAGCTGCTGTGACAGCTACCGCCTCCAACAGTGGGAGGTCAACATCCCTGAGTCACTAAGCCGCGCACACACACACACAGGCAGAGTTATGGAATCTGGACCCTGACATGCACATACTTTAAAGGCAGACTCTTAGGGTTTAAAACCTTTATTCTCCTGGCATATTAATTAGGAAATGTAAATATCTTTGTTCTATAAATTGTCCAATTAGTTTCTTTTTCTTTTTTTATCTGATATTGTTCGATGCATTCAAGGACTCAAATATTAACGGAAAACTTGTTTGTCCATACAGTAGATCTTCTTGGCCTTGTTCCTTGTCTTTTTTCTTTTCAACAGCCTCTGCAGATTGTTGCCACATGGAAATAATGCTCGAGATTTTATGTTTTTGACAATGCATACTTGAGCTTTGTACCAATCAGCAGCAGTCCTGTGTGGTGCCAAAGCTTGTTTGGTATTTTGGTGTACTGTCGAGAATTTGACTGTGGCATGTGGCATTGTGGGGTTTTTGAAGTAATAATGGGTACACCAGGTCTTCAAACATTCAGCATAAACTCCCTTTTATGCCTGTCAGACTTAATGATGGTATTTCAGAAGTTCACAATCAGCTTGATGCGTTAAATGTGTATTTCAGTCTGATGTAAGAACAAATTATGGTTTCCGGGTGTCTAAGAGTGAACCTTTTTTTTTTTAACGTTTTTTTAAAATGTGTGGCACTTTGTACGGAGCATTACACACACACACACACACACACACACACACACACACACACACACACACACACACACACACACAGTACTGTCATGCACACACATATGTCAAGACTTCTCAAGAAGATTCTAAGTGTGTGTGATGCACAGAGCGTCTCTCGTATCTGAGAGCACGTGTGTGTTTGTTTGTATGTGTGAAAGAGATAGAGTGAAGCCTGATTTATGGTCCTGCGTTGAATCAACGATGTCACTACGCAGTTGCCATGACGCCGTCGTGAACCCTTTTTTGCATTACAATGGCACAGTTATCAGGACTGAGACAAATTATAATGTTGGGCTAAGAAGAACCTGTTTAAGTTTAAGTTTGAGACAATTTATTAGCTCCTGTGAGAATTGCAGTTAGATGAGTTTAAATGAGCAGTTTGATTCAGCTGTTTGTCGTAGCAGATGCAATGCAACTGGTATGATTTATTCAATATCATTGCAACCGTAAATCAAATAACTAGTATAAGAACTGCAGCACCTTAGCTATAAGCCAATGTCAAGTCATTCCTGTGCCTGTCATATGGACAGGTTGGGCAAGTAGTCAGCTTACTTAAGTTGGGTTTAATGTTTTATGCTGTCAGTGAATAACAGCATTCAAAACATGTGATACAATGATTTTTTTAAGGTTACAAAACAGAGTAGAAGGATTGTGTATGTGTTGCCACCTGTTCTGATTGAGGAAAAAAACTGCAATTGATTCTTGAATAAAAATGTTTAAATGTAATCTTCTCTTTTCCAGGCTCACCTCTCCTCCTGTTTGCAAACCGGCGTGATGTTCGATTGGTAGATGCAGAGGGTGTGCGGGGTGAGTCGGCTATCGTTGTTAGTGACCTAGAGGATGCAGCAGCTGTGGACTTCCTGTATTCTGAGGGCCTGATATTTTGGACAGATGTCAGCGAGGAGGCCATCAAACAGACGCACTGGAATCAGTCCTCCAACTGTAAGACTGCACACTGTTTCCTGTGTTTATTCTATTGCTTAGTGAAGGTTTCCTCATGAAGATCAACTTTAACTGTGGCTTTAGAAGCTACATATGCTAAGTATTTGGATAAAGAGTGCCTCTCTCTTGTCATCATCATTTCACACTGTGTATGTTTTCTGGTTGCAGCCCTTAAAGAGGCATTGGGAACTGGCCAGACTGTGGTAGTATCAGGGCTGGACAGTCCTGACGGGTTGGCCTGTGACTGGTTGGGTAGAAAGCTCTACTGGACAGACTCAGAGACCAATCGGATTGAAGTGGCCAATCTGGACGGCACCTCCAGGAAGGTCCTGTTTTGGATGGACTTGGACCAGCCCAGGGCGATCGCTCTCAACCCTGCTCAACGGTAACAAAGACACATTCCTCAGAGTACTTAAATACCAGGGTCTGACATTAACGGTTGCCCGACTGCCCAGGGCAAGTAAAAATAGCTGGCGGGCCAGCAGACCCTGCGCAGACATGCCCGATCGGGCAAGCAGCACCGACTCGGACACACACACACATACCGGACAGCCTCTCAGTCCCTAACCGCTAACGTTAGCCCATGTACAACACAGGTACCACACAGAAACTTTTACAAAGGGTCATAATGTGCTTCTTGTCACTGTCAAATCGCCAACGAAAGTTGTTTTAAATGCGGACATGAAGAGCATGCTGCCTGCTCTCATGGGACAAAGATCCTCTGTGAAGGAAGACGATTCACTCTGCTCTGCCGCCAGGAACAAACTGGGAGCCAAAGATCCTCTCTGAGGAAGAGGGTTCACTTTGCTGCAGGGTTCACCAAAAAGTTTTTTTGTTTTTTTCTTTTAATAAATTGAACACACATTAAAGAACATACAAGATCCTGCAGAGAATTAATACATATAATACAATACAATAAACATTGTCAAATTAAATGAAGGATATCTTAAAATATCTTAACTCCAGGCCTGTAATCGTGTATTTCCTCTCCTGTTCCTGTCCTCGGGGGGGCCAGTGGCAGTGTGCTGCTTTTTTATGTGCTGCTACCATGGCGTTTTTGTCAGCCTGTTACCAATATTAATGGGAGTTATCAGTGACATCATTTGTAAAGATGTATTCAGATAGGAAACAAAATTTCAGCAGCAGCATGTGAATTATTCAGAGTTCATATCAGAAAAAAACCCTTGCCTCATTTAAGGGTACTGTTTGCAGTGGAAATGCTAGGGCCTAGGTACCATGTCTGAAGGGATACTTTTGGTTCCAGAGGTACCATACCGAAGGTGTTTGGTGGAAACTGGGTTTAACTGTACTAATGAATTGTAGGTGTTCTTTATTCTTTGTTCTTTATTCGGATCCCCATTAGCTTCCACAAAGTGGTTGCTAGTTTTCTTGGGGTCCACAGGTAGGTCTGTCAACAGGATTTGCAGACACTAAGACAAATATCGAAAACACCAAGTCAAATAAAGTCAAGTCAACTTTATTATCCCACCAGAGGACATTTGGTTGCAGCCAGGTATATAAACACATGCATCATAAGAACAAACACAATGTAGATGGATAACAATGATAAAACAGTGCAAATGCATTTAAATGTAGATCACTTTAAATGAAGAGACAGCCAAATGCTGGATACGCAAGGGGCTCAGGTGCTGAGATCACATCACATCCGGCTTATCCTTTGAACTAATTCGCCACTTGTCCATACGTGTTCATGTCAAGTCAGTTTCATTCAGGCCATTTGGTTTTGAGTTTTGTCTTGCCTGAATCTAAATAAATTGGCTTCAGAGCACATCCACATTCATTTTTTAAGCCAGGCCAATTTACTTTGCATCTTCTGATTTAAGTCAAGGTAGTCAAATTCATATTAGTTCAAGACAAGTTAAGTGTTCAACCCCAATGCAGACACAACAGCTGAAGTTGATTTTTTACAGTTAACTTTTGTGTGTTATAGTTCACTCTGGCATTGTAAACATTGCAGAAATGTATACATGCACAGCAATAAATCACACAAATAAAATTACACCACTTCATCTCCCTTCTTTTTTTCTTTTTTCTCTCTCTCTGGTTTCTGCTCTGTAATTGTCGTGTCTACATTGTCAGCCAAAGGAATGCAGATCACATTCATTCATTCTGAAACTGTAGGTGTATGCACACACACACACGCACACACACACACACATATAGTGCTACAGCATTTAATAAGTAGCATTCAAGCCAATAACTATTGGTTGTGTGACAAGCTGATTTATTTGGCTTCACTTTATTTTACTGTGAACTCAACCAGAGCAGAGCCGGTCATATCACTTTAGATTTGACTTATAGTATAGAAAAAACATATTCTTAGTACTGCACCAGTGTACCAGTATATCCACTTTCTTTACATTTTTCCTTTGTTTTTTTTTCATGTTTGTTGAAAAGCATTATTATAGTGATCAAAGATATACAAAAACATACCCTAGAAAAAAAGCCCTAGAAATGGATGGATAGTAAAATAGAGACAATTAATGACAAATGACAAGAAAATTAAATGATATATGCAACAGAAACAGAGAGAGAGAAACATGGGGATGGGGTGATAACTAACAATAAAATAACTAAAACAAGTAAGGCAAAATAGAGTTTTGGTTCGGCCCAACCTGACTCGTCAGAATAGACTGGGCCTGCCATAACTTTTTCAATATTCTCTCAGGCCTCAGGTTGGGCTTGCATAAATTTTGCTGTGTTTTTTGTGTTTTGCTCTTAATGCAGATCTTATTGTCTTACATATGTCTTATATGTAAAGAAAAAAATTGCATTGGACTGGAGAGAAAACAATAGAAAGAGAGAGCGGGGGCAGCCAGGGGACTTAGCTGGCAGTGTTTGCCTCTGCTTCCCTAGCAGTGGGAGAGATGTGTGCATTGTGCTGTGAAGAGTGGTAATCATCATCTGCGCACTGCATCCATGTGGGCAGTCCTCTCGAAGATAGAGAAGCAACAAGGGGCCTGTTCTGCCAAACCTGTTGCACCTGAGACAATGAGCTGACAAGACTTTTAAAATAACAGATGAAAGAGAAGGAAAATGTGGTGCAAGTAATGATGACAGCCCTTAGCTTGTATAAATGTTTTAATATCTATTTATTTCTCGTGGAAATTTAAGTTTTTATCAGGCCCAAAACTGCTGCTGTTTCAGGCTCAGGTCAGACTTCATGTAGGGTTAAGCCTGTTTTTTTTTTTGGGACCAAATCAAAGCTCTCAGGGAAAACAAAAAAAATATTGAAAGTTAAAAAACAGTTGTAGAATTTGGTATTGCCCAGGCTCAGTGGGCTGAAATTAGCAGAAGCATTAGCAGAGAAAGGCATCAGATAGCTAAGAGGAGCAGAGGGATGCAATGTATTTGTTCATAAAGGCAGCAGAGTGAGGAGCTGTCCAAGTAACCGACTCAAAAGTAGTGACCAGCAATCTCAATTAGTAAACTCATTCTTACCTTTAAATGATTGGTTTCACTGACACATGTCTTGTGTATTTTTCCCTCCAGCTACATGTACTGGACAGACTGGGGAGAGGAGCCCAGGATAGAGCGTGCTGGTATGGATGGTAGCAACAGGTAATGCAAACCAAACTTATGTATTTACAGTATTTTATAGTACAGTATTCTCAGTGCAGACAGATGTACAGATGCAGTAACAGTTCTACAAAATTAACAAAAGCAGCAGCTGTAGGATCATTTTATGTGTCTCTGTCTCTAACAGGAAAGTTATAGTGGTTGTGGACATATACTGGCCCAACGGTCTTACCATAGACCTGGTGGAACAGAAGCTGTACTGGGCAGACGCCAAACTCAGCTTCATTCACAGAGCTAACCTGGATGGATCAGCACGGTATGGCCATTTGTGTGTGTGTGTGTGTGTGTGTGTGTGTGTGTGTGTGTGTGTTGGAATGAATATAGTTTATTGACAAAAGGTTCTATGCACATATGTGAAGAAGTTCAATCTAATCTTAAATAGCTGTGATATTAAATGAATTTACATTGGGAGTTTGGAGAGGATTTTTACAGATAAAGTTGAGTCAGCCAACACACATTCAAAAGTTTATTGATGTGAGAATACAGCCTGGCAGTACAGTCCATCTCTGCTATCTTGGCTCAGGCCTCATCCCTCCCTGCAGCATACACTGAAGTCAGTAACAGACAGAGATAGTGGTGTGATGATAGAAAATATCTTCCCCTAGATGACTAGAATCAGAGTGCAGGTGGATGCGTAGCAATAATGATGGTAGCAGACAAATTTACAGAGAGCAATGAAGCAGCAGCTCTGGCAGAGCACAGTGTTTTACCGCTTAAACTTACAGCCAAATGGTAAAAATCAGCCTAAAGGCATCATCATGATCATCATTATGAGTGACACATTTACTTTTGCTGTGGACTCATCTTAAGCAAACGGCGAGGCTACTATAGAAGAAGAATGTAGGATAAGCTGAACATAGTGGTTTTCAGTTTAACTTTTACATTGGCCTCAGTGCAGTAGCAGCATTGTTTTCTACTTTCTTTCTTTTCTCCTCTAGTCTTTATAAATAAATTTGTTTTGGAATGAGACTTTAGTAATCTGAGTAGTTTGGTCTGGGGTCCCACAGACCAGCAATGCAGTCATTAACAAGGAGCTTTGCACAGTAGGTGCAGCCACGACCCTTATGGTTCAAATTTTAGAGGCATGCAAGCTGAGGTTTGTAGGTCTGCGCTTGTTTGTGGAGCCTGGTGCAAGTAGCATGTAAGTTACCTTATGCTATACCTGCAGTTCCCGAGTTTTACCCCAACCAGACCTTCAAATGTACAGCTAAGCCAGAGCTGCTATCACTGGGATTCAAAACCTGGATGTCTTTGATAATGGTCAGTTTTTATCTCAGTCAGGTGTAAGCCTGGAGGGGATCATGCATTTGAGTGTGTGTGTGTGTGTCTGTGTCTGTTTGTCTGTCTGTCTGCAGCTAATCTAGCAAACTACTGGACCAATCAGCCTCATATGTTTTGTACATGTTTGTGACGGTATGCTCAAGGACCTTTTGTGGTTGTGGTAATTTACAGTTGTTAAAAGAGTTGTTTTATATCCATATTTAGCATACAGTGCCTGTCAACAGGACAACGTGGCCTGCTCTGGGCATTGTTGGGCAGTAATGCGTTGAGTAATATTATTATTACTTTTTCCAGTAACAAGTAGTGTAAATAATTACTAATGAAATTTCAGTAATAACATTACGGTTACTCCAAAACCGAACAACTCGTTACAGTGTTACTTTTATCACATAATGACTGACTTAAAATACAACAGTCAAATCAACAAACACATTTTCGTAATTGTCAAGCTGCACATGCATGACATAAAGCTGCAAGCTGGTTGGAAACGCTTACATTAGCGGCTGGAAATATTCCTATTACTTTGATTCTGTTGGGAGGAAAGATGACAAGAACACTGTTGCTGGATGTGGTTGGACTAAAACTCTTTCCACTGCAAAAAACATGCCTCCAAACCTCTGGTCTGAAACACCTTGGCTAGTACAATCAACCCCCAGCCTGGGCATAGACATATATACATAGACGCCGCATTGACTGCCACTGCCTATTGGAGCTGATGTCCTAGCCGGCCGCCATCTTGGATGGGTCTCGCTTCGCCTCCACAGTGCATTCACTTCTATTGAGGAAGGAGCTGAATGCATAACTCACTGAAATTTCAACTGATTTTCATGTGGTTTGGTTTGTTACAAACAGCACACATATAGTTATGACACAGGATGCTTTCGTACATCAATTTCATGCTTTAATACTTTCTGCAGATAGCAACAGCATATTATTTAGGTCACAACACAGTTCTTTTATTCACCTCAACCCCTATACTATGTTTTGTATTGTGTATATTGTGTTTATACAATGTTTATACAGTATACACACACACACACACACACATATATATATATTCCACACACACACACACACACACACACACACACACATATATATATATATATATATATATATATATATATATACATATATATATATATATATAGGGGTTGAGGTGAATAAAAGAACTGTGTTGTGACCTAAATAACATGCTGTTTCTATCTGCAGAAAAGTATTAAAGCATGAAATTGATGTAGTATTAAAGCATGAAATTGATGTATGAAAGCATCCTGTATCATAACTACATGTGTGCCGTTTGTGACAAACCAAACCGTGTGAAAATCAGTTGAAAATTCAGTGAGTTATTCTATTTTACTTACACATACAGTTGTGAATGCACTGTTGAGGCAAAGCGAGACCCATCCAAGATGGCGGCCGGCTAGGATGAGCTCAGGCAGTCAATGCGGTGTCTATGTATATATGTCTATGAGCCTGGGCATTTAAGAAAAGTCGTAAACTAGTAGCTTACTTGATATGGTTGTGTCAATACACAGCTGCTTTTAGGACAAACTTACATTTCCTGTTTTATTAGATGGAAATAGAATTCTAGCACATATACAGGTTACAGCACAACATACTATTTCAGGATCCCCTATTGAAACTTTAAATCTCAGCAGAAAATTCTTTGAGTTCCACCCTGTTCAACTTCTTTCCAACAGAGAAAGGGAGGAGGGGAAGAGCAAAATAGCTGTACAGACAGATTGAAAGAAAAATAGAGAGAGCGAGAGAGAGAGAGAGAGAGAGAGAGAGAGAGAGAGAGAGTATGAGTGAATTGTCCAACACAAACAGAGCTGTGGTATGGAGGCCCCAGTCAAAACACACACAGCATTACACACACTCCCAGTGCATCGCTCATAGCTCAATCTTTCCTTCTCTCATTCAGTCCATCTATCAGCCTTCTTTCTCCACATCTTATTGTTCTCTTTGTTTCTGAGGGATTCAGGTCCAATCTGCCAAGATTTGCGTTGTGACTTTTAGGTGAAAGTGACCAGGTTTTGTAGAGGGGTGCATGTCTGAAAGGGACTTAAATGGTAAATTTAGAAGCTTTTATGTGGATGTCCAGTCAGTGTTGCTGGTAGTCAGTTGAGCACTAAAATCCTCAGTGCTTGCTATACTGGCCGTGAAACCTGAGCTCAGTAGCTACAAAATCTGTTCTTCTTCCTGCATCCAGTGACGTACCAGTGACGTAGTTGAAGGCAGGAAGAACCACAGGCTGGATTTCACTTCTGGGTAGCCAGGGTGAATGCTCTAGATGCTGCTCAAAAACCAAACTTCCTACTTTTCTCCGCTTGTTTTACAAACAAGCTACATTTCCAACAGCAAAATGTCATCCCAAATAATGGATGCAGAGGATGCTATGGACATTTACAGCACCTTGGCTGACTTGGATATTAAACTGTATTTTAGGGCCAAAGTATACTGTGGAGAAATGCAGCAGAGAGATGCTGAAGCTACTGTACAAGAGGATATGGCCGGCAGGGAGCCTCCAGAACCTGAGCTGTGGCGAGCAAACATGGACTATTGGTGCCTTTGCAGTGCCAACAGAAACTGAGTCTTTCTTCAGTGATGAATTTCAGTGAGCAGTGCTTCTGTTGGAAGCTGTCGACATCTCGTCCTCCATCTGTCTTTCCTGTCATCTCTCGATTGTTGGTTGTCAAAAAAGGCATAAAATGCCCCAGAATACTATTAAAAACATAAAGATAAAATTTCACACACTTTACTCACACTCTATTCTAACTTATTAGTTAACTGTCCACAAAACAGAGTCTGAAAAGACTTAAAAGGCAGCTGTTCTCTTGTTAACTACCAGAGTAATTTTACCTGCAGCTTATTTCCACAGTTGTCACAATATGGTGTAGAGGTGGGATTTAATCCAAACCAAAATTTTGTGGAAATGTTTAACGCTGTTGGAAAAATGCAGTATCATCAGCCAGCGACTTTGTTCCTATGACAGCAGCCTGCCAGTCCTGCAATCATTATATACACTAGCTCTGCCTCTTATTGCTTAATGCTACACAACACAGTATTATTGTATAACCACAGCGATCATTGTATAGCCAAAACGTGTGTAGGTATCTTAGGAAGATATTATGTTCTGTTGTGCAAATGCTCAGAGTCACAGGAGAGAATTGAACACGAACAACTCAGTTAAAAGGGGGCAGGCTTTAATCTGAATTTACCTGACAGCTTGAGTAATGAAATCATTTGCTACACACACACACACACACACACACACACACACACACACACACACACACACACACGCACACGCGTACCCACTCAAAAGCTGAACAGAGCTTTGAAATCTGGAGTTGGTTAAATTTGCTCTTTCTTTTTTTTCCCCTTAACCGCTGCTGGCAGCCAGCTCTGCTTTTACAGCGCCCAGACACACACACACACACACACACACACACACACACACACACACTCACACAGGACTAAAAATGATGATTGATGAAAGCCAGTTTCTGGTGTGTTGATATTCTAAATACAAGCCCTCCTTTGATCCTGTGCCTAAGTGCGTTTGTGTGAGTGTATTTTCCTGCAAGTGATTCTAAAGTGTGTTTTAGAGAAGAACCACTTACTCTTGATCAAATCTAACACTTGCTCAAACGCACACACACTCCTGTAGCCGTCATGCGTTTTGTAATTGTTTGGCCCTAAGGACTGAGAGAGGGCATACCTTCATCTCGGCTGCACAATCTTCTTAAAGTGTAGCTTTATTAATAAAGTGTTTAAAAAAACTTGCTGTCTACATTGCAGTGGAATGTAGTCTAGATGTTCATGGTCCCAGGGGTAGGATTCAAAATGGTTTTCTGACCTTTGCTCCAGAGTCTTCATCAAGCCAAAGTTTCAGTTGGACACATGAAATCTAATAACCTTATGAGCCCCTTGTAATGAAATGTAATGAACACATCTGTGTTCCCCAGAGAAAAACCTATTTCATATTTCAGTTCTGTCATTTTTAGCGTTTTTCTTGAAAAAACCACCATCATGCCAAAATGGTCTGCCAAGAGAAAAAGCTCTTTTGATTTTAATGACCTCATGGTATTCCTCTAGTACCACCCTCATGACACATTTGACTCCTTTTTAAGTTTTACTGTTGATGAGGAAAAATCCTCTGTTGTTCAAATTATCCAACATCTTTGTTTTGGTTTAATGAACTTTGCAGTTTAGGAGACAATAGTGGGGCTTCAGACTTTAAAGGCTAAGTTCGGTTTTTTGACACCTGGGCCTTATTTTTAGGAATAAATACCCTCGTAGACTCACCCAGACGATTTTGGTGGAGCTCGGAGCCGTTTTCGAGCAATTTAGATCCATCCGACGGCGTCTTCTCTCATGCCATAGAAGCGGACGGGGCCAGACATCGAAGCCCCTAAATTAGACATTATCTGCTGCGAAACTCGCTCATTTCACCTACATTTTATAAATGAATGGCCAGTGTTATCACCATGTCCGCTCAACGTCCTTGTTATGGTCATCCGGGGCTTTACAACGATGGGTCACTTTTGGTGACGTCATAGACGTGCGCCGCAGGAGCGCAGCTGAGTTCCGCCGGCGCTAGGCTAGGCTATACAGCTACACGGGTACAAACATGGTTTGTCATTGCGTTTTTCCACTTTGTCCAAACAAAATGACTAGGTGGACAAAGTTCACATTCCACAGGCTTCCTTTGAAAAACCCGGAGTTACTAAAGCTCTGCTTGTTGTCCTGAAAATGGACCCGAATATTGCTATGGAAGAACTGAGGAGGGTCAGTCACCGGGTCTGCAGCGCTCACTTCGCTCCAGAAGACTTCATTACGAAGACGACAAAGATAAAAGGCCAGGAAGCTCAGCGTCAGTACCTCAGGAGGAATGCCATCCCGATTGTTTCAGAGGGCAAAACAGACGCAGCGGAGGTAATGCATTTCTTTTGAAGATGTAATAATATTGGTCGATAACCAGTGCACGTCGGCCAGCGTATAAAGCTCCTTATATAAAATGAATAGCTATCTTCACGACCTAAGTCTGAGCAGGAGTAGCCTTCTAAAAATACATTCCTGCAAAAGAATACTGCACTGTAACGCAATATAATTTACTCTAGTCCATGCTAGTTTTTGAAAAACTAACTCGCAATGCATATGATATGGTTATTCTCTGCAGGCAATAAATTGTGACTCGAGCTGCAATCATCACGGGTCTGCATTGTTAGCGCACACTTACAAGTAGTCATATGCTTTCTCCAAAACTAATTGTCAGTTGTTTCGACCGTTATTTATTTATAAATCAAACACTCATAGAAAATATACCCTTTTTGCATTTGTATGGGCTACTTACTCTATCGAAAGTTGTCCGTTCGGTCCTGCTGGCTTCGGCTGCGTCTGCCAGTTGACTCTCGGGACATAAAAAAAAAAGTCTCTACCACAGCCCGGTTTGTCATGGCAGAAAAATCTTCCAGTGTAGTGAGACACGTATTTTGGGGGGCATCAATACGTGTTTCCTCTGGTCTCAAGTCCCACTCTGAGCAGCAAAAGCTCTCCTCTTCTGTTGTCTGTGGCGTGCAGTGTCCACAACAACAACACCAGTTAGCCCCCATTCGTAGACGTGCAGTGGTCGCTTGTTCTCTGGCCAGCTGTTCGGCTCTTTCCCTCTGCATCCTCCTTTCAAATAGCTCCTTGTCGGTGTATTCAGGCTCAAAACGATACGGGCATCCATCATACTCAGAGTCGTCATCAGACACGTCTACATCGGATAAATATTCTGTCATGTTGCACAAGGATAGCTGTGTAGCTGTATAGCCTAGCCTAGCGCCGGCGGAACTCAGCTGCGCTCCTGCGGCGCACGTCTATGACGTCACCAAAAGTGACCCATCGTTGTAAAGCCCCGGATGACCATAACAAGGAAGTTGAGCGGACATGGTGATAACACTAGCCATTCATTTATAAAATGTAGGTGAAATGAGCGAGTTTCGCAGCAGATAATGTCTAATTTAGGGGCTTCGATGTCTGGCCCCGTCCGCTTCTATGGCATGAGAGAAGACGCCGTCGGATGGATCTAAATTGCTCGAAAACGGCTCCGAGCTCCACCAAAATCGTCTGGGTGAGTCTACGAGGGTATTTATTCCTAAAAATAAGGCCCAGGTGTCAAAAAACCGAACTTAGCCTTTAAGGCTTCTGCAATAATGTAAATGCAGCAATTATATAAATAAGATGACACAATGACACTGATGGCAGTGGCTGATGTTTTTCTGTGGTCCCACATCAGTTTTGCACAGGCGAAAAAGCAGGGCCCCAGGCTAACGACTCATTTATGCTGTGCATTTGATACGTACAGAGATGGATGGAACCTTCTGTCCATACTATGTGATTATTTCGTTTGCATTTTGCATGTTTTTTACAAACGCTGACACGTTGGAAAGTCCCCTGTGGTCCTTTCAGAATGGGCCAGCGAACCATTTTTGGACCACAATTCACCAATTGGGATCCACTGATTTAAATAATGGCCAAACGGAATAAATCAGTAATGTAAAGAAAAAATTGCCCATCTACATGTTGGGATGTATATCATGGCCGCAGAACACTGCTGTCTACAGGGCTGTCTTTGTTTAAAGGTTCAATATTATGACCTCCTCCACCGTCGCCTAGTTTGTTGTCGTGTGAAACTTTTGACTTTGCTATCTAGTGTTTATTGACTGTATCTATGCCATCATAAAAGACACATGGAAGTAGAAGTGGAAGTACATTTACAATGTTTGAAAGAGATGTATCTATTTTTGTACAAACAGGGAATACAAATGAGCCCCTGTTGTCAAGGGACAATAATGGTAAATGGACCTGCATTTATATAGCGCCTTTCTAGTCATCCAGCCACTCAAAACACTTTTTACACTACGAGTCACATTCACCCATTCACACATACATTCATACACTGGTGGCTGAGGCTACCATACAAGGTGCCACTTGCTACTCAGTTTTTAACACACTCACACACTGATGGAACAGCCATCGGGAGCAATTTAGAGTTCAGTATCTTGCTCAAGGACTCTTTGACATGCAGACTGGAAGAGCTGGGGATCGAACTGTTGATCTTCCGATTGGTGGACAGCCGGCTATGCCTCTGAGTCATGGAAAAGGTGTTTGGGACAAACAGATCTTCCCCATGATGTTGTTGGGATGAAAGAACGCAGTAACCTCACCATCGAAGTGTCAGAAGATGCACCCCATTGTTTCCCAGACACTGCTACATTGTGAACAATGAATAAATGTTGAAGTCTGCTGGAGGAAAGCAAGTTAAGATTAGCTGTAAGCAGCTGTTGGCCTGCAACAAACAACTCATAGAGGTTGCATTTAATTAAATTATGATGTGTTTCAGCATAGCTGGGCGATATGGGAAAAAGTTTATCACGATATTTTTTTTTTCATATCAGTCGATATCGATATATATCACGATATAAAACAAATCACTATTTTTGTCAATCTTAAATGTTCCCCGTTACTCTGAAATGAGATTTAAAGATATCAGAAGGTTAATTTTTATTTAAATATTTATTTTCCGTCAAAGTTGAACATGACATGTAATGTAACATTATAAAACTGTTTCAAACAGGTACACTAACAACTCCAAGTAAATTATAAAAATCTTAATTTGAAAACTAAAATCTTAAAGCTTTCAAGTTTTATAGGAGAACAGAAACAAAATGGACATTCTTTTGTCAATGTCAGATAACAATAAATAAAATGGGTATTAAAATATAAATAAATTCTCAAGACCTCACCTTCATATATTGTTTTAAATGTTGTTTTTTAGAACAAAAAAAAAAACAATAAAAAAAACAATTGTTTATATGCTCAGTGCAATTTCAAGCAGCTTTCAAAGAGAACATAAATAAAATAGACATTGACTCAACTGTTACAAACCTATGCTCAGAAAAAAAGGCACAAGAAACCCTAATTAGTGCAGTACTGTCACTCAGTGCTGTCAATCTTTTCAGTCAGACAGACATAAGTCTACAGGTTGCGGGCACATACAGCTGTGGAAGGGTGGGAGAAATGTTTACGCCCAGGGAGTTGGTAACGAGGGTCCATTACTTTAACCATCGACTTGAATCCCTTATTTTCGACTGTGCTTATTGGTAGCATGTCTTTTGCAATACAATAAGCAACTGCATTTGTGAGGTCTCTGTGTCTCTTCGATTTTTTTATCGTAAGGCATTGCGCTGGAGAAAGCGGACTGGATGGTCTGCTGTTGCGGCTGTATGGGCGTTGTGGGTTGCATAGCACTTGCTCCGCTCAGGGCTTGTAAACTTTTGCATTGCGCGTGCTCTGCCGCGTGGCACTGCTTCAGGTGGTAAAAAAGATTTGTCGTATTCCCCGTCTTTGTGGGAACATGTACTCTACATAATCTGCAGTGCACACTACTCTGTTTTTTGTCCGACCTCAAAAAACCAAAATACGTCCATACCACCGACGTTTTTGTGCCCTTCTTGTCAACAATGTCGCAGTCATCCGTTGAGCCTTGGGCTGTTTCTTCCGTAGTTTCATCCGGGGGAACACTCATTTTCTTTTTTTCAGCGTTTTCTCACTGCCAGTGCTGTCGGCTGCATGTGTTGCGACTGGTTGCAACTAGCTGCTAGCCTGCTACTCTGTGTTGTGTGCTACTTGGCTCTGTTCCAGCACATGATTGGTTCAGTGCTGCGTGGACTTGGAGCAACTCCCATTGTCATTGGCTATTCGTATATTGTCTATCAAAACACGGATGAATGCTGTCTATCGAAAAGTCTATCGACCATGTTTCATATCTATATTGAGGGAAAGTTATTTTTCGACATATATCGTTATCGTTTTATCGCCCAGCCCTAGTTTCAGCTGTCTTTGGTAAAAAGAGTGTTTTAGCAAAGGTAAATTATAATGTTATAATGACGTGTACGATGTAATCTTGTTTGTTGTTTGAAGGAGAAATTTGTCGATATTTTTACAGCACTATGAAATAGATATTAGAGAGGGAATTATCAAATATTAGGGGTGGGGGAAAAATCGATACACCTTAGTATTGTGATATTTTTGTATGGCAATATAGTATCGTCACATGGACTTTAAATGTTAATTGTTTTATTTTATAAATAATAAATACAAGTTAAACTTCAGGTAGCCTACCAGAATAATATAATCAGTTGCCTTTTCAGTGCACTACATTTTGCTGCAATAAAAATGATTGAAGTGAGATGAACAGACTGAAAACTTTATCTTATTAGATAAAACGGATTTTGAAATAGTTTTCCTTTGGGGACAAAATTTGCAGTTCAAATTGGAAAAAAAAAATCACAATATATTATATCGCAGTACTCAGCATATCGCAGCACATTTAAAATTGCAATAGTATTGTATCGTGACATAAGTATTGTGATAATATATCATGTGGTCTCTGTTGATTCCCACCCCTATTAAATATATATGTTGTTAAGCAGTTATTTAGATACTGAGAAAGAATTTTAAGATAATGTAATGAAGGCTGAATGACTTTAAAACAGTGCTGATTTTTAATAGTGTAGACTTCTTTGTTTCTCTGGCACAAAAGGAGGAATAAATAACAATAAAAAAACCATCAACAACAACAGCAAAAAAAATTGGGATTGGTATTGGCTATTGGCCAAGTTGTTTTTCACAATTGGTGCAGCTGCACTTTTTTGGTTGTGAGATCCATTTCTTCACATCAACACAAAACACAAATGCTCTTCTGATCCTTATGAAGCTTTCATTTTGTCCTGCAGTGAAACCGTGGTGGAGGGCACCCTGACCCACCCTTTTGCACTCACTCTGTCTGAAGAGACCTTATACTGGACCGACTGGCAGACCCGCTCCATCCATGCCTGTAACAAGCACAGCGGAGACAAAACCAGGGAGATCCTCAGTGGGATTTACTCCCCTATGGACATCCAAGTCCTGGAGGCCTATCGACAGCCTTACAGTGAGTGAAAGGTTTTATCCATATGTACGTCCAGTACAGCGCATGTGCATTAAAGTGAGATCAATATACCAACTAACCATCATGTTGAACCAGTTCAACAGAAGTGAGTAGTGCCATTGATCTGTGATGATTGATAAATAATTATATATTTATTATAGAAGACCAGTAACAGGTCAGCTTGCAGCAATGTACATTAGGGTATTTGAAAACTCAGTGAACATGGCTCTGCAACACTATCTACAGTGCAATTACTGCTTTATATAGCTTTGCAATTTCTAGTAGGGAAAATCTCCATACATCCACCTTTCCAGGAACAAAGAAAATGGACTTGCTGATTTGAGAGGCTAATAATACTTTATCCTTCACTTGTCTATTCTTCTTTCTCTGTCGGTGTCCCTGCAGTCCACACTCCCTGTAGTGACAATAATGGAGGCTGTAGTCACCTCTGCCTACTCTCTCCAGTCCAGCCTTTCTACAGCTGTGCCTGCCCCACTGGAGTCCAGCTTAAACCAGATGGAAAGACATGCAAACCAGGTATGGATTCTATTCACACCAGTATGACTACAAGCTATTCAGCCACTGGTAATCCTGAAAAAATGAAAGGAAAACTTGTGAGAGGTGTACTGATTGCAGTTTCTTTCACAAACAGTATCTCTTTTTAATTTGCTTGTGCTCGACACGTATGACTTACCAGTGGTAAAAACTACCTGAAAATGGCACCATATATAACAGCATTAAATGCGTAACAGAAGAAGAAGCCGGTAACAACATGGTGAAATCTACATCCAGAACCGTGCATTTTTGGACAGACGAAATGTACAGAGCCGTAAAATTGTCCACCATGGTACCAGATTGCCACTAGCTAACCATGGCTAACTTGTTTGTCATACATAATAGGTCAATCCAGAAAAGGTCCAATACTAACAAACTGAAAGGGGGATTATCGCCACTTATCGTAGCGGAGTCTGAAATACTTGAATCATAAAATCGATTCCCCTCCCGTGCTTGTATACTGGAACAAGGACAGGTGTCCAATTAAGTGGCCTAGCCAAGCTATAACCGTAGCTCAACTTAACTGTGGATGTAAACATACTGAGTGTCAGTGTGTTGTTTTTTTTATGTTTATTTATTTATTTATTTTTACATATTTTTGTGGTGCTAAATGTAGTTTTTTTGTTGTTGGTAAATGTAGGTTAGCAATAAAAATCAAAACTTTTAAATTGCATGGTTAAAAATGTGAAAATATAGTATCGCCTAACAACGGAGCTTGTGCACACAGCACGCTTGAGCGCATCCATCTGAGGCTGTGGATCAATGCCAAGTTTTACCACTCTACACAATTCCCTCTAACTTGTAGCTGTTTTTTTGTTATCTTTTGAATTTAATATGAATTATGGAACCGTTTTTGTCAACGTTTGTTTCCCCTGTTTTGTACAATAAATTATTATTCAAAGTTTCAACAAGTTTTTTTTGGAATGCGTGACACAAGCGTGTTTTGAAAACGGCCGCGGACTGTCACCTGCTCAACGCATCAGTACCTTCGGATGCCATGACAGTAATACATTATTGATTATAATAATAATAATGTCAAAATATCATTTACAGACCGATTTAACAGACGATCACTGTTGCCCGACCCACAGGTCCATTTGCGGGTCCCGCAGGTTACGGGTCGACCTGCGCATCACTACTCAGCTCAGTCTATAAAAGCTGTACACAACAGTAGACATTATATTCTATTCAGGCCGGCAGAACCAGCAGCGCATTGGCTCTACAGTGCACGACACTGCTGATCAACCATTTTATTGCAGCACAGAGTGTCTGCCAGCAACCAATTACTTGCAGAGGCTTCCTGCAACTTGTTTCAACGGTTCCGATTTAATCAGTAGACAAATTAAACAGGATGACTAGTCAGTGTGCAAATCAAAAGAAAGCATGCTGTTGTGCCATCACATTTTTTTGTGGTTTGAGAGCAAAGATCGCTGCTGTGCAAAACTCCGCAATACAATTAGGTAAAAAAAAACAAACCGGAGTCCGCCCCACCCCACCCACCGTGTATGAATATTCTAATATTCGTTATAAATTCTACCGAAGGTCCGAATGTTAAAAAATGGTATTCGAGACAGCCCTTAAAATCTGGTAGTGTAAAAGGGGCTAGTTATTCACTGTGTGAGAGAATGGATGTGTGGTCTGACAGCGTGTGAAAAGTGTCACTTGCGTGAGGCTCAGGGTCAGTGTGTGAGAGTTGGTAGCCCTGTATGATATATTTTCTGTTGGAAGTTAGGTTCAGCAGTGCACATGAAGCCAAGAATTATGTGAACAGCTCAAATTATACATGCACTACAGTGTATTTGCATGTGATATTTCCAGCCTTGATTTAATAAGCATGAGAGATACTGGTGTCAGTGGATACACAGAGTAATTAGTATTTGCTGTTGCTAACCTTCATCACCATTGTCTTTGGTGTGTCATGTCATGAATCAGCATAGAGTGTATCAGCTTGGAAACAAGTAAAAGTGACCTCTCTGGTAGCAGAGTAGGTCACTAACTGACCAGCCGCCATGTTGATTCCCACGATGCTGAAACAATAGAGCCTTATTCTGCAAAAACACAACGCTGTGTTAGAGTGCGTCTGTGTCTGTTAGCCTGTGTTATATGAATGTATTAAATTTGAATGAAGCATGCCAACCAATCACTTAGCCACTGTTGACAATAAAAACAACAATGCTCTATTGTGTCAGCCCACAGTTTGTGTGTTTGTGTGTGTGTGTGTGTGAGTATGTCTTTGTGTCCGTGCTTCTAATTTGTTTTGCTTGGCTGGTTAAATTGAAGGCGTTTGTTATTACGCTGGCAGCAGAGCATGTGTGAGAGTGTGTGTGTGTGTGTGTGTGTGTGTGTGTGTGTGTGTGTGTGTGAGTGAGACTGTTTGTCAGGGGTCTTTAAGTGTCTCAGAATGAAGTCAAGCGAAGAGAAGAGTGGAATCACAGATGCTTTCCCTCCTTCCTTTTCATTCTTTCCCTTCACTTATCCCCTCTCGCCTCAGTCATTTAGGTAACGATGGAACAGCTTTCAATGTCAAATCTGATTGGTGCCAGGGCTGGGAGATGCCAGATTTTGATTGGTTGTGAAAATGCAGCTGGAGAGAGAGAGAGAGAGGAAGAAAGATTTGCATGAATAGCAGAACAATGTGTTTTTGTTATCTGAGCTATCTGACATTAACTTTAGATAAGATTATGAACTCAAAGTACACAATTTTATTACAAATAAGTTATTGTCTTTGTTAATTTTAAAAATGTGGAGTTTTAGAGACCTATTTGAAATAGTGCCGAAAACCCGTGCAAATACAGTGAGTTGAAACACCAAGCAGACAATGGTTGTTCCAAGTCGATAGTGAATCCGGGGCTGGCTTTCACTTTCTCTGGTGATGCTGTTTACAAACACTAACTGACAATTTCTGCATAGTACACCGTAAGATTCAGGTGAATGTGAGACAAAAACAGGAAAGAAAGACATAGCAGATAGGGGAATAGAAAGTGAGAGACACTTTGAACTGCATAAATGTGAGCTCTTCAGAGTCAGAGGTGTGAGAGACAAAGAAAAACAGTTAATTGTCTCCCATGAGGTGAGTTTGGCTCCTGTTAAATCTGAACCAACAGCCAAAACACAGCGGAGGATCCCTCAGGACAGCAGAGCCCTTTGTTTCCAGACTGGATGGAGCAAGGAGGGGGCAAGAAATGTGATAATAGTAGAGCTCGGCTCAGGCTTCAAATCTCTTTGACCACAGATAGATCGATGTTTTTGGAATCCATGTGTATGACTTTTTTTTCTGTAGGATGTTGTTATTATTATTATTGTTGTTATTAGGCCATATTGCTGCTCTTTCTATTGCAGCTGCTAGGTAACTGTTACCTTTTCATGCTGGTGTTGGTGTTCTCTTATGGGGCCATTATGGTAGCAAAATAGCTGCAAATGCGTATCTCAATCTGTGTGTGTGTAATCAGATTTGTACATCTGTAAAATAATTTGTACAAGCATAATAAAGTTTGTGAATGCATACAAAAATCTGCAAATGTGTATTTAGAATCTGTGCGTAATCAGATATGTAAATGTGTAAAAAAAAAACAACCCATAAATCTGTATTCAGATTTGCAAGTGTATTGCAATCTGACTTACAGATTGTTTTGCCCTGAGCACAGACTCATAGGCGCTACTTTGCTGTGCTGTTTTTATTGTTGTATGGACAGGCAGCAGACTTGGAGGCCTATGGATTCTCGTTTGCTCTCTGTAAGTACATGTTCAGGTTTATTGCAGAAGTTGTCATGAGTAACTTAGTATTGCCAAGCTTTGTTGAAATAAAGATGGTTACGTTATCTATGAAGACGTTGTTTGCTCAGCCTCAGCTCACTAAGCAAAAGTTGGTGGGCGGCAGCTTGAGCCTGTCAGCCTGTGCTCAGGATGACGCACACTTTGAGTTACAGACACAAATCTCACGCATTTGCGGATCTCACACGGCAGAAGAGTAGCAAAAATCGTGTACAAATAGAGCCCAACTGACTTAAAGCTGAAGACATAGGTATTTACAAATCTTGCTACGTGATTACGGATCTCTATACGCATTTGCAGATCTGTGTACAGATTTACAGATCGCAATACACTTGCAAATCTGAATACGGATTTGTAGATTTTTTTTACACATTTACATATCTGATTACGCACACACAGATTCTAAATACACATTTGCAGATTTTTGTATGCATTCACAAACTTTATTACGCTTTGACAAATTATTTTACAAATGTACAAATCTGATCACGCACACACAGATTGAGATACGCATTTGCAGCTAAATTGCTACCATAATGACCCCATATTCTCTCTTCGTTGAGCAGTGGTAACCAAGTATGGTTACTCAAGTACTGCACTTCTGTACAATTTGAAGTACTTTAACTCTACTTTAGCTTTTACATTTTGTGCTACTTTATACTTCTACTCCACTCTGTTTCAGCAGTTGCTACTTCTACACTCAATTGGTAGAGATTAGACCACATGTCAGATTCCTACAAGTCGTTAGCGGTTACACCAAAGAGATATTTCCCTTCTAAACCTTCTCCTTGTTTTGGTTTCAGGCCCAAACAGGTCAAATTATTCTATATCCCGCAAAAAAGCAAAGATTCAGGAAAAGTCAAAAGATATTTGTGTATTAGAACTTTGTTTGGTTTGGAAACAGACATAAAATATTTTTCTTCACAGACAGATTGATATTGGACTGTTGGGTTTGGCTTTAATCCAGATACCAAATACTCAGAGTTGGGTCAGCCGGATGGTGCCTTGATATCTATACTTTAATGACACAAGCTTCAGAGAAATGCATGGTTTTTCCAATGGGAGTAAAACCTTCATATGTCAAGTTTATAATGATACTGACTGAGCAGCAGAGGAGTCTAAGATATGTTGAACATTTTTCTTTCCTCTCCCATTAATCATCTCACAACCCCTCAAATTCATCTGAGCAGCTATAACAGTAAAATCCTGCTCAGTGATGCATCAGTATTGACAATCTGAAAATGTTATATATGTCAGTATTTTAGTTACAGGGATCTTAGTGCACAACCACTGCTTTTACTGCTGATACTAAGTTTAATTTAATTTATTTTTGTTAATTTTATATACTTAATTAATCCCCCTGAGGGGAAATTCAACACTATGTTCATAACACTTCTGTTTTACTTACTAAAGTAGGATTTAGATGCATGACTTTTCTGTGTAGGGTAGTCTTGTTACTTATTATATTGATACTTTGACTTAACTAAAGGATCTTCCACCACTGCTATTAGGGTTTCGAGTTGTAAAGACCATTCGTTAGACTCTTCCAGTGAAGTGTCTAAGCACATGATACGATTATTTTAAGCTCATTGCCATAAAAGTGTTAAACCTGGACCTCCATGATTCAGAGCTGTGAAGCAGGCATTTCTGTGGAGCTGTTGTATATGTTGTAAACTCCAGTTTGCTCACTCAACTTTATTGTTTTTAGAAACAGTTTGCACTCACAACCTTTTGTTTAGATCAATACAGTAACAACGTTTGACTACACCAGATGCAAAATAAATGTGTCAAATGTCAGTTTAACACAACTTTTTTTGTTGTTGAAGCATTTAATTCTGTGTCATATCACAATAAAACATTGAGTACACATTTTACAACTTCTTTATTCATTTTGTGTAACCGCTTATCCTGTTAGGGGTCAAGGGAGTGCTGGAGCCTATCCTAGCTGACACTGGGTGAGAGGCGGGGTTCACCTTGACAGGCGCCCAGACTATTGTAGAGCTAACATTGTACAACTTTTTTTTTTTTTTTTTTTTTTTAAATTTCATTGAAATACAGCATAAATATGGTGGCAAACCTAAGACTAAGAGGTACAGTCTGACCAAGGATGTGCACTTTATTTCACCTCTGCACAACTTCATGTTAGATTCTCTAATATCTACACAGGCAGGGGGTCACTAACTGTGTATATGACATTACACATGGTGCAAAATGTCTTTTACCACAGCATTAACATAAACATTAATCACTGTGTAATGGGTAACGTGAGTGATTCAGAACACATTTAAATTCAGTTTTCTTTGGCTTACGGTCTTAAACACATTGTCTCACGGCACGCTGGGAAATTCCATCCATTTAGCCCCAACACACCACAGTATGTTAAAGGAATACTCAGACGATTTGGGAGTTATGCCTTTTCTCTATCATTTTCATATTGAGACAACATGATCAATATCTTTTTTGTGTCTGTACGTCCAGTGGCTGGGTCTCAGCGGTTAGCATTGCGGCTTAGCTTAGCGAATACAGTTGAAGTCTATAGGGGGTCAGTAGCTTGCTTGGTAAAAGTGAACAAATAAACGTTACCGAAACCCTGACATATTTCTACACGTGCATTTAAAATGAACATGTTTAAACATTAATTACAGTCCTTTTTAGTTGTTTTAGATGAAGTTATATACACGGAACTATAGTGTGTTTACGTCCTGTGCGGAGGGATACACTGGTGAGCAGCAGCTGCAGCTGGCTCTGGGACAGGTAACATTACGCTAGGTCACTTGGTAAAAGCAAACAAAGAGACTACATGGACGATCATAAAGCGATATTACTCACTCAACTGAAAGCTGTCCATCAGCTCCTGCAGGCCTGGGGCGTTTTTTCCAGTTTATCTCAGGAGCATGAAAAAATATCTTAGTCACGCCAGGATTAGTGATTGCTGCAAAGTTTTCACTTACTGTGATGGAGTCTCTGCGGCAGTTTTCCTCCTGATGATATATTTCTAGCCTCCCCAATGATGGTAGCACCGAATCCTATTCTGTGCAGCAAAATTATTCCACCTCCGTAGGCATAGGTTGGCAAGCCCCACAGCTACACTACCAATCCTCCCCTGACCTCTCCTCTCGGCCCTGCGCTGTTTCACTGCCTCGGAGGATTCAGCCTCTCCTCTCGCCCGCTCAGCATCAAGAACCTGGAGTTCCTCATCTGTATGCTCTGGCTCAAACAGGTATGGCTCTGGATCTGTGTCCGTTACAAGAAACTCTTCAAAATTGCGTTCAAAGTCGTCCATTGCAGCTACTATAGTCCAGAGATATCGTTAAACTGAATAAACAACTGAGTTTTGTTTACAGGCTACTATGCCTGTGCCTGCTCACCAGTTTATCCCTTCGCGGATCACAGCGCAGGATGTAAACACACTGTACTTCCATGTATCAAACGTCTTCTAAAATGACTAAAAAGGACTCTCGTTTTTCAAATTAATGTTTAAACATGTTTCTTTTAAATGCACGTACAGAAATGCCAGCTTCAGGGTTTCTGTAACGTTTATTTGTTCACTTTTACCGAGCAGGTGACAGTGTTGTTTATTGGCCTTTATCTAATAAAGCCAACTCAGCTCTATAAATTTTAGTCAAATTAACGCAAAACTCAAAAATTGTTGACTTAACATAAAAAAGTATGTCAAGCCCATAAGGGATGAGTTTTTGTGTTACGTGAACAGAAGGTTTTTATGTCACTTTGACAATCCGGGACATTTGTGTAGACTTGACATTAACATTTTGTGTCATGGATGGATTGTAGTCTACATTGTACTCAGAGACTGTGCCTTAGAATATGTGGCACTGTAGTTATCAGTGTTAAAATCAATGGCAGGCTTGTGGTGGGTGGAACAAAAAACTACTTTGATATTTTCATTTTTAGCAATGTAAACCGAACAGTAGCTAAAAATGTCACATAATTTGTCATAAGATGAAAAATCTGTAAATAAAAAATCTTAAAAGTCTTAAGGATCTTTATCACTCATTTGCACAGAAAAGGATTAGGGCCACGTGAAAAATTTTAAGTAAGAATTCTGTCTTTAAACTCAGAATTCCGCAATCCTCCTCTGTAAAATTTTTTTTCTGTTCTTAATTCTGTTTATAATGTCTCACTTTTGATTGCATGACCTTCCTACAACATTATTTATCATGTCATTTCATCATTATGTCATTAAACATCATTAAGCATTTATATGCCACTTGCACAATATTTGCATTGGACCATTGTGATAATGTGGTATTTGTGCTGGTTCTGAAAGATTGGTTCTCTTTCAGTTTTCCTACAGACAGACCCAAACATAACAATTTTTCTCTACGGCAAAATACACACAAGGGGAATTACAGCTTATCTGATCCCAAAACTAACTACTATTATATCTTTTCAAGCTGTTGGTGTTTTAGTGTGTTGGATTCAAAGGGTTTTCCCTGGATTACCTAATGCTCCTTGTAAGGGTGGCCCAGTAACTGTAAAAAATAGAGCAGTTGAACCTTAGTGAGGCTCAATATTTGGTTGCTGTTGAGATAGTGTCAGAGAGGTGTTGATTCAACTATGTGGTATGGGCTGTTGTTTGTGGTGGTGTTTTGTTGGGTTGGTTGTATTACAAGGTGCACAGCATGACCTTCAAATTCTGCAAAAGGCTGAAGGACTTGGTTTTAGTGTGTCATGCCTCATCTGAAGAAAATAAGATCGGACAGCCTTTATCATTTAAGCATTGATGGGAATGTCAGCATCATACCTTAAATTCATTCTTCACACTTGTATTTGAAGGCAACTTTGTCAAGTACGAGAAAATAACTCTGATGTTGGTATCTGGACTTGGACTTAAAGGGATAGTGCACCCTAAAATGAAAATTCAGCCATTATCTACTCAACCATATGCCGAGGAGGCTCAGGTGAAGTTTTAGAGTCCTCACATCACTTGCAGAGATCCAAGGGGAGAGGGGGTAGCAACACAACTCCACCTAATGGAGGCTTATGGTGCCCCAGATTTGAACGTCAAAAAACACATAATTGAAACCACAAAATATCTCCATATTGTTCGTCCATAGTGATCCAAGTGTCCTGAAGCCCCGACATGAAGTTTTTTGAAAAAAGTCATTTGAACTCTGTTTGATTATTTTGTAACAAGCATTACAGTGAGTGGAGTTTAAAAGATGTAGACATTTACTAGGCAGACAAGATATCTCAGGGTCTGCTGCTTTAATTTTGACATTTATTTATTTATTTTAAAACAGTCTCTTGTTTGTTACCCAACTTTATGGATGCACAATACCATATCATCTTATGTGTGTCATTAACTGGAAGAAATCCTAAGACATCCAACACCACTGACTGTTGTGCCAAGTTTTACCAGGACATTTTGTAAAGGTGAAAGTCATCTGCATAGAAGCAGATACAAATATGTTTTAGAAATTATGTTATTTTAAGGGTTAAGTTATGAATATCAACACTATGCTTGTGGTGATCTTTAAGCCCATCAGCTTTCTTCTGACTACCATAAAGCTTCCATGGGCCAAGGTGTATATTCCAGGCTAAGTCATGTTGCCAGGGGACATCTGAGCCAAGACTTCCTCTTTTGTGTATATATACATACATACATGTATGTGTGTGTGTGTGTGTGTGTGTGTGTGTGTATGTGTATGGGAGCAGTCTTTGGCTGTTAGAAATCAACATGCATTGATCCTTAACAATTAATAAAACTTATCTGCTCTGTATAGGAGCGGAGCAGGTTTTGCTGCTGGCTCGACGGACTGACCTGAGGAGAATTTCACTGGACCTGCCAGACTTCACTGACATAGTACTACAGGTAAACACACACAAACATGCACACAAACATGTACACACACACACACACAGAGGCTGGGAAAGCCAACATACTTGTGTTGTTTCCAAAAAGTGGAGGCAGTCAACACTTCCTCAGCTCTTGGGTCCATCATTCAGATCGGTTTAAGCTGTTCTGATGGGATGATGTGTGTTTGTGTGTGTTATGACCCTGGGGTTTGTGTTTCACAATATGCACACAAATGTTTCAGTCCTGTCTTGCACTCTTAAACATTGTTCCTTTGCTCGTGCAGGTTGATGACATCCGCCATGCCATAGCTATCGACTATGACCCAGTTGAGGGTTACGTCTATTGGACAGATGATGAGGTTCGGGCCATCAGGCGATCCCACATCGATGGCAGCAATGCCATGATGTTGGTGACCACGGAGATCAACCACCCAGATGGCATTGCTGTGGACTGGGTGGCCAGAAACCTGTACTGGACTGACACTGGCACTGACCGCATTGAGGTACATCTTTATATTAGGGCTCTGTGTATTGTGCTTATTGGAAACCATTGTGTGGCTCAATTTATCACATTACCTAGTTTATTTTTATTTTGGAATTTTAAAACCTCCTGATTGAGTCATTTGAGCAGTGCTTCCCTTAGGATTACAGCTTTGGGGTGCAGATGGACACCGACACAAACAAGGAATCATAGTGTTCATGTGTTTCTTTCTTTTAATGACAGCAATCAATATAACAACTGAACAATTATTTGAACTGTATAATGAACTTAATATCTAAACATTTCTCCCTCACCATCTTCACCACCCTGGGAGTGTTTAAAAAATGCAGATATTTTTGTCTGCTTTTCAGGTGGTTGACGCGACATATTTACCGAGGCGCGCTCTCTGTCCGCTGGTGTGTGTGCTCACCTGTGTGTGTGTGTGTGTGTGCACACGCGCATCGGGGTGGAACTGCAGAGAGCAGAGGAGAATTGTAAACACACCACCATGTAGAAACAGAAATTAAATGCCGTCGTGTAAACAAAATAAATAAATCAAGGCTTTTTAGTTTGATTAAAGATATTTTTTTGACTGACTCGAACCCGTGACCACTGCAGCGAGGCAATGCCTCTGCCGCCCTATTTAGTTTGTTTAATAAAAGGACAAGGTATAGACCTGTTCTATAGGAGAGGTAACCTTAAATTACTTCTGTTGTGATCAGACGCTATATAGAAAATAAAATTAACCTGACTGTCAAGGGGTGCTGTGGGTTGCTGTTTGGGGTGGGGCGGGGCACCCCCCTAATATAATGGTAGAGGAAACACTGATGAATATCTGAATTACTGGCGTCTGTCTGACTAATCACAGCATCCCTGCTCTTGGTGTACTTTAATATAGGGTGTGTGATATATTGAATATACTCTATGTATTGTGGCTTGTTCCTCATGGGATGTGTTTAAAATGACTATATCGCAAACAGTATAAATTGTTAAGTTGTTTTTTTTAAGTCACTGGCATGAGACTGGTTTTGGCGTTTTGGTTCTCTCACTCTCTCTTCCCCCTCTCATAGATACACATACACAAAAAGAAAGATTCACAAACATGAAATATCACACACTCCTCTGCTAATTCAGACCACAGTCTTTTGAGCCAAAGAGTGTTGGCAGGAGAGGTATGCGTTTTTGTATCAGCGGGGCTCAAGACTGCAGCTATTTATTTATTTATTTAGAGGACAGTGCACATTAATGAACATTGCGGGTGCGGGTGTTTTCAACTGTAGTCCTCCGGCATGATGTTAAAAGACCTCAGGCCATTAAAAAACACAAAAACAGGAACACAAAAGTCATAATATATTAAACAACAAATAACAAACAAAAAGAGGAACACATAAGTCATAATATGTAAAACAACTGCAAACAGATAAACAATGATTCACAACAGTGAACAACATTTAGTCATGTTTTGCAACTATGGAGCCAGCTCACAGTGGATAAATTCTCATGTTTAAAGGTGCAGCGGCAACAGTCTAACTTTTGACTTACTGGTAACATTTTACTGCTGTTCACAGCAAAAACATAAACACTTTCAGCCCGAGATGGGTTGGGTGCTTCAGAATATAGCGCCAGTGGTTCTGTTTTGATTTCTTTAATTATAACAATACTTAACTTCACTTTATTATCACAGTACTTTGTTTAACTTTATTGTGACAGTAGCTACTTTATTAAACTTTATTGTACTTGTAGTTGATTTAATAATTTATAGTTTATAGTGGTTTAGAGGAAATTTCAAATTATCAAGATATATATATATATTGTGTATCGCGATATTGCCAAAAAAAAATTACGATGTTATTTTAGACCAATCACCCAGCTACACTTTGATATTGTAAAATAAATGTGAAAAGCCTCACTGGATCATCCCTGTGCAGCTTAACACAGAAAACATCGATTCTTATTTATGGAAAAAAAACAAACAAAAGACAATCAAAGAAAATTATCAAACAGGCTGGATGAAGACAAACATTGTAATACTGTAAATATTTTAATACTGTAAATATGTTGTATTGATATGTATGTGTCTCATCATATGCTATTCTAGGTTACCAGGCTTAATGGAACCTCTCGGAAAATTCTCATTTCGGAGAACCTGGATGAACCCAGAGCTATTGTCCTGGACCCCATTAATGGGTAGGTGTTAGAGTGTTTGTATGTATTAGAGTTCACTTGCTCTGCAAGGCAGTAGCTACCATTGAGGACTCTGAGGTCATGTTGTCCAATCTTTTTGATGGGGGGTTTAGCCTTCTGGGGAGAGCTGATGCTCTACAGTTAAAAACGAACAATTGATTTTTATTTGGTATTTTTTTTTAGACTTATTACATTTAATATTGATCAAGTATAATAAGTAGACTTGCACCAATTCATCAGCAGTGCTCGGAATCGGGCGGGGTTTCACATTATCAGCCATGGCCTGCGACCGGCTGGTCAGTCTGAAATATGCCGATTTAAAATGCCAGTCAAATACAGCGTCTTAACCTGTGTCACTGTTATTGTTTGTTTGAGATGATTATTGAAAAGCTGGTTGTATCTTGGTTAAAATGTTCTAATAAAGCAAAGATAGAACATATTGCAATATCTTGTGTGTTGTAAAGTGGTTTGAAAAAAATTAAATCGGAATCAACCAAAATGAGAATTGGCCATCCAAACACTCTGCAAATCCGAAATCGGTATCGGCCCAAAAAATTGTAATCGGTGCAAGTCTAATAACAAGTAGAGTAAATAGAAACAAATTTCTGTGTACTTTAAAGTCAACCCTAGAAAAACTAGTGTGGACAAGACTTGTGCAGCCCTTAACCCTATGGCCCTCAATGACACATAGTGTGTCCAAATTCACACCTGTTCTTCTCTGTGGATTTTCTCCGCGACCGTGCGTCATAGTGAGAAGCCACGCATATCACGTGAAACAGCAGAACTGTACCTGTCGGTAACCCAATGTTTTCACAGCGAAAAAAATTGATAAAGTCACAATAAAATGATGTATAACAGAGCTTTCATACAGCTTTGCACACACATTACTCTTGGATGGATTACTCGCGAATGCAGGCTCGCACAGAAATGCCATATCACATGAAAGCGCAGTACCAGAACTTTCCAGTGACACCACACATCATTGTGCGGTCATCCCATCACTATAAATCCAGATCAATTGTCTTCAAAATAAAAACCTGACGAATTTCTTTACAATCCATGATATAGATCTTGTTATCAGTCACTTCATATAGTGAGGAATATCTTATCTTACCACGTCTTAGGCTTGCCTGTGTTTCTCCCTGTCTATACGCATTTGTTGTCTGGCTTTCAAGATGCAAATATCTCCATATTGTCCAGTTGACACTTCACCAAACTTTGTATGACAAGACAAGCGCACTTCACCTTTGCACACCCAGACAACTGCAGCCTAATTATGAAAACAAACATTATCTTGGAGGACATCATTACACTTGGTTGACTATTTTTCTATTATCTTAGAGTTAGATTGCATGTTTCTTTCAGATAAAACACATTTTTGACTTGTGAATGAGTCAGTGGAATTTCTTGCAATAATGAAAAACTACTGGCAATCATGTCCGCCTGGCACAAACCACATGTTTTGGACAGCTGTGAAGAGACTGAATGTCCCACCATCATGGTTCTTATATTGTCAGATTCCAGAGAGTCTCCCCTCTTCATATATGGCAGAATATGTCAACTTCCAACTTGCTATGGTGAGATACATGTAAAAATGTAACAATTTAGTAACACAGTTTTTTTTTCATTGATATAAAAATGAATATAAAATACAGGCACATAGAAGGACATGGCATGATGGCAGATCTGGTTAGCCCAGATTGTCCTGAAAAACCCCCCCACCAAGATATAGCATGGTTATGTAGCCTTTATAATGACTGTGATATGAGCGTAAAAGTAAAGGCAGTAAAAATACCCCCAAAACGCCTAGGCCTATAGGGTTAAATGTTTATGTTGGGGGATAAAAGGCAAGAAACCAAGCACTTTTAAGAATTCCAATGTTTCATACATTTTAGCGACTGGCTATAGCAATGCATCCCGGCACTGGGGATGACACTAACGAGGGAAAATACCTGGCCTAATCAAGCAACATCAACAACCACTAATTCAGTCTAACTGATTAAAGTGTTTGGAAAAGTTAGGAAAAATCCCAAACTAGCATAGCATTAAATTTTACTGGTAATAGCTTGTCTGTGTGTTTTAAAGTACGATATTGATGTCCGTAAGTAGCAATGACACATTTCTACTCAAGAATCTTCGAAAACTGAAATTGATAGACTAATCTACATGGTAAATGTGTACAGTGTCCCTGGGACTGGAGGTAAGCCTCATCTTGTCTTATTGCCCCTATCTCTTTCAGCTACATGTACTGGACTGACTGGGGCGAGCATCCTAAGATCGAGCGGGCCAACCTGGATGGGACAGAGCGGGTGGTTCTGCTCAACAGCTCTCTGGGCTGGCCCAATGGACTGGCTATTGATTATGCAGCAGGAAAGCTATACTGGGGAGATGCTAAAACTGACAAGATAGAGGTATGTCTAGCAGCAATCTGTACAGCTTCCGTTTATGGTTTCACTCACTATTTCTCAACTTGGAGACAGTTGAAAGACAGGACAGAAAGGAAGGAGAGAAATTAGAAAAAGATGAGGTGGAATGAGAAGAAATGAGATGTGTGTGCGTGCATGTGTGTTTTAATAGCGATCCAGGGGAATGTGGAGTTATGCAACTGCTGGCCGGACTTACACACTATTGTGTAAGATTGTTGTCATCTGGTCTGGTCTCTGCTGGTCTTATGTGATCTGGCCTGTCTCGTTCTTGTCTGGTCTGATTTGGTATGGGCTGCACAGGTCTAGTTTGACTTGTTGTGCATTCTGCCAAATGTGAAAATGCCGAATATTGTAGTCTCCATTCTGATATAGCAAAAGAAAGAAACTGAGTATGAGGCTACAACAAAAAAATGTGTTTGATCAAATAATCATCTTTTTAAAAAAAACACTTGACTCTTTTCACCGCAAAGATCCCTGAAACATCCAATAACGTATTCACTTCCTAAAAGTGTAATATTGAGTTAAGTATTGATATAATTGAAATTATATAAATATTGCACTTATAAAACCCAATAATGTAATAACCTGACTAATTATGTAATAAAATGTCCTGGCTGATACTGATAATCCACAAATCCACTCCTCTCCCCCTTTTTCTTTATTTTTTTCTTCTTTTTATAATTGCATTTCATGGAGGAGCGGAAGAAAGTGTCTGTGTGTGTGTGTGTGTGCCTGCCATGTGTGTCTGGATGCACACTGCGAGGCGGGGGGGCGTCAGTAACCATAATAACGTGCAGCAGTTAATAGCCTGCCTACGTGTGAACTGTACGCGGGGTTAGACAGAGAGGGGTCACAGAGCCGGTGTCGAGTAGAAAGTGCTGTGTCGTTTGACCATAAAGTGACGCTATGAAACGAACTATAGATTCATTTTTCACACGAAAAAATTATCCAGAAACTCCTGTCGGTCCTGTGCCAGTTTCTTCAGATAGTTCAGAGGACGAGTCAGCAATGTCCTACACACAGCGCCCCATTGATATTATTTTGCGTGACGGACGCTTCATATAATAACCTAACAATATACTATTTATGGTGTTATGTCATTGTGTCATTTCTGTCTCTACATGGTCACGCGTTAACATTTATCCTCTGCTCTCTGTATTGCGCACGGCGGAGTTCCGCCACACACACAGGGCCGCATTTTTCTGATAAACCTGACCCGAGCCCGGCGCAGTTTAACAGCTGACAAAGTTATTGTTATGGAAAGTGTGTAAATAACAACAGACTGCTGTTACGCACAGACAAACACGCTGCTTGCACAGCAGCGCAGCACGCCACTCGGTGCTGAGCTTGTGTTGCGTTCAGGCGTTGTCACGTAATTAACAACTTCCAGCACTTAAATAGATCATAGCACAAAACAGCAGCATGTCAAGTGACTTTTTACTTTTATTATGTTCAATAAAATTGTATGTTCCTAAATCTTGAGACACCTCATATGTAAGCTAGACAGACATTTCACCTGCTCATTACTGTGCACACATGTACTGTATGTACTTAGTCCTAAAGAGCCCTTCTAGTGTCAGTATACATAGAAACATCCCAGCAGGCTGTGCTTTGTAAGCATCCAAAAAAGTTTCACGCATGTGAAAATTATTTTTCATGTGTTTGCTTCACCTCTGCTGCTGCAACTCCATCCTAGGGGAAACACTGCTGTGTGCGTTTTGTGCAATAGGTGGATGTGGTAGTCTACTGGTAGAGTAGAGAGAGAGCTAAGTAGCGTTGGAGTAGAGTAGAGCAGGGCAGAGAGATGGAAGCAAAATATATTAAAACCCGGTGTTACTACAGCAGAACTGGGGGGGGGGGGGGGGGAATAAATAGAGGTGGGCATGGCTCAAGTAGGGCGAAAATTATAGAGAAAGAACGATACAGTGTGACTAAAGATTACATAACATAAAAATAACTGCAGTCTGTTATTTGATGGCCACTTAAATTAAACAATTTTTATAGGGCAAGTAAAAACTGACTTCGGGCAAGTGAAAAAAACCTTAGCGTTGAACCCTGCAGGGCTGTCTGTGTTTATTGCTAAATTATATGTAATGCAGTTAATCTTGACAAAATTATGAACATGTTGTGTCGATATATAGATAGTGCTCCTAAATTTTGTGCTGGTGCTCCTAAAATTTTCAGTAAGGAGCGCTGGTGCTCCTAGTGGAAAAAGTTAGTCTGGAGCCCTGGAGAAACTTGACTGGTGCTGGGAGGCATACAACCACAGGGCGCTAATTTTAGTCTTCTTAAGTGGGATAATTATTGGTATTTAGTAGGTTATTATTTGGGTGTGTAAACTTTCCTCTACCCATTAGGGCTGTCAAAAAAAAATTCAAAGTTCGAAATATATTCGAATATATATATTTTTTTAAGTTCGAACCTAAATTTGATAGTTCGAGTATCATTAATAATTAATTAATACTATTAATAACGTCATATAATCCCGGGCAGAAATGGCTCGCGCACAAGCCAGGCCAGAGAGGTACGCAGACCCACAAATTTCACCAGATGCGTGTTGGTTGCGTCTGTGCACGCAGCAGATAATTAGGGCAGCCGTTCCACAACGGATCCGCATCCAGTGGAATTCCGGCGAGAGACGGAGGGAGAGGCACGGACGGAGGAGCCTGCTGCGCCAACACCACCCACTGCGCTGTCCGCGATGTGTGACCTGTTCGGGGAGACATACAGGGAGAGTGGTGCACCTGCTGCTTCCCTTCCTTTTTGAAGAGATGAAACGTTACCAGAATGAGACACCACTACGAGCCGACCAGGATCCACTCTTGTGGTGGAAAACTACAGGCACACTGAAGTATCCAAACATTGTGGTCAGAACGGGTGTTTTCATCCGAGTGCTACGTTCGTATTGCGCCAGCAATAAACATCTTATTTATATTTGTGTTTTATTTTGTTTTTTTGTGTTTTTTAAATAATAAAATAATAATAATAATAATAATTTGAATATTATTCGAACTCTACTAAATTAATTCGAAAATATTCGAACTCAATTTCATGGAACTATTGACAGCCCTACTACCCATGCAGAAATTTTTACAAGAACATTTCATGGAGATTGAATCAACTGTTTTTCCTTTATTGCTGACATGTGTAATGTTAGCCATTTTCTCCAGCTTTTTTCATCTTCTGATGGTGTCTAATCTGACATCCACTCAGGTCTAATGGACGATCCCCGCACGACAACCAATCAGCATGGGTATGGGCAGATTCATTTGCTATTGATAGGGATTTTAGTTCAATGTATCTTTGCCGGACAACAATGTACCACATGCCATTTTGTAAATTTCAAATGCTACATCAAGCCTTGAGTTTACATTTCCAAACGTGAAATCAGTCGGTGTTTTCAGTCAGCTAACATGACATATAAATGTTGTGTACTTGCCCTCTTCTCACCTCTAAGAAAAAGCATACTTTTTTATTACATTATTACATCATCCATGAAAATTATTACATCATCAGTTAAAAAAACACCTAAAAGATATTACATTATTGGACAAATTATTACATTATGGGGTTGTATTACATATTTGATCACATTAAGTGCAATTTTCAGGAAATGATTACATTACTGGGTGCTACAACCCCCGAAGGGGAAAATACAGTACAATGTCAGAAGGTGATATTATGGCTATGTGGCTGGTTTTAAAAGCAGTAACACTGTTGCCATGACTCCTTCGTGGTGTGTGACTGTAGGGAGCATGTTAGGAAATGACTGCATGCTTCCAGCTATCATCTTGTCATTTAGTCAGTTTGTCATTTGGTCAGGACTATTTTAGAACAATAGGTTTGGGCTCGGCACTGCCATCTTTTTGTTGAATGTACTGTATGTTTTGAGAATTGCTCTGCACCACATGCTTGTACAGCTTCCTCTACTGCTGTCCACTGTGACTGACTCTTCAGCTAACAGTGATGTCAGCAGCCGTGCAGGAGAGATGCTAGGATTTTGTAATTGAAGTTTAACCAGGACACGCTTTTTTTTTCTCTCAATGTGTGGAGGTCTAATGTTTTCACATCACAGAATGAACAAAGGCATTAAAACGTAACATGGTAGAAAAAAAACACAGGTAGAATTCTGACATGTTTCACACTTCCTGTAGACATTTGTGTGTGTTTTGTTGATGTGTTAGTTGGTTAAGAAAGAAGTAACAGTCGCATTAACATGTCAGATTTGGAGCCCAGTAGGTCTCCACACACAGTTTGAGAAGCAGGGGACATCAGAGTGACGCAGGGCTGGGGGGTGGTTGTTGTTCTCATTGCCCTTCCCCCTCTCCCCAAGCCTATTATAGCTCCTTCAAAGCAGGTGATCAGCATTCTCCTGAACTCTTGTCAATATCACACACTGTCTCTTCTTTTAGACATTACAGTAACTCTATGTCCCTCTTGTGCTGTTTTCCTGCCTGTATTATTTTACCCACTCTCAGCTTGTTACTGCTTGTACTTTTGTCAGTACTCTTTTTCTTTACATTTTTTCCTCAACATTTGTCTCTGAAGTTATTTGGTGTGGTCAGTGTGATTTGGTGGTTGTTGTGGTATCTGTAGAATTGGACAAGTTTACTAGTGTTAACATATTTTCATAGCAGCTGAGAGAAGAAGAGAGAAAACTAGAACAAAATAGTGAATGCGTGAGCTTTCTGGCTGAATGCTTACCAATTGAAAAGGGGTGGCTGCTCTCTCTCCTTCTCTCTTTCTGCATCTCTCTCTCTCTCTCCCTCTCTCTCTCTGTCAGGGTGAAAGGACCCACCTCAAAGGGCTTTTTTTAACGTTTCAGCCTTGTTTTTTTCCTGTTGAAAAGAAATTGCTGCTGGGTGTGAAGACATTTCCATTGTATGTCTGCCTGCATCTCTCTCTCTCTGTGTGTGTGTGTGTGTGTGTGTGTGTGCGTGTGTGTGTGTAGTCTAATTATGTTCAGCGTTTGTTGTCACACACATGTATGAAAGCTAAGGCTAAATGCCAACCACAAGATTTTAAGCGATGTCACATTTGCTGAAATTACATCCTGATGACAAAACTGTAGACTGACTGGGAGTTGAGTTGAATACTAATTCTTACTTTTGTCCATTATCAGTAATAATACCATCGCACTTACTAAATGAATTGCTTAATTTGGGAGGTTAAGAAAAATGAGCAGTCAGGTGATCAGACAGTTAATTTGGTTTTACTGGCTGAATGACAAATGGCCGACAAAACTCAGCAACATTCAGGAGGCAGCCACATTCATACTGGGGCAGATATTGCTGAAATTTCAGTGGTCAGAAAGACACAATCAACAAGGTGTCATTTTTTAAACTTTAGCCTTTAACTCCATGGTATCCAACAGTTAGTTTTTAACATTGTCCTGGTGTTGTAACATCAAAAATGTTGTAAAGGGTTATTTTTTTATTATATTTTCCTCCAAAAAGTTTCTAGAATTGCTAAAGACCCATGGTAAAGTATGTTACAAGCAGGGGTGGGACCACGTCACTGCTTTGCTCGGCACAAGAAAAGTATTAAGTCTTGGTACTCAAGTCCCACGTCATGTCCAGAGTGAAGGCTGACAAACCTTGAGTCTCAAGCCCTAAACTTTGAGTTGTAAAGCCCTAAACAAGCTATGATGCTCTTGTGCACCACATCTGATGCCATTCTACCAACAGAGTAATAATATATTAAATTTACAACAACCACAAATGCTTTTTAAAATTTGTACTGATTTGTTAAAACAAGTTTGTTAGAATTTTTTGCGTCTCCATTTGAAATTTTAGATCCCCATGTTTTGCATTCTGCAGTTGGTGTTTTTGTTGACCACTGTATTTTTTTGTAGACTAATTAATTATAGCTTTTTTCCCAACTGGCGCTCAGTAACCTAACATTAGTTCTTAAGGGTTCTCCTGCAACGTGACTGGATGCTGCCGGGCTGTTTCAAACAAAGTGGATCATCTGGGAAATAAATAGTTTTAATGTTAGATGATTCAGAAAAGCGCAGGAAATTAATTGATTAATGGCACACTTTTCAAATTACATACTTTTTAATCTTTGGGTTTGGGAAAAGGTATCAAGCACTTCTAAGTAGAAAGGGTCAAGTTCAAGTGAGGTCACAAGTCATTAGAGTTAAAGAGTGCAAGTCATATGACTTGAGTTTGAGTTATGTGACTCGGGTCCACACCTCTGGTAACAAGTGTCTGTGATTACTTTGCTGATTAACTTCCAGTCTATGAGAGGTCACAGCAGCCCGTGTGCAACACAATACAGCATAAGCATGGAAAGTAACCATGCTGAAAAATATATTTTTTTGTGGTGTTTATTAATGTTTGTAAAATCTTCTGAAATATTTACAAGCAACATGATTTGAATATAGCTTATTCTGGCAATTTGACTTTTGACACACTTGACCTGACCCATCTGTAAATGTGTTTGTTTTAACAGATCTGTCCATAGAGTTAGTTTAGCCCCTTTTCCACTGAACAAAAAGCCCACTGACACCTGCTAACATCTTGCTTTTGCATGTAAGAGAGAAAGAAAGTGTGAACTAATATTGACTACACTGATTTTTTTTAGCTGCAATGAATAATTGATTCATTGAGTAGTTGATCGAAAGCAAACAAATAAGCTGTTATTTTGATCTTTTTTTTTTTTAAAAGCAAAGCTGCTTTTAGTGTGTCCAGATTCTCAAATGTGGGAATTAATCTTCCTTGCTCATCATAGCAAATTGGACATGGTTTGGATTTTGAGTCTCAGTTGAAAGTATGAATTCCACTATCTTTAATATATCATATTATTTACTCAAATAGTGGCTTGTGAGTCTGTTTGTGTGTGGAGCCAGCCTGCCAAACAGCTGAAAACTGAACAGCGCCCAACATTTTACCTTTGGAAAGAAGAGAGAGAATGATAAATGACTAAGGCAGACTGAAGACTGTCTCCAAGAGCACTGCTCACTCTCTCTCTCTCTCTCTCTCTCTCTCTTTCTCTTTCTCTGTCTCTCTCTCTCTCCTCTCTCTCTCCCTCCCTGTGTTTTCAGGTCTTTTTTAAAGAAATCTGATTCCCCCTCTGCAACCTCCCACCCCCCCCTCCTCTGTGGAAAAAAAACCTCTGAAGTTACCGCTTGCCCCCTCCTTCTAAAGAGAAGTGTGTGTGTGTGTGTGTGTGTGTGTGTGTGTGTGTGTGAGTATATTTGAGAGAGTTCGCTGCTTTGACTGATGTGTTGCTTTCTCTGCACACACACTAAACGGCTGCTTTGTTGTGATTATGCAGATTGACTGTGTGCAGCGCCATTCAATCTCACTCCTGAGCCATATGGTAACTGCTTGTGAGTGTGTGTGAGGTGGAGAGCAGGGAGGTGTATGGTGGAATTTCCCCTGCTTAAGGCCCTGCACCTTGTTTCAATAGCTAGTCTCCCTGTCTGTGTCTTGTTTCTCTTGCAGTCGAGCTAAACACGCTAAGTCTCCACAACACCAGCTGAGACAGACAGTATGTGTTAATGTCAGTGGTGTAATGTACATTTTATCAAGTACTGTACTTTAGTATAATGTCAGGCACTTGTACTTTCCTTGAGTTATTCGTTTTCTGATACTTGAAAGAACTCCGTCTTCCAATAAGGGCCTGCATGGCAAATACCAGAGCCTGCTCCAACAAACAGAGAAGCAGGAAAAGAAAAACAGGGTAGACAAGGAGGCCATCAGTGAGAAAAACAGAGGCCCCTAAAGATCAGGATTCAGGAGCGCAATACAGAGCTGCAAGATGGAATCGTACTGAAGGACAAGTGTAATGTACCGATGGAAGAAAAGGAGGCTATGATCTGACAGGTTTCTATCCAGCAGGCCATGAGCTTAAGGAAACGAAGCAAAAATATGAAGAAATGAAGGAAGACAGAAGACCACGAAGCAACAGACTGAAGCCTGAGACAAAACATTTAGGAGCTCAACAAAAGAAAGATTGCAATAAAATGATCCATGTGAAACAGCAACAGAATGAGAGTAGAGATGCACCGAAATGTGAAATTCTGGGCCAATGCAGGTACTGATGTCGAGTAACCGACAGTGGTGTCTCTTTGTTGTTGTTTAATTTATTCATTCCCCCTTTTGTAACAGAGAAAACAGGAATCCTCATTTAAAAAAAAAGAAACCGTTTTAAAGCTACTCAGTCCTTCATTACACTGTCTTTAAATGAGCACAAATTCAATCATACACATTTATGAAACAACCTTTAATATAACCTTTCTTTCACTTTTTAGTGTACCTTTTTATCTGTTTTATGTTGCTGTGAAAACATCAACAAATTTATTCAGGTTTCTTGCCAAAAACCACATTTTACAAGATTACATTTCAACACATCGTACTGTATTTATGTTATAATCAGTGTTGGGGTTAACATGTTACAAAAGTTAGGCTTCATAGTAATATATTACGTTTTAGCAGTAACAAACCAATATAATATATTTATAATATATGTATATATATATGTTTTTATGTGCATACACTTCTGCCTGTGCACCACCAGAAAAAAACATCCCTACAAGGTTATTGTGTCAATATAGACAACATAGAAGAAGGGTGCCAGTGATCGGCACGTCTGGGTGATGCTGCACTGTGCGGTATCATGTTCAGTGCGTTTCTATTTACATATCTACAACGTATCCCGTTCTTCTTTCTTGTCTTAAGGCTGCTTGAAAGCAGTGGGGATGAGGACCTGGCCTCCCCTTTTATATCAAGGTGGTGCTATTGGATATGCATTTGTATGTTGGGTGTTTTTCCATTCACATCCCCTACAATGGTGGAGCACACAAATAAACTAATGCCAAAATAGTGTAATAAGTAATGCATTACCCTACACAGAGAGTAATATAGTGAAGTAAATAATTACTGTCAAATGAAGGTAAGTAGCAATATGTAATGTATTACATTTTCAGAGTAATTTGCCCTCACCTTTTTTTTTTTTTTGCTTTTTTGCTCAAAACCTTGACTAAAAACTACCACACATTAAGGGTTGAGATAGAAGCCATGAGGTTTTTTTTTTCACTTGCCCAGTCGCGCAAGTTGGTCAGAGATCTACTTGCCCGAAGTCAGTTTTTTCTTGCCCTATAAAAATCGTTTAATTTAAGTGGCTATCAAATAACAAAGACTGCAGTTATTTTTATGTTATGTAATCTTAATTCACACTGTATTTATTAATTAAAACAACATATGTCATGTATTGTAGCTTAATTCCTACACAAAAATGACAGTGTCAGGGCAGCAGCAATCTTTGTCAATCATTCTCTGTCTATAATTTTGCACCCTACTTGAACCATGCCCACCTCTATTTATTTTTCCCCCCTCTCTCCAGTTCTACTGTAGTAACACCTGGTTTAATATATTTTGCTTCCATCTCTCTGCCCTGCTCTACTCTACTTCAACGCTACTTAGCTCTCTCTCTACTCTACCAGTAGACTACCACATCCACCTATTGCACAAAACGCACACAGCAGTGTTTCCCCTAGGATGGAGTTGTAGCAGCAGAGGTGAAGCAAACACATGAAAAATAATTTTCACCTGCGTGAAACTTTTTTGGATGCTTACAAAGCACAGCCCGCTGGGATGTTTCTATGTATACTGGCACCTGAAGGGCTCTTTAGGACGAAGTACATACAGTACATGTGTGCACAGTAATGAGCAGGTGAAATGTCTGTCTAGCTTACATATGAGGTGTCTCAAGATTTAGGAAAATACAATTTTATTGAATTTAATTAAAGTAAAAAGTCACTTGACATGCTGCTGTTTTGTGCTATGACCTATTTAAGTGCTGGAAGATGTTATTTACGTGACAACGCCTGAACGCAACATAAGCTCAGCAGTCTGTTGATGGTTATTTACACACTTTCCATAACAATAACTTTGTCAGCTGACAAACTGCACCGGGCTCGGGTCAGGTTTGGTCAGGAAAATGCGGCCCGAGCCACACTCTAGCGTGCTCACCTGTGTGTGTGGCGGAACTCCACCGTGCGCGATACAGAGAGCAGAGGAGAACTGTTCACGCGTGACCATGTAGCGACAGAAATGACACGATGACATCATACCACAGCACCATAAATAGTAGCCTATATGTTATTATATGAAGCGTCTGTCGTGCAAAAGAATGACTTTAGTTTATGAAGAGGTAAGACAGTGCAGCATGTAGAGAGGCTTCAGTGTTGATTGGCTTCACTTGTGCCATGTAACCAATCAATGGGGGCTGTGGGCAGGACATTGTTACACACTGTGCCTGTGACTTCAGGCGAGAGACCGCTGCATCAGAGCCGAAGGAGCGTGTTTTAAAATACATTTATTTTATCAATTAGTTATGAACTTTTACTATTTTTAGCAACTTGCCCAATCGGGCAAGTGAGTTTTTAGTTTACATGCCCGACCTTGAGTTTTACTTGCCCGGGCAATCGGGCAATCCTTATTGTTGAGCCCTGCCCTGCAACAAGAACATCAGGACACAGTGAAAACCTCTGAGAGGAAAATTTCTACTGCAGTAGCAGCCGAAGGCCTCAGAGATGGAGCAGAAAAGACTTATCGACAAAGAGCTGGTAGAAAAACTGAGGGAAGAGTTGGACAAAATATGAAAAAAAATGAAACACAAGCTCCATGATGGTAGAAATGAGTTGCTGAACTGTCGACTCAACGCCAAAGAGGAAAAGTGTGAGACTGTCATGGATCAGAGAGAGGTTGTGTGCCAGGAAAATGCTACTCTGCCGCATCAGATCCTGGAGTTGAGCAGGAAGCTTCGGGTTGAAAAAAAAAGCTAAGTCATTCAGCAGCAGTTGCCCACCACTTAGGGTGAGGCTCCGCGATCAGGTGGACATGCTCCAAGTTCTGCTACAGCTTAAGACCAGGGAGAATGAGGCCCTCATATCTGAAATCTAGTCCCTGAAATTCAAGATGAAATTGCCCGACAAGTTCAATGCAAAGAAGCTGGACAGAAGCCAGGAGGCTGGTTGGTATGATGGTTGTCCTTGGCTGGTCAAACAGGAGCAGCAGAGACAAGCTCACAAAGTCTCCCTATTTTTTACCTAGAAAATCTTCATCAGGTGAAGATTGATAGCAAGTAACAGTTAGTATTGCAGCCTCACAGGAAGCAGGTCTATATACAAACCCAGTCATGGAGCTACTTCCTGTTTCCTGCCTGAGTGGGATTATTGCGATGCTCCCGTTTACTCCCACACTGAAACCCATATGGGTCAGAATTCAAAAATGAACAAAACAACAAAAACAAAAATCAAATAAATTGATAAGCAAAACTATTTTGTCTTGTTAAAAGAGGGATTATTAGAGTGATTTTAGTGAAATCAATGATAAACACCTCAATACACTGACAAAACATAACCAAATACAGAAACTTCACCTTGAGCTCACCTGAAAAGTGGAAAGGGTTATAGAATTCAGCAACAAGAACAGACCACAGAGATGACCATAAGCCAGCAGGTTAGGGGTTAACATAAGGCCACCAAGACTATTTTGAAGCTACAATGTATAAACTATAAACATAGTGCATTCTTCATGACACTATGAGCATACGACTAACTACATTAGGACATGTCGTGCGCAGAACACCATTAGAACTAGGGCTGGGCGATATGGCTTAAAAATAAGATCACAAAATTTTAGTAGCTACTGCTGTAATAATGTTAAATAACGTACTGTCATAGTAAAGTTTGACAAAGTATTGTTATAATAAAGTCAAAGTACTGTTATAATCAGTAAATCAAAGCAGAACCAATGGTTATTTTGAAGCACTTGGCTCATCTCTGGCTGGAAGAGTTGATGTTTTTTGCCGTGACCTTGAGGCTTCTGGTAAACAGCTGTTGTAAGCAGGTAACACAACGTTAAATAGTTGCTGCTGGTCTCTTAAGACATGAGGATTTATTCACTGTGAGCTGGAAACAAACTAACAGCTCTTAAGTTTACATATTAATAATATTTGCAAGTCACACTGGTGCTCCATGGTCAAAAAGTTGTGGTATGGAGCCCTGCAGGTACAAAGACAAACTCATGCTTTCCTCATGCTATAATTCATCTCATTAAGTTAAACTGTGAGCGTGGCACTGTTAAACATGAGGACTTATTCACTGTAAGCTGGAAACGAAGTAATAGCTCTCCAGTTCAGATTCTTAGTATTTGCAGCTGTAGTGGTACTCCATGGTTGCAAAAGGCGATTAAATAGTAACGTTAGTAGTCTGGAGCTCTGCAGATGAGTAACACGATACATCTTAATATTTGTATTTTTCTAGACATTGCGAAGTGATGTTTTGTTTTTAAAATATGATGACGTGTATGTCGCAGCGGGAGAGGACCCACTGGCTGATATTCGTGCCCATGCTACCACAGCTCTGTCCTGCCCGCAGCTCTCCTCAGAGAAATGGCGGTATGTTCAGCGGCATCATGAACTTCTCCATGTAGCGTTTTATCTGCGTGATACACGCCAGTTAAGTTTTCAGTAATGCAATAAGTAGTGAACATGTTTGCAACCAGCGACACACTGTCAGCTCCGGGCCGTTAAGCACACACAGTCACCACTGAGAGACAATACATTCGCTGCTAGCTTTATATGCTCAGGCTCTCCTTGTGTTTGTACGAGGTTTTGATACTGTCAGTGCATAATGAGTGTTCCCACCTGCTGTCCCAACACAAGTTTACTATCTGTGAGTGTGTGTATGTGCCCTTGCTGTGTGCATCCACACGCCATGAGATAGTGACCCATTTGGCCTCCCATTCCTGCTCAGCTCGCTTTTGGGTATTTTAACAGTGTGTTATTATCTGACCTGCTCTCTCACAGCAGCAGGTATGTTATGTGAGGGAAGTCTTTCACACTGACCAGAGGGCTTGGAGCAGGAGAGGTAATGTTTAAATCCTTTACTCTAGTAAAAGTAACTGATACCACCCTGTAAAAATACTCATTTTGGAACTTTTAATTAATGATTAGTTTCATTATGGGTTAATCTGCAGAGAATTTTCTCCATTAACCAGTTGATTGTTTGGTTTGTAAATCTGGACATATTCAGATATTGTGTCACACTTACCCAGAGCCCACAGTGACACATTCATAATGTTTTTTTTTGTCCAAGCAACCGTTCAAACCTCAACATAAGAACTACAAATAATAAAAAGCTGCAAAAAATTTGAAAATAAATCTCACATTTGTGAAGGGAAAAGGTATGAGGGATGAAACTTCACCTAATCTACAAATGTAACATATGGATGTTGACACAACAAGACTTGACTTTTTTCTCTTTCAGTGCTTTTCCTGAAACAGTGATGATCAGTGGTTTGGTTTGGGTCTGCTCTATAGCTGCTTGGCAAATGGAGCATAGCTGAATGGATCAATTAGATAAAAGACTGAAATGAAGTTTTGTGTGGACGTTGGCCCCTCTGAGTGGCTCTGTGCTGCCCTAATGCTTTATCCCCTGTGAGGGCCGTGAAAGACGATTTGAGACGGCTTTGTGAAATGGTGGAGCTTCTCTTTAAAACACTGGCAGTGGTAAGAATGGAGCAGCATCTAAGCTCCAACTCCTTGACAGGCAGCAAGAAAACTAAGTTGTCTGTTCACTGGTTTGACCAATCACCTGGAACTGCTTGATGAATATCTGAAACTTATACCAGTCCTTCTATAACAGGTGCAATAGACCTTAGCCCCAGTTCGCTCTATGTGCTATGTGAATTGTAGGGCTGTACCCAAATATTCGGATATTCGAATATTCGTTTCTATGAGTAGGTATTTGTTATGAAAATTTGGTATTCAATATTCGCTTTTTTATTCACACCAACAGCTAAACACAGCAATCATTGATTGCCATTGAAATTCAATGACAAGTCAGATCAAGTCCAGTCAAGACTGTTTATATCATCTATTATTACAGAGGTTTACAGGGGTGTGTTTCTGGTCAGGACTGCAATAACATGCAATAGTTAACATAATTACCACCGAAGTGAGTAAGGCCTCATAGATACTATATATAATTAGTTGCAGGGTTTTGTATTGGAATGCATCCACTGATCATGACTTTATCATATATAGAATGGTATAGTATGAGACACATCACTCCATCATAATCATGTCTGTCCGTTATGAAATACCATGATCATTAGAGAGTTTGATTTTTCCTCAGACTCCTGGCTGAGCTTAGTGTGTGTGTAGCTCTCAGGTTAGAGAAATAACAGAAACACCTGTTGTTGCTCAGAGTTTCCACAGTGTCCTGCCAGCTCTCTCTACTCCCTGTTTCTTCCATCCTATTTCTCTCTGTCTGTCTCCCTGCTGTATGCTCTCCTCCATCCCTGTAACCACAAAGTGACAGTAGCTGCATGTCTCATTTCCTCTGGGAGCTCAGCCTCTGGCCCACATCTGTGTGTGTGTGTGTGTTGTAGCTGATCTTATGTCTCCTATTAGAATGGTAATATTGTGGTTTGATGTAAGCAGTGTTGTGGTGAGCAAGCAATAGCAGCTACTAGCCCACAGCTGTGTGTGTTTATTTCTGTTGTGTCCCATGTGGATGAGACACACAATAGAGGTCAAGTCAACATATTTGCTATAAAACTACAGCTATGTTATTATAATGACAAAAGAGTGTCTTGAAGATAATGAGTATATTACCTTTTAATTCTCAATAACCTTTACTAAATTTATGTTACTATTTTTATGCCTCCACACTTTTGATAGCTGTGGCTGATGGCATTATGTTTTCAGGTTGTTCATCTGTCTAGCTGTTTGTACGTCTGTCCGTCTGTCCAATTCTTGTGAATGTTTTTCACAATTTCTTATAATTTGGCACAAACATCCTCTTGGACTCTATGATGAACTGAATTTGGTGGTCAGGGTTGAGGTCACAGTGAACTCATCTGTCTCAGTCTCGTTAACACAATATGTCAAGAATGCCTGGAGGAAATTTTTTCAGATTTGATGCAAATGTCCACTTTAAGTCAAAGATGAATGATTAGAGGTTGATGGTCAAAGGTCATAGTCACTGTGACCTTGCATCTGTCTCAGTCTTGTATCTGGGATATGGGGGAATTCTGTCAAATTTGGCAATTTTGGCTGTCCACTTTGAGTCAAGGAGCTGATTAGAATACAGTGGTCAAAGTGAAGGTTACTGTGACCTCACAAAACATGTTTTTAGCCATAACTCAAGAATTCATGCACTGAATATGACACATTTTCACACAAATATCTAAGAGGATAAAATGATGAAGAAATAACATTTTATATCCAAAAGGTAAAAAGTCAACTTCCCTGCAACATCATAATGTTTCTTGACATATGCCGTTACTCAGAATCATATCTCAGGAGCAGAAGGGGAGACATTTGGTCAAATACTGAATTGGTGACACTAATCTTGGGTGTCCACCTTGAAACAGTGCTGACTGTATAGATCACCTGTGCTGCTGGGGGGAGGTTTGTGAAGAATCCATGCTTTCCCAGACATGTATGTAAACTAGTTCTGAAAGTGGTTATTCTAGTTTGGACAGTATGCAGTGATGTAACTGCTATCTAGCAATATCTACACAGATCCATTTAGCAAAAATGATAGATCTGTGCAGCCATAGAAAAGTTGACAGTTCAGATTTTTTCAGTCAGATGTCACTCCATCTAACATAACAGGCAGAATGACAACTAGGCATAATATAATAGTAATATTTGTTTTGACAAAATAAATGAAATGTATGTGCAGTGCAAGCTATGTAACTGTAAACTTGTGGAGCATAACTAATGTCTACAGTCTGTGCAGTGCAGAAAGTTCTTACCTTACATTTTTTGTTTTATTGAGTGTTCAATAATTTAATGTGAGCACTGGAATATGGAAATTACTTAAATGCCCATTCTAACTACCAATTCAGTACACAGTGTAATAAAATGACCGTACTTGTAATTTACTAACTCAGTAAAGTGGATTAACTCTAAAGTTACTCTTTAAAGATGACATGACATACAGTCCCTAATCAGGAAACAAGGGAACATGAAGAGGTTTTGGAAGTAGTATTAGCATACACAAACAACATCAAATAGGCTAATGTATTTAATAACCAGGAAAGGGAATTCTTGAAACTTTTAGAATATAAAAGCTCAGAGATATAAGATATAAAGAAATGATCAAATTCCAAGGAAAAAGACATTTATAATTTGGACACGTGTTTCATTAAGAAATACAGTTCTATATTGATGTGACCCATGACTCTTATTAATCTATCAATTAGGACCAGCAAATTCCCAAATGATTTGAAAAGGCAGTCATTACACCAGTTCTTAAATTAGGGGATCTGATCTGATGTGTAACTACCACCCTATATCTGTTCTTCTGGTCCTCTCAAAGGTACTTGAGAAGGTCATGGCAAAGCAACTAGTACACCATCAAGACACCAGTCAACTCCTTCATCTGCAGCAGTTTGGCTGTAGACCAAAATTCACCACAGAAATTGCAGATTATTATTTTATTGAAAATGTTAAGTGCTCGGATGGGGGAATGTCGTGGAGGCCAGAGCCTCTTTCCAGATTTATTCAAAGACAAGACTGTAATAGAGTTATGAGCAGCGTCAAAGGCAATTGCAAAATACCATATTGTAAAGCTAAATTTGGACAACCAGCTTTTTCTGTAAGGGCTGTCAGCTCTGGAACACATTACCAACTGAAATCAAACTGATTACAGATTGAAAATCCTTAACAGCAAAGGTCAAGGGCTGGCTAAAAAAAGCAAACTAGAGCTGTACACAGTCTTAGCTGCTTTCGCTCAAACTTCTAAGGGCTATTAGCGAAAGTGTATTGATGCATAGTGTTATGTGTGGTGGTTATTGTGGTATGTGTATTGTAGTATGTGGATTGTGGTATATGTATTTTGTTGTGCCTTCCATGTTTATATTATATTGTGGTTTTATGATGTGTAAAACTGTGCATTTTTAATAACGTAGGCCTATATTTAAAGTTTTGAGTTGAAAATTAGCAATAGTTATAAACTCTTTGTGCAACACGTCAGTCTCATAATGCCAATGGAACTATGTTAAATTGTATCATCCCTTTCAAAAAACAGAAAGAAAAAAAGCATTTAAAGGTTACTGGTGGTGAAAAAGATTAACTTGCGGCCAAAGGCAGTTGGAACTCAATGTGCTGTTATTATTATCAACCAGTTTTCTTCTTGGATGACTCGAGTGTATCATCTGTCACACATTGGTTAGTCTCAGGTTGCACATTCCTGAAAAATTCCTCCATTATGAAACACCCACACACATAAGTAAACACTCAGAGGGTGTCTTTACTTTCTCTGTTTGCTTATGTAGAAAACAGATAGCAGTGTGTGTTTTTGGGTGTGTGCCATGCATGTGTGTGTTCTGACCACAGACCAGCGCAGTTTAGGATCAGTGTCATCTAACTAGTATGTTACCAGCTAAGGGGCTAAATATTTGTGACAGTAGCAGCCAAGTAGGTAGAATATAGAATAAAAGATTTTACTCAAGGGAAAGTAAATTTTACACAGTGTAATTTCCACAGCAACTACAGCCGCAAACAGAAAATGAGGCAGTGGTTGTTGCCATTCTCCTCTGTATACTGAGTTAGGCTTTGTTTACACTAGTGCGAGACACTTTTTGATAATGTTTTAATGGTAACTGATAAAAAGTGTTTTCAGTGTTTAAAAAAAACACTGGTGTTCAGCCCTCATGAAGCCTGAGGCCAGACGATTTTAAGTGATTAAGTGATTTATGTTGCTGTAAATACTTAGTTGCCTGTCAGAATATGGTTTAATAACAATTCTCCAACTCAGCCAAATTTACCATGGCACCCAGCAAGTCCATGCTGACTCAAATTTGTGAACAGTTGACACCTGACATGAGATTTGGTTGTAGTCTCTGCTCATGTCCATATTGATTAATGCTGAACTGATCGTATGCTCAGTTTTCTGTCTTATCTTCACTTCGTAAATGAGGGTCACTAAATTTATGGGTAAGCAAGAAATTAATGAGTGCTAACATAAAGAATGTTGCCAGCAAAGTAGCAAACATTGCATATGTGTATTCTGATTTAACTGTTGCTTATCTCTAAGTCGAAACTATTCACCACACTTTTTTTTAATACTGTTTCCAATTTAACAATCAGAAGTGTAGAAGCAAAAACCTTGGGGCTAAAAAGAAGTCAGCTAAAAAGTTCCTGAAAAAGACCCTGACCATAAACGTGTGACGTAAACGTGTGACGTAAACGTGTGACGTAAACAGTGACATGGGAGGGAAGCCGTGGCTAGTCAAGTGGTGATTCTCTCGTAAATTGGCCTGTTCTTCACCGTCCCCGTCATCTGACGGTTAATGGCCTCTTCGTTTGCGAGGGCAAGGAGGGTGCACAATTCCTTGTCTCCCCAGTTGCTCATCTTTACAGTGTCTGTCAGGTTTGTGTTTCCCTCTTGCTAATAGCTGCTCGCTAATTCCTGCAATCAGCTGTTTCCTGTTAATCCATCGCCAGTGGGTCGCACGTGCGCCGTCATCAACAGCTCCTCCCACAAGTCATCAACAGCCCCTCCCGTTGCGGAAGGCCTGTTCAAACTAAAAGGGCTCCACCAATATGACTACCCTACGAGGTGGAAAATTGGATCAACTCGCCATTCCGCCTCTGTGTGTCTAAATGTTCACAACTGGCCTGCAAAATGGCCCAACATTCGCAGAAAATGTGGCAGTGTAAAAGAGGCTTTTGATGCCCATTGCTGTTAAATGAAATCATATAAACATCAATGCTCCTCATGCCTTACGATCTTGCCTCAGAACCATGTTCAGATGTTGTTGTCAGCATCAAGGTAATTCAGGAATAGCTGTCTGTTTCCATGGTTACAGTACAAACAGGAACTACAAGTAGCTAATGTAGCATATTTTTTCATGATGCAGATTCACATTCAAATGAAAGAAAAGACAGCTGTGGAAAAAGCCAGTAAGTTGACCTTGAGTTAAGATTATTCTGCCAAACAAAAGAAATTAGGGCCAAAAATCAGTGCTCATTGTCTCCATAGCAACATTCCATGCAGACCTCTTGTTTCCATGGGAACCCTGGTGGGAAAATCTCAAAATGCATCCATTCCTCCAAAGAAATTCATCTAAAAACTTTTGAATAACACTTATTAGGTTATGTGTTTGGTGAAAATGAGAGAAGTGATTTTCTGATGAAGAAGTGTCACGTTGTATGTACGTAGTATGATTGAAGCAGAGTCTTGCTCAGAAAGATGCATTCGTCAGTTTTGTGCTGTTAATGATTTGGCAATTAATTTATATTGATGAATCAGTTAATCAGTTGCATAAGTTTTTGCTCCTCTTGTGTGAGTGTTTGGACTGTTCTTAACAGTTATCTCACATTTTATAGATTAAACAACTAATCAGCAGCTATAAAGGGTAGCTGAAATAATCTTTGTTTGCAGCCCTTCATAACTTCTCTGTAACCCTCCCAGAGTTGAAATGATGTAGTTTATTACTGCTTACAGTCAGGTGATCCTTTAGAATTAAAATAATAGTGAATGAGTTGAGGCGGACTGGAGTTTGACATATGGACGTACAGTAAGCAGTCAAAGTTTTCAGTGAATCCTTGGTCAATGCTAGGCTTTGGGGTTCTAGGTGAAAGACTGTGACCCTCCTGTTTTCCACAGGATCCCATTCATCCTGTGTTTCATTATGTTTATCAGAGAATATCTGTGTGTGTGAGCGTATGTGAACTGTCCTGCGACGGTCTGACTTCTCCCTGCGTGTCCGATGAGACCTTTGTTACTTTTCTGTTTGCTCTCATTCTGTCTTTTTGTCCTTTTTTCCCCCCATGTCCATCAAGAAATGAGACGTTCTCACACCCAAAATGAAAAAAGACGGGGGAAAAAATCACACTCCCAGTGCATAATTCTTCCTGAAAAAGCCAGTGCAGAGAAAGAGCAAGCAAGAGAGGAGGAGAGGGCAGAGAAAGGGAGTCTCTTTGCCATCTTTTCACTGGGATGGCCATGTCTAATTGTGTCACAGTGATAAATGAATAGGTTTTTTGTGGAGGGGTCAGGAACCTCCCTTGGATCAGAGGCCCATCAAAGTGAATGGTTTATTTTCTGTTTGCTCACCCCCACCCTCTGAATGGATATTTAAATGAGTATTCACTAAACAGATAGCTGGATACTCTGCTACTCATCACAGCAACAACACTCACTTGAAGTCAGCATTTTTTGTTTTAGATATTTTTGTGGGTTCTTAGCAACACAAATACAGAGTTAATTCTTGATGAAAACATTAAATCAAACCATTCCAGTTGTTATCACACTCATCCTTCTTTACAGTCGGTGCCTTTTGTTTTTTGTGGAAGTACATCAGAGTGTATTTAGAGTTGTGTTTGGCTCTGGTTTGAAGGCTAAAATGGTCTCTGTAGACTCCTCAAAGTAGAGTTTAACCCCCAATCGAGCACTTCTTATGTGTGTGTGTGTGTGTGTGTGTGTGTGTGTGGACAGATGAGTCAGTGTCTGTTGGTGTCCATGCTCTACTGAAACTGTTTGTTCTCATTGCTCTCCTTACTGTTCTTTTCTACTTCCTTTTCATCTCCTTTAGCATTACTAAAGCCTCTTTCCCACTGCACAAAAAATGGCTATTTACATCCTGCTTTTGTTTGTAGTGGGAAAGGTTACAATCGGCATTCACACCTGGTTCAAATGACTCTGTAGTAGTCCCGGGTATTTGTTGGCTCCAGCTTCTTCTTTTGTAATTTTTTGTTTATTTATTTTATTTGTATTTTTTAATTAATTGCAAGACAAAAGACAGAACAATTACAAGACAGAACATTGACGGACTTAATTGTATTGTGGAGTTTTGCACAGCAGCGACCGGATCTTTGCTTGTCAATCACAAAAAAAATGTGATGGCACAACAGTCTCCTTCAGTACATTATTCTATGCTTTCATTTGATTTTCACATTGGCTAGTCATCCTGTTTAATTTGTCTTGTGATTAAATCTGAACCGTTGAAGCAGGTTGTAGGAAGCCTCTGCAAGTAATCGGTTGCTGGCAGACACTCTGTGCTGCAATAAAATGGTTAATTAGCAGTGTAGAGCCGATGCGCTGCTGGTTGTGCTGGCCTGAATAGAATATAATGTATATAGCCTTACTGTTGTGTACAGCCTTAAAGACTGAGCTGAGTAATGATGCGCGGGTTGACCCGTAACCCGTGGGACCCGCAAATGGACCTGTGGATCGGGCAACAGTGATCGTCTATTAAATCGGTCTGTAAATGATATTTTGACATTATTGGCTATTACTGTCAAGGCATCTGAAGGTGCTGGTGCGTTGAGCAGGTGACAGTCTGGTCGTTTCCAAAACACACTTGTGTCACGCACTCCAAAAGTAACTTGTTGAAACTTTAAACAATAATTTATTGTACAAAACAGGGGAAATAAAAGTTGACAAAAATGGTTCCATGATTCATATTAAATTCAAGTGATAATGAAAAAACAGCTAGAAGTTAGAGGGAATAGTGATAAAGTGGTAAAACTTGGCATTGATCCACAGCCTCAGATGGATGCGCTCAAGCGTGCCCAGTTGGTATGCTATATTTTCACATTTTTAACAATGCAATTTAAAAGTTTTGATTTTTATTGATAACCTACATTTACCAACAACAAAAAGACTACATTTAGCACCAAAAAAAGTAAATAAAAAAACAAATACCAAATTTTCATAACGAATACCTACCCATAGAAAAGTATAATTGAATATCCGAATATTTGGGTACAGCCCTAAACAAAATACCATCCATCTCTGCCAAAGCAGCACTTAAACATCATTCCAAATTAGTCTGCACCGAATTTGAAAGAGAGACTGAATACGTAAAAGATACAAAGAAGTTATCGGACCATAATCAGAGCGCAGCGCACACTCCTGGCACAGGTGGCACAGCAGATCATCAGGCGCATTGAAAGTGAAACTTAACGGTAACATTCCAAGTCCACATTAACAATTCTGTCCAGCACTCATTGTATTTCCTCATTACCGGTGACACAGAGGTAAGTCTGCACCTCAATTATTGTCCACAAAACGGGGTTGCACGCCAACATTTTTAAAACAAAAGAGAACAGGCTGCAGTGAGAGTCTCTGTCGATGGGATATTTAAAAAGTTTGTGCATCTAGTCCCTCTCAGGCAAGCGTAGTGGTTTAGTGTTGCTGTAACTCACAGATACAATGCTCCGTGACCCTTTTTTTTGTGTCCAAGTGAGGATTAATATATATGCAGCTCACAGAATCTGGGCAAAGTTAGTATATATTTTTTAACACTTGAAGATCCACTCACTACGTAAGAGGACAAGAAAAACAATACAATAAAACTATTGGAATGGTCTAAGTTGTCATTGAAATTTTAAGGGACAACTTCGGTATTTTTCAACCTGGGCCCTATTTTCCCATGTGTATGTGTGCGTATGATTCATAGGTACAACTCGTTCTAAAATTGCTTCAGTATTGAGGGAGCCGGATGCAGGGGGCAAATGCGTCCTATATAAGTTGTTACATAAGTCTGTCTGAAGCTCTCTCTAATGTTACTCGTGGAACAGCCGTTTTCTTGAGGAAGAGGTGTTTCGGGATTGAATGTCTTCTCTTCTTCGGCTGGCAGTAGTCATCTTGGGAGAAGTGAGCACTGCAGACCTGATGGTCTGCAAGGCGCAGTGTCTGGACAGGAGTGTTAGCATCCATTTGTAGCAAAACTAGCCACAAATTCAGCATCTCGCCGTCCGTCACAAAGGCAGCCTATGAAAGCTGTACGGGGTGTAGCGCGACATCCTGTCATTGCGATTCGGATAAGCACAAACATGAACCATTGTTTTCAATCGATGCAGTAAAACTCTTAGCTGTACTCCGGGACAACCAGCGCCACTCTCAGCGGCACTCAGCATGGCTCTCGCAAGATGACGTCACAGCCCAGAGCAAGTTAAGGATAAGGGAAACGTTTAGTATGCTATTTACAGAGATAACACTGGCAATCTGAACCGGTCAGTGGTGAAAAAAGCACTTTCAATGCGCAAACTTATACGGGACGCATTTGCCCCCTCCATCGAGCTCCCTCAATACTGAAGCAATTTTAGAATGAGTTGTACCTATGAAACATACGCACACATACCCATAGGGAAATAGGGCCCAGGTTGAAAAATATGAAAAGTTGTCCTTTAAGGTGTGCTGATGGATTCAAGCTGTCAACTCATGCATTGAGTAACATTACTAGTAAACATTCCACCTTAAAATTTGCTGGCAGTTGACCCAGTCAATTGAAATTTTTTTTCTCAGTCTACAGCTGCTGTGAGAGGCAGCAAAACATCCTTTCATTTCATAATTAAAGTTAACTTATTTATGTAAAACTTGGCACGGTATGACCAGTGGTTACATGAGCCTCAAAACCAGCCACAACTCAGCTCTGAGCAGAGTGACTGTCCACTGTTGATCAATCAATAGACTACAGTGTTCACAGCTCCACTGTTTAGTTCCAGATCTGTGTGCTAGGTACCCCAACAGAGGAGTGACCAAAAATGTGGATGGTAAGGAACGGTTCCATTGGTACCATCCACAACTTTTCACAGTGGTAATGAAAAAAATGTGCTCTGAACTGAACTGAACTGAACCGTACTGTACTGTACTGCTTGGTGGAAACAAGCCTTTAGACTTAAATTCTGTTGGAAACATTGCTTTGGAGCTGTTTTCCTTTTTCCAAAAGAAAGCAATTAAGGCTGGGCTTTAATTCAATGTTATTGTGCATTGTCATTTAATGGAATCATATGGTGACTATGAAATCATATCATACAGCATATCTTTACAAAATTCATCGTTCCAATTAACAAAATCATTTATGGAGAATTTAGTTTACATGTGTGAAATTTTGTGAAACTGATGTAATGCCTTACAAAGAAACACATTTCCAGGGTTCCAAATGAACACCTGCCAAGATCCAAATGCGGGTAGATAATCCGTTTGGTGAGTAAATCTTGCAAAGCTATCTGCCACACAAGTGTGTAGTTGTTTGTACCAAAATAATCATGGAATATGCTGATTCTCTGCCACCTTTTGGTGTCCTTTAGGGGAGCACTGCTCTGCTGTCAGACACACAAATGCACAGACACATACACACTCACACGACAGATGTGTTTTATGTGCTATGACAGTCTGAAGCTCTCTGAGGTTTGCTGCACTGTTTACCATTCAGGACATCAGCTGAGCGGCTAAACTATCACTTGCCAACTGCCTGCTGCTAGCTTCCGTTTTGAGTTGAGGATGATGAGTTGCGCCCATAATTATGAAGGTAATGGAAAACATCACAGAGGCTCTGCAATCTGAACTGAGACAGCAGACTTAATTATATTGTCACAGAAGCAAATAACAACTCACTCCTTATGTTTGTAACTTTAACAAAGTCCTACATACTGAGGCTGTGGGGATGAGTTGCTCAATAATAATTTTGATTCCAATTTTGCTCCAAGTTTCAATTCAACATAATAGTTTATTGTCTCAATGAAATGTACTGAAACAAATGTTTATATGATACAAAGAGTTAAAAAAAAGTAAATTTTGGACTCTGTAAACATTAACATGTCTTTTTTTAACTTTTGCATACAACTCATATATAATGTCATATATATATATATATACACCATATGGATATATGTATATATGTATATATATTTTTATATATATATTTATAGATATATATATCATATGGAAATAAATTCTTATTAAGCCAGCTGTTGTATCATATGCACCTCCTACAAATCCATGTTATTAGCACAATGTTGATGTTGGTTTTTGAATATGATGAAGGGTATACGGGGTAAACCCCAAAGCATGTACATGTAATGTTTTGCTTAGGAAACAGTCATCCACAAAAAAAGAGGGATTGAAAATTAAATTCAGAAAATGTTTTCGTTTATTAAAAGATATGGTTGGCAGTTGTTTTTTTTTTAACAGAAGGATAGTCTGTAAAGAAAAGCCTGGTAAACTGTGGTGGAGTAAAGTTTCCTTTGATTTCACAACAAGAGAAGTGAAGGCTGCAGGCCACACAGTGTTTTTGTCTGGAAAGTGGGACCACAATGGAAGATTAAAACGTTATGGAAACTTAAATGGAAGCAACTACAATTTGAAAAACATGTTGGGGGCGCACAGTGGTGCAGTGGTTAGCACTGTTGCCTCACAGAAAGGGAGTGCCAGGGTGAATCCTGGTTCAGGGCCCTTCTGTGTGGAGTTTGCATGTTCTCCCTGTGTCAGTGTGGGTTTTCCCCAGGTCCTCCCCCAGCCCAAAGACATGCAGGTTAGGTTAATTGTCTCTGTGTGTGAGTCCTGTGACAGTTTGGCGACCTGTTCAGGGTGTACCCTGCCCTTGGCCCATTGTCAGCTGGGATAGGCTTCAGTCCCCCTGTGACCCTGCACCAGGATAAGTGGAAAATGAATGAATGTTGAAAGACACCACCACACTTTTAAGTGCACTGGCACCCAAAGCCTTACAGGCCAGAGTCCTGCATGGGTCCATTTCTGAAAACCCGCAAGGCAAGGCAAGTTTATTTGTAGAGCACAATTCGTACACAAAGTAATTCAAAGTGCTTTACAGAACAAGAAAATGCATTAAAATCACAATACAGAATAAAAACTTAAATAATCATTATAAAATGAACTGTAGAAGAGAAGAGTGCAGATAAGATCCTTTCAGTCATATGCACAGTGAAATAGAGCTGTTTTGAGCCTAGATTTGAACATTGTCAGAGTAGAGGCCTGTCTCACATCTTCAGAAAGACTGTTCCAGATTTTAGCTGCATAAAACTGGAACCCTGATTCCCCATGTTTAGTCCTGACTCTGGGCGCCAGCAGGAGGTCGGTCCCTGAGGTCCTCAGAGTCTGAGATGGTTCATATGGTACTAACATGTCAGAGATGTACTTTGGTGCTAGGCCGTGGAGAGACTTGTACACAAGCAGAGCTGCTTTAAAGTCTATTCTCTGAGCCACAGGAAGCCAGTGTAGAGACCTGAGCACAGGACTAATGTGCTAGTACTTCCTGGTTCTGGTCAGGACCCGAGCAGCAGCATTCTGGATGGACTGCAGCTGTCTTACGGCCCGTTTGGAGAGGCCAGTGAGCAGGCCGTTACAGTAGTCTAACCTACTAGAGACAAATGCATGGATAAGTCTCTCCAAGTCAGGCTTAGACACTATACCTTTGATTTTGGCAATGTTTTTTAGATGGTAAAAGGCTGCTGATGTTATTGATTTGATGTGGCTGTTAAAGTTCAAGTCTGAGTCCATTATTACCCCGAGATTTCTAACCTGATTTGTAGGTTTTAGAGAGAGAGTCTGGAGGTGACTGCTGACACTTTCTCTTTGTTTCTGTGGACCAAATACGATGACTTCAGTCTTATCTGAATTTAGCTGGAGAAAGTTGTTTTGCATCCACACACTGACCTGTTGGCTGCAGTGACAGAGTGAATCCACTGGTCCATATTCACCTGCTGTCAGTGAGACATAGATCTGAGTGTCGTCTGCATAATTGTGGTAGGACACATTATTACTTTGTATTAACTGGCCTAAAGGCAGCATGTAGAGATTGAACAGAAGGGGTCCCAGGATTGACCCTTGGGGCACCCCACAGGTCAAGGCGATGTGGTCTGAGACACAGTTACCAATTTCAACAAAGTACCTCCTGTCTTCTAGATAGGACTTCAACCAATTTAGGGCAGTGCCAGAGATGCCCATCCAGTCCTCTAGTCTCTGTAAAAGGATCTCATGATCAACAGTGTCAAAAGCAGCACTCAGATCTAGCAGGACTAAAACTGAGACTTTGCCTACGTCAGTGTTCAGGCGGATGCCATTTGTCACCTTAATAAGAGCGTTCTCAGTGCTGTGATGGGGTCTAAAACCTGACTGGAAAACATCAAAGGAGTTGTTAATTAGGAGAAAGTCAGTAAGCTGTTGGTAAACAACTTTCTCAAGGACTTTGCCTAAAAATGGCAGATTTGAAATGGGCCAGTAGTTGTTCAGTACTGTGGCATTAAGACTGCTCTTCTTTAGGAGAGGCTTTATGACCGCAGTTTTCAAGGCCTTTGGGAATGTTCCAGACTGTAGTGACATGTTAACTATGTGAGCGAGTGGTGGTAACAAACTGCTCAGCACAGACTTTAGAAATCTAGTGGGTAACACATCGAGGCAGCATGTAGATGAACTCAGACTGGTGATGATCTCTTGGACAGTTTTGTCAGTTACAGGTGCAAAATGAGTCAGCTCTAAGTGTCTGGGTGGCTGCAGGGTTGTTATTGGTGTTGTGGAAATTATGGCATTTTTAATGGTCTGAACCTTGTCGCAAAAGAATACTGCAAACTCATTACACTTAGATGTTGAGATCAGTTCCAACGGCAGTTGAGCTTGAGGGTTTGTTAATCTGTTCACTGTTGCAAATAAGACACGCGAGTTGTTACCGCAGTTTCCAATAATTTCAGAAAAGTACCTCTCCCTTGTTCTACGTAAGATCTGGTTGAACACGTACAACTTTTCTTTGTAAATTTCATAATTAACATGAAACTTTGACTTGCGCCATTTCCGCTCCCTTTTCTGTGCCCTGACCGAGTCGTCATTCCTCCATGGCGCCTTCTGCTTATCTTTAACCATTTTAACCTTCACAGGGGCAATGGTGTCCAGAACATGCAAAACACTCAAAGTAACAGAGTTCAACAAATGATCAACATTAGAATTAGAACATGAGGCATTTTCAAAGTTTATCATTTCCCGCACCCACCCATACCACTAAAGTTCAGCACCAGAACCAGCCTGTTACCAGTCATTATGTCTAAGTCAAAGCTGCACCTGCCTGCACCTCTTAACAAAAGTCCCGCGACCCGACCCACACCCGTGATTAAACACACACAGGCTACAGTCACCTATATTAAGCTGGGTTCTCCGTTCTTGAATTACAAATCTAGTGGAGGAAAAGTATTTTTCGCTGGCTGTGCTCGAATACATTCTGTGCAATCACTGCCAGGTTAGGAAACTTTTTAGCATAATCCCTCCACCAACATATAAAACCTCAGAAGGATCCTCCTCGGGTGTCTTGAAATGTGACAACAGGGTCAATAGTTGTACTTGTGTCACTGACTTTCAAAGGAAAATTAATTGCGGCTTAATAATAGTGATTTAGATATCAAATATTACACATATACTTGACATCTTTTTAATTTGTTTTATTCTGAAAAATAAAAAATGTTTTTGTTCTTACCCGCTGCCTGACCACGTGTAGTTCATTTTTACCCATGCCTGTACCTGTAAATTTATAAATATACATATTTCTACCTGTTACACAGCTTTTTGTGGGTTATCCGTCAGGTACCTGACCCAGTGCATGACTCTGTTACAGGTTACAACAGTGTGCTAACACAGTTTCAGAAAAACCAAATGACTTACAAACATTAAGCAATTCCTGGGTCTCTACTCCTTCAGGTTAGACAACTTTTCTGTCATCATCTGTTTTCAGCACAGGTTTAATGTCTTGGCAAGTCACCCAGTAGAGTCACTTTGACTGTTGTGGAATTCCTCTAGAGCAGGGCTATTCAATTACAAATTCAGTTGGGCCAGATTTTAAAACCAAGAAATTTAGCTGGGCCAGACTTTTTCAGTGGCCGGTAAGCAGCAGTTAATGACAAATTTTAAACCAACACAAATTAATGTCATGAAAAATAAAACAATGTTTATTCACTGCTTCCCTTTTAAATTTGGTCACATCTGACACAAGCATATCAAAAAGTGTCTAAAAAACAAAAGAGCTGTAATTCAACAGAACCCGAGGTAGCAGCAGTACATTTTTTTTTCCACTTTTCAACGTAAACTTTACGTTTTCACAACAACACGCTGCATTCTGGGTTGAGTGTTGCTAGGCTACGGCAGAGTGTTGCATTCACGGTCTGAACTACTGTAGGAATTTCTGTAGAAATATCTGTAGGCTCGCTGAGCACATTTTTCCCGGTTTTTCTCGGCTTTTCTCGGCTTTCCTCGGCTTTTCTGGTTGGGCCACTGGCTGGGCCACTCAAGGATTGCTTCTGGGCCGCATGTGGCCCGCGGGCCGCCATTTGAATAGCCCTGCTCTAGAGTCTGCTTGAGTTACACAGAGGTGAACATTTCTGACATGTAAATACACTAACTGGCTGTGGTCTAGAGGCCATGTGTGTGTTTCTGTCTGTCTGCAGCTAATCTCACAAACTATTGGACCAGTCAGCCTAATATTTTGTGTGCACATGTACGACTGTATGCTAAAGGACATCTCGTGGTTGCGATGATTCACAGTTTAAAAAAACAAACAAAACTCTTTTATTGACTGTTTCACACTGCCATTGACTGCAGACTCATCACTCTTCAAGTTTTCTGGAAATCTTGTCCAAAAACAACAATCCTTACTATTTGTTGCCGTTGCATTTTGGTCTATCTTGTGGCTCAAAAACTAACAGCAGTAGAAAAGTTTGGTCTCATTTGGAAGCAGAGCATCTGCAGATTACTTCCATACCTGGTATGTCATGATCCACTGAATGTTTAAGAAGTGGAGTATTTTTGCCTGTCTGATGTGTTGATAAGGTTGTTTTTCCTTGATATTTGTGCTTCTGCCATAAGTAAGTAATTAGGCTATGTGTTTAAATGGTTTTTTTCTTTGTTTCTTTCTGTCTTTGCTGAAATTGTGTTTATTGTTTTTATTGTTACTTTGTCATTCTGTAGCCTACAGACAAAGTAAGTCAAAAGATTTGGGGCTGTCCTTAAGTTATTAAAAATACATTCATCCTCATAATTCTATTGTATCCTCTGAAACGCACTGCAGCGTGTTTGCTGGAATTACAAGAATTGTCTGGAGTGGTGGTGATCAGCTCAGGCAGCTGAAATATAATTACTTGGAGATCTGCACTCTACTGTGTGCACTTTTCTAGCTCTGTCTCTGTTTTTCATGAATGTAGCCAGGCAGTAAACCAGATGACGTCCCCTTTCTTAATTAACAAAGCTCTAATTGGGCAATTGTTTCTCCAACCAAAGGATCATCTGGTAATGAACAAAACAGCTGACTTACTTGATTCACTGAACGTGCTGGAAATTTGGGTGAGGATTTAGAAGTCCGAAACCATGCTTGGTTTATTGATAGATAGTCGTTATTGTCTCTGGAGGAAAATGTGTTTTCACAAGCTGCACATGTTCATGTGAAGATAATCATTTTAATCCCTTGTCTCTATGATCACAAGGTAAACAGTAGAATAACACAGCTCATGTTACAATGTAATCTACTGGAAATGTGTGCTTGCATGTATTTGATTGGCACACGCACTGCTCTGCTAGATGATGTTGCCTTGCTGCCAGAGCCCTCTGTGCAGTTATATTGTGAGTCTGAACATGGCCTTATACCCTCCAGTACTCACACTGTGTGACCCAGACCACAGCAAGAAAAATAAACACACACACGGATAGCAGTTACATTTCACAGGTTGGCCCATGTTTTAACCATGTGTGGGAATCAGTTTCTCCTTCACTGTGCTTTTTAAGGTTAGCATCTTAATCTAATCTGCACTAAACTATTGCCAAGCATTGTCACAAACTGTCCAACAGAATTCCTCCCATTTGTGAAATCTCTGGCATGGCACTCTGAAGAATTTCAGGCAGCGTGTGACACACACAGACAAACACACACACACCCTCACGCAGGCTGCAGATGACTGGAGTGTGTCTAAAATAAAAGCATGTGTCTATTTCAGTCGACGCCAGTCCAGTAATAGCACAGGCGGTGAGGAGGAGGGCTGGACACAAGTTCTAATTGCAGCCTTGTCAATTGCAGCTCTCACTTTCTGCTCGTAGAAACATGCACACACACAACCACACACGCACACAGCGGGGGGTTTGTTGGCAGGGCTGCCTGTATCAGTTTTCATCGGTCTAGTAATAGATGCCTTGTGACACGTACACGCACACACACACACACACGCACACACACACACACACACACATACACATGTACATGTACATATACAAAACTGACAGACAGGTACTGAGAAATAGTGAGTTTTAATTTATGTGTGTATTAGTGTTGTGTGTAATCAGCATGGACATTTGCAGTGGACTAAATATTGTCTCTGATGATATAACAGGAATCTGTAACTTACATGGAACTTTCACTCCGAGCAGCTTTCATCCTTTCCTGGTTTAATTCTGCCACCTTGCACCTTCAGCGATCAACCGATATTAAATTCTGTTTTTCTGGATATTCTTTAACAAAGTATTAGCAGTAAGGTATGTGAGTGAAGCAAATGGTTGTGGAATAGACCACAATAAAGACGTGCTTATTGGTTTTATGCTCAATACAGAAACAGTAGTAACATGCAACTAATTAGTTAGTGGCTTATATCTGAATCATAAATAAACATTGTTAGCTAATTGTGTTGTCAGCAGGGCTGCAACTATAAACTGTTTTTTTAATGATTTTTCTGATGATTATTTTATCATGTCTGTTAAACTTTGCTGGAAGAGGGATCCCTTCTCAGTTGCTCTTCCTGAGGTTTTTACCATTTTTTCCCTGTTAAAGTTTTTTTTTTTTTTTTTAGGGGAGTTTTTCCTTATCCACTGTGAGGATCTAAAGACAGAGGGATGTCTATACTATAAAGCCATCAGGGCAAATTGTGATTTGTGATATTGAGCTTTATATATGAAATTGAATTGAATCAAATTGATCTTCAGAAAATAGTAAAAAAAAATGTCTCTTACAGTTTTCTAAAGCCTAAAGTAGAGTCTTCAAATGTCAGGTTAGAAATAACCTTCTTTGTCAACCTGCCTCTGTGGCTGATGTATTCCAAAATCTACCAGGCACCCAATAGATTACCATTGATTTTGTGGCCAGTGAGTGAAGAAAATCTAGCAGCCACGTGCATATTTTACCAGCATTTGGCTGGTGGCTGGTGCTAATTTCCAATTCCGGGTACGAACCATATCTTTAAAATGCCTAAGCATTTGACACAAAACGAGCTAACTGAAACACTTTGTCTATAGACAGAAACTCACGTCTACATTAATCAGTCATGGAAAACAAATCAGAGGATTCTGCAGACAAGTTAAGGAAAGCTTATATCTGAGATTGAGATAAAATGGACAGTAGAATATAAAGTGTATTTCATTTTCAATCTCTCCCAGATCACAAAAATGAAATTTTCTGAAAGTGTCCAGTCTCCACTGCCAGAGGCAGGATACCACAGCATAACTGGGCACAGACAGACATCTGAGCTCTGGTCAGGTTAAGGGTGACATAGTGCTCTGAGCGGTACATATGCTTAATTAGACTATGCATCCTCAGTTTTGGTTTACATGAAATTTCTTCTGACCATTTCTGTTTCGAATTTTCAAATAGTATTATTATTAGCTGCTGCAACCTGTTCTTAACCATTGTAAGTGCATACAGTACATGGTTTGAAAGCTACTGCGTTAAGCAAACTAGCAGACTGCAGTAGGCCTATACCACACAAATCTGTAACTATTGAGCTTATAATTATCTTAAACGTGTAAATGAGCAAAGTTAATGCAAACCTTTTCATGTAAGGGCATGGAGGATGCTTAAACACTTAGTCCAGGAGGTATAACTCAATAAAAACACAAGTATGGGTCGTCTACCCAGGTCTGCTAGTTAGCTGATTAGTTAAGAGCAGACTGCTTGGATAGTTGATTATCAGCTCAAAAGATGCACATAGAAATACTAATGCTAACTATTTCATGTTAATGAATGGAGAATGCTAAAACAATTAGTCCCATATTGCAGCATATATAAAAGCAGAGTTGGCTGGTCCGTCCTAGTTTGCTAATCTAGTTCGCTTTCTTACCAAGTAGGGTCTATGTGACAGATTTGGTATCTTACTCTGTGGCAGCAAATTGTTTGATGCAAATGATTAAAAGGAAAATACAGGTACTTGAGCCTAAAGGGAGCTGTCAATCAAGTGTTAGTTTGACAGGGTTCCTACGCAAGTATGGAAAGTATGGAAAAGTACGGAAATAAATTTGATCAATTTCCAGGTATTAATAAGTATGGAAAATGAAAAATAAAGTATGGAAAAATATTTATGTTTCTGGACTATTACCACTCTTCTAAAATACTGTTTTCTAAAATAGAAAATTAGGTATTTCCAAAAATAATTTAATCAATCTGGATCATGTTTTATGCCGGGCCAAGCACAGTTTGTGTGAGAGCAAACGTCTCAGAAAACATACCGCCCCTTTTACCTGATTGACAAGTGGTATGTCCAGTCCGCTGCCCATGACCCTCCTTCAGCCTCCCAGGTATCAAGTTTCACTCCAACGCTGCACCAGTAATGCCAAATTAGCGACTTTGTCACTATATTTAGTGTCTTTTCAGACTCCTCTAGCAACTCTTTTTCAAAAAAGCAACTAGCGACATATCTAGTGACTTTTTCTGATGTTATCAGAGACTTTTTTAGACTCTTGACGTGAAAGCACGCATCGTTCTTATTCTTCTCAGTGAGCAGCGGGTGACCCAGTCCTCCCTCCCAGCTGCAGTCAGAGCAGGAGACCCCTCAGCGTTCAGTGAATCGCACATGCGCGGAGCCGCCGCTGGCTGATCCTGATCTGGCTTAGAGCCAGGGCGGGAACTAAATGTAAAATTTTCTTTGTCTAATATAAATCACTGAAAGAAGGTTTATTTGTAGTTTTAAACATATTCAGGGTGTTTTTTTACTCAGTTTTTGTCTCTCCCACAACGTTATTCCTCTCTCCGACAGCATCCATTACAATTACATCCATATGGACAAGACGAGTTTCACATGGTTCACAATGGGTAGATGCAAGTTTTTGGATGGATGGCTTGACAATACCGTATATAAATACTGGTTGGCCAAGGATTCCCAATTCACACACAGAGCTAGATGCAAACTTTGTGTGAAATCGTTTGACATCACCAACATGGGGGAGAAAGCGATTCTGAGCCACATGAAAGGAAAAAAACACTGACGTCTCGTTACTGCATTGCTTGCACGCAGAGTCCCAACATTTTTGCCCCAGCCCAGACCAACGACTCCCTTAAGTGAACATACCCACACTCCGAATTATGATACACTGATATATTTACTCAGATATCGCATATTCTCTGGAAAAAAAAAATGCAGAGAAGTCTGGAAATTAGGCATGGAAAAGTATGGAATTTTGAAATTCCAAATGTGTAGGAACCCTGGTTTGAGCAGCCCAGTGAGCTGTTTTTGAACTAGGTCTTCTTATCGAAATTAACATTTTTTTTCTGAGATTTTTGTGGGTACTTAATAAGACTCTCATCTTTGATAGCATATATGTATTTTTACTATTTCAAGTCAAGTTTCCATTTGCTTTGAGCAAATGTTTAAAATATGTTTGGGTGTGCTGTCAATTACAGAATCGTCAGTTTTCAGTTTTCAGTTTTTTTCACTCTGTTGTCATGTACACACAGGCCACATACATGCACAAACAGAACCTATACATGCATTAAACTGGAGAGATATCCAGAGAGTGAGGGGGCTGCCTTGGACAGGTCCCCTTGGTCAAGGGCACCTTGTTGGTCAAGGGCACCTTGTTGCCCAGGAGGTGAACTGGCGCCTCTCCAGCTACTAGTCCACACTCCATTTTTGTTCTGCACGGGGATTTGAACCAGCAACCCTCCAGTCCCTATGGACTGAGCTACTGCCGCCCTGAATTGATTAAGTGAGTGATCGATTCAGCTCCAGTCAGTAAGCTTTTTGTTTTCCCAGGAAACTTCTCTAGTGTTGTTTTCTGTGTCTGCAGAAATGTCTTTATGCCACAGATGTGTTGTGAATATCTATATCCGCTTGTGTTTAGCTTATTTGCAGTGTTTTATTTAAGTGGCATGTCTGTGTTTTGTCTAATTTTGTGTTGCTGTAAGTTGCAGTGGATTGAGCTCTTTCACAGCTCTGTAAATGGTGGCACCCTCTCGGTCTTCCTGACTTTCCATTCAGATGGAGACATTACAACAAACTCAATTTGTTTCCAGATAATCAAGTTCAGGTCTTTGCTCTCAATTTTCAATCACATTTTACTGTACTGATAAAGACCAGGGCCACTTCTGTCAGTGTATGCTTTTTGTGACCTGATGCAGATGAGCCCGTCAGGTTGAACTTTCTGCTGGTCATCACAGTACTGTACTGTAAGGCTCTCCTGGCTGAGAGAGTAATATGGTAATGTTAAAATGGGTGGAATTCCCCTTCTTGCTGAAAATCACCTTTCAGCTGGTGTTTCCATTATTTTGTCCAGCACTGTAGATGTCAGCTATTTTGGTAGACATAACTTCCTGTGGACAGTCCCATTTTTTGCCTTTTGCTTCAGCAGTCAGTATCTCACTCCATCCTGTTTCCTTCAGCTCTTCTTTCCTCTTCCACCTCTTCCCCAGCTTCTTTACCCCTTCTTTGTATGTGCTCTTCTATTACTCCCTGGATGGACATGGATCCCTCCTGGGAGGTCAAAGGTCAGGGTCAGCTACAGAATAACAGCCATGGAGCTGGTAGATTTGGTGCTTATGACACACAAGTTTTTTGGGACATTAGTGGAAATGTTTAATCTTTCAATCTTTTTATTCTCCTACAATTGTAAAGTCTAACCCCTAAATAATTTTATATTCCATGGCTCGCAGTGTTTTGACCATGAAGAATGTAAGGCTGTAAGAATGAGTTGGCTTTGTCTTGGAAAAGCTCTGAAAGTTTTCCTGTCTCCTCTCTCTGTTCCTGTCTCAGGTGATCAACGTGGATGGCAGTAACAGACAGACTCTGCTGGAGGACAAGCTGCCTCATATCTTTGGTTTTACTCTGCTTGGTGATTACATCTACTGGACTGACTGGCAAAGACGCAGCATTGAGAGGGTCCACAAAACTACGGCTGTACGAGAGATCATCATCGATCAGCTGCCGGATTTAATGGGGCTGAAGGCCACTAAAGTGACAGAGACATATGGTAAGGAGGACAGGTTTTCAGCTGATTTCAAAACAACAGTAAAATGTGGAGCAAAAAATAAAATAAGAAAAATATGTAAAATATTTTACATCTTACGTCTTTTATCTTGTTTCCCTCCTTCGATCTGTGTCCAGGTACAAACGGCTGTGCGGTGGATAATGGCGGATGCAGCCATCTGTGTTTCTGGTGTCGACAGGCTGTCAGCTGTGCCTGTCCCATGGGGATGGAGCTTCTCTCAGACCTGCAGACTTGTGTGGTGCCTGAGGCCTTCCTGCTCTTCACCAACAGGTACGCCTACCTGTCAGCCTGTAGTAGAACTGAAAAGTAGGGATGCACAATAATACCAGCACGTCATCCGTATATGGCCGATAATGGGTTTAAAATGAAATATTGGAATTGGCCAACATGCTAATTTCTGCCGATATGACTAACTGATTTGTTGTTTTTAAGTTGACAAGGTGAACATGCACAAAACATCAGGTAAATGATACAGCACAGTTAACAAAACAAAATATCTCAAAGATATACAAGCATATATGAAGAATATGAATGTTAAAAAAGTATAATAGACAGATAACTCTCAACTCAACTCAACTCAACTTTTTTTTTATAGAGTTCTTTAAAAACAGTGCTGTACATAAACATAAAACATAAAACAAACAAAAACACTAAAACAAGAGCAGAGTCTCATGCTGAGTTGAAAGCCAAGGAATAAAAATGGGTTTTAAGACGAGTTTTAAAAATGGACAGTGAGGGGGCTTGTCTGAGGCACAAAGGTAGGTCATTCCAAAGTTTGGGAGCAGCAACAGAAAAAGCTCTATCCCCTCTGAGCTTCCACTTGGACCTCGGTACCTCCAGGAGCAGCTGATCAGCTGACCTGGGGCACCGTGCAGGAGCGTAGGGATGGAGCAGTTCAGAGAGGTTAGGCGGGGTGAGACCATTTTAAGATTTAAAAACAAATTAAAAGAATCTTATTGAACTATAAAGTGCACAGGCAGGCAGCGGAGGGAGGCCAGAATGGGAGTTATGTGATCCCTCTTACGTGCTTCAGCTAAGAGACGAGCAGCAGCATCTTGAACTAACTGGAGACATGCGAGGGAGGACTGGCTGACTCCAAAATAAAGTGCGTTTCCGTAATCCAGCAGAGACGCGATGAAGGCATGGATTACTGTTTCAAAGTGCTGTTGTGCAAGAAAGCGCTTAACCTTTGCCAGCTGCCTAAGATGAAAAAAGCTTAGCTACTGCACCAATATGCCGATCCAATTTAAAATCACTGTCCATCTTAAAACACTAGTTTGAAACTGTTGGCTTCACATAATATGCCAAAGGGCTTAAGTCAACAGGGGGGAGGTCCACAAGAGCCATTGAGACCAAACACCATTACTTCTTAAGTTCAGGGCCATCCAGTCTTTAATGCCTTCGAGACATAACAGAAGTGGTTTAAGTGAGAAAGCATCTTTCTTCTTCAACGGCACATATATCTGACTATCGTCAGCATAACAATGGAAAGAAATACCACACTTTCTAAGGATGGAACCCAGAGGCAGTAAATAGAGAAAAGCAGGGGCCCTAAAATTGAACCCTGTGGAACCCCATATGACAGAGGAGCAGAGCAGGACACAGAACCACCAATGCTTACACACATAGTTCTGTCTGCCAGATAAGACCCAACCCACTCCAGAGCACTACCACAAATGCCCACTAGGTGCCGTAACTGCGCCATTAAAATGTTGTGGTCCACAGTATCAAAGGCCGCTGTTAGGTCCAGCAGAACAAGAATCACATAGTCGCCGGAGTCATTACCCAGGAGGATGTAATTAGAAACTCTTAGACTGCTGTTAATAATGGCCAGGACCAACTGTCCTATACAAGGGAAAACCTTTTAGAAAACGTGAGGAGGGACAGCGTCACCCAGAGAACCTGATGGCTTAATATGGCCAACCACGTCTAAAAACTTACAAACTTGTCAAACACAGCCGAGCTAGGAGCAGAGACAGAGGGGTCATAGGCAGGAGTTGAGATAAAAGCCCTTGTTGTAGCAACCTTGTCAATGAAAAAGTGCAGGAAGTTATTGCATATTTCAAGGGATGCTTCCTTGCAGATAGACTGTGGGGCATTAAGAACAGAGTCAGTAGTTTTGAATAACACACGTGGGTTGTGATGATTAGACACAATAATGTTGGATCAGTGTTCTCTCTTGGCCTCTCAAACAGTGTTTTGGTAACAGCGCCAACAGTCCTTTAGGATTTGGAAAGAAACCTGCAGCTTGTCCTTCTCTCAGCTGCGTTCAGCCTCAACTGGCTGCGCTAGTTCTGTCGTTGAACCAGGGCTCAGGTTTAGCTTTAGGCTGCTCAGTTATTAATGAAGCTACAGAGTCCAGTATGTTTCGGCAGGAGGAGTGAAACCGGGAACTGAGCTCCTCCGTGTTAACAGATGTTCAGTCAGAGGGGACACAGAGCTGGTCGAACACAGCAGAGAACTGACCGGCAGTGAAAGGATTAAAAGTCCGATGGCACCAAGCAAAAGAACAAGATTTAACTGCAACACATGAGAAACCAGCTTCGAATAATACAGGCATATGATCTGCCAGGAGGGTAGGGCCGAGGCCCAGTAAAGGTGATTCAAAGTTTTCTGTCCACCATGATCAAATGCACCTAGATCTCTGACATTATGTCGAAGATCCACCAGGAATTGGCGATCATACACCAGCAGAGACTCGATCTGTATAGTGCCAAGGGTTAGAAACAACAAAAACACCAACCAAAGCAGCAGCAGATGGCCAGCCACACTACACCATCTCACTCTCATTCCAGATAAACATGATGCTTTCACAGTCAGCTTGTTACTTGTTAATCACCACCAGAGCAACAAAGCAGAAAAGATAACTCTGCTATGTTTGTAAATGACGATGAAAGGGCCATTAACCAAAAATAACATGTCTTAAGTGCTTATGATTTGGTTACTAACATTCTGGTGCAAAAGGACTTAGCATTACAATATAAATATATAAAAAATAAGAAATGCTGATACCCCTGTGTGAAGATAATATTCACAATCACCATTAAGAAATTAGACACCCAAATAAGTTTAGCATTTCAGTGTATTAACAAAACTGTAATGCATAAAACATATTTAACATTAAAACAGCTGGGCCTACAGATGTGTTACCATTACGTTCTGTGAAAGTCTATGTAGTACGTACGCTTCAGCTCAGAGGAGTGAATCTGTGAATTCAGAGTTCAGTAACTGACGGCACTGCACCGTCCTGACCACGGTGAAGTCAGTCCACTGCCTAACAGAGTCCTTCACAGAAAAAAAAGGTTATACATCCAGAGGCTGAAGCCAAAAACACCCACAATGTCCAAGGATGAGTCTTGCATTATCCTCTTCTGATGTAGCGTTATCCTCTCTTCATCTGCGGACCGACATAAATTCAGCTGCTAAGCTAGGTAACAACTAGCGAGCTTATGTCCACACTAGTTAAAAGCTGCTAAAGTAGCTAGCTAGATGCAAGAAGGCTATAGATATAGAGGTATATTCAGTCAGAGGATTTGGGGAAGAAAGTTGTATAGTTTTCCATAATATATGCATATATTCTTATCAGCCAAATGCGTTATAAGCATTGGCAAAAAATCCAGTATTGTGTATCCCTGCTAAAAAAGACCTGCTTATTGTGCTCCTGTAAACCTGTTTGAAGTATATATTCCATGCTCTTACCTCTAAGCAAAAGCCTCAGGTTTCCTTCTTTTCCGAACACTCTGTTTCCAACAGTTTTTCCACTCTGGCTACAGTATGATGTCATAGTGTGCCCGATTTCTTTATATGGCCATCTGCTCCAAGTGTTTACATTATGTAGCATACACTGCTACATGAAGCTACATGCTACCATCAGGGAAACGTAATCTTGGTTGCCAGTGTTGTACATTTCTCCCTGATTTCAGATCAGATTCCTGTTGGAACATGGCTAGTTGTATTTTGAAGCTTTAATTGGGGATTTTTCACTGTTAAAAAAAATGCAGCTTTCTCCTTTACAGTCATTTCGCTTTTGAAAATACACTTTTAATGTACACGTAACTACGCTACATGCCAACATTGGGGAAACATGTCGCTGATGTTGATTTCAGATCATATTTCTGCTGAAACCTGTGCGGTAGAAGCTTTTATTAGGGATTTTTCATAACAGAAAATGCTGCTATTCTCCATGACAGTCACCCCCTGCTGCAATGATGATGCAGAGATGCTGAGATGTGGAAGAAGTTGACCAATTAGAGCAGACTGGGCTTTTTTGGGAGTTGGACTTAAAGAGACAGGTGCTAAAAAGAATGTCAGAGGGTGAAAACAGGTGTTTCAGCACAGACAGTATAAGGAACATAATGGGGTTTTTACCATGAAAGTAAAGATTTTCTTGTAGGAACCTTAAATACAAGTATTAACCTGAAAATGAAAACAATAGGTCACTTCTTTTTACCTGTGTTTTACACACATAAGAAAAGTGATTGTGGGCTGGGCCAAATCCATGTGTGCTACACTCAATATGGTGCCTGAACACATCCTGTGTAGACACAGACAGCTGACATTGTGTTACATTTTTGTCATCATAGCTAAGTCAGAAGTCATTTTGTTTCTTTAAAATTTTCATTGTGTCAGTCTTGACTGAGTTTCAAGCCTGTTTTGACTCGATCTCAAAACTGCTTAAACTTGGACTTCTCAGTCTCAGTGCAAGCGATCTTGACTATAGTCCTGCCTTTCATGACTCTGAACATCAATGATTGTGTGTTAAAACATAATGAATGAAATGCTATCTTTTCCTCAGGGACAACATCAGGAGTATCTCCTTGGGTACCAACAGCAATGATGTGGCCATCCCTCTGACAGGAGTTAAAGAGGCCTCTGCTCTCGACTTTGATGTCTCTGAAAGGAGAATATACTGGACAGATATACAGGCCAAGGTGGGCTGAGCACTAGAAATTTATTGGAGTCTGAGTTGGGATTTGTGCTATTTCAGAAACACACTTTGATTTTAAAAAAAAACAACAAAAAACCCATTATATAAAATAAGTAGGGTTGTATATGTGTCCTGTAAAAAAAAAAAAAAAAAAAAGAAGTATGTGAAATAATTCAGTCAGAATACATGTGGGCACTTTATTGTTTATTCTATCTGACCTGATTCCTTATTTAAGGTTTGTTTGTTTTTTTTTTGGTCATTTCATGACTTTGAATTTCTGTGACTCTCAGACAATCAGCAGAGCGTATATGAATGGCAGCTCTGTAGAACATGTCATTGAGTTCGGACTGGACTACCCAGAGGGCATGGCAGTTGACTGGATGGGTCGAAACATCTACTGGGCTGATACAGGCACGAACCGCATCGAGGTGGCCCGACTGGACGGCCAGTACCGGCAGGTTCTGGTCTGTAAGGATCTTGACAACCCACGCTCACTGGACAACCCACGATCATTAGCACTGGACCCAGCCAACGGGTGAGAATGGAAACAACACCATTTTAAAATCTGGTTGACATATTGGTAAAATTTACTAAATTATGAAAAACCTCACAAACCTACAAACCTACAGCTTGGTTATTTTACTTCTCTGATATATTTCTGACATGTTGTCATTGCTCCAACATGAAGTATTAAGTGTATGAAGTACAGTGTATGGCAGGGCTAGTTAATTACAAGTTCCATTAGGCTGGATTATAAGATTAAAAAATGTGGATGGGCCACATTTTCAGCAACCTATCAATCTGCTTTTTTGTGTTTATATATATGTAGACATAAATATATCCCTCCTCAACATACTGCAGAAACACTAACTACATTAACTAATAACACAGTCTGTCTCTCCACTGGCATCTCCGTCTCTCCCTCTCCCCTGGCATCTCCGTCTCTCCCTCTCCCCTCACTCCTTCACACACACACGCACACATGCACACACCTCACCTCTTGAAGTTTTCCTTTTAGGTCAAATACACAGGATATAGTTTTATACAGTCTGTGGCAGCAACAGTCATGTTTACAACAACAAAGTCATTATATAAACTCAATAATATCTCACTGGAAACAAATTTAACACGTTAACAAAATAAATATTCTTCCTGACATTACAATACTGAGTGGAAAAAATAATGTTATCTTTGCATGAAGAACATAGACATCAGTATCAGCTATTCAGCCTGCTTTCTGTCCCCCCCCCCCCCCCTCTACTGAGGAGACTCGCTGCAGGCTAAAGGCAAATCCAGGCTTAAATGGCCAAGTCTGGCTAATGTGAGCCAGAGTTCTGTTCCTTCAAAGTGGCTAAGATTAGCCTCACATCGGTAACCATGGAAACCATGTTTCTGGCTAAACCTGATTGATCGAGCTAAACTCTGGTTTCCTTTCCATCAACCTGAGCCACAGCTCCGTTCCATCAAGGTGGTTAACCTGAATCCCAGCCTAGTAACCATGGTAACTTATGCTGCCGGGCAATCCTGGTCTGTAGCAGGATTAAGGTGAGGATTAGCTCCATCTATGATCAAAAAATGTTTAATAGACAAGAACAGACACCTAAAAGACAGTTCTGCCAGTGCTTTTACACACTCACAACTGTCGTGTAATGATAAAGTAATATGTAGATTGTAAAATATATAACATAATTAATAAAAAAAAAAGAACTATTTAAAAACAAATTAAAATGTAATATAAATAAGATAATTTAAAAAAAACACTTACAACGGTAAAGCCAAAATCAGTTTAATAAAAACAAAACTATAATAAAACGAAACTGAGGCATAAAAAAAAGATGAATATGTGATTGCCCTCCCATCCCCACCCCACTCTGTTTCCAATTGGAAGCAAATTCACAGCCAATTAAGGTCAACTGACAACGGCCAGAGAAGGAGAGGGACACACCCAGCGAGACACAGAGAGAGTAAATTAGGAAATAGTGACATGCCCCTTCATCGAGGATCCTGTTGATGAGGAGGCCCACATTGTCCAGAGGGCCTTCCAACCACCACCAGCCCCAAGGGTCTTCCAGGACAGGACCAACCCATTGATACAGACAGACTCCTATCTGTGGGAGACGTACCGGTTCCGCAGGCAGAGCATAGTGTATCTATGATGTTTGCTGGAACCACACATCATAAAGGTCACATACCACTGTGCAGTCAGTCTGTATTGCACTGAGGTTCTTTGCTAGCGGTACATTCCTGTATAGTGTTGGTGATGCTGAGAGGCTAATTAAGGCAGCTGTTTGCAGAGAGGTAAAAAGGATGTATTTTCTATTCATTTTGATTATTTCTAGCATCACCATACATCATGCATAGGGCTTGATTTGTTCACACTAACATAAGTTATCTTTTATATTTATGAATTAACCATGACACAAAGCAACCACATTAAAATGGGACACACACACCATTGTGGTTTGTCTGTTCCTCATCCTATAGCACATTTCATACATTTAAGGGGATTTTCCTTATTTTGATATATTAAGGGACAGAGTTTACAATTGAGTCCCAAATGATGAGAAATAGATAATTGATTCACTATCATCTGCATTCACTTAATATTTTCCCTCATCTCCACTGAATTGATGGATTTGCTAAATGGAATATTCTACAATCAATATATAAATGTAATGTGATTATTTCCTATAAACTGATCATTTTGGAAATGTCATAATCTACAATCAGTTATGTGATAAATGCGATGATTGACATAAAATAGTTTGATTAAATGCATCATCTGAAATGTACATAGGAATCAGTAGATAAATGTGATACATAATTAATTTACACATCTGGTGAATTTCATTAGGCATACTTGAATTGTTAGATTTAATAGGTATTCCTATCTACATATATTTTGTCCCTTTGATGCGGGATTTATAGAACATGATATTATGCTGAATTTTCTTTGTCACTTGCGCATTTAGCCTGTCGGCAATATTCCACCACGCCACCTCCCTTGCTTTATTAATTGCTGCAGTATTGCCTTTTTCTTATTTATGTCCTTATAGTCCTCATACACTTCCGTAAGGAGTGTTTGCTCCGCCGTAGAAAAAGCCTCTGCTCGCTCCTTTCCTTTGCTTTTTGACATTTTGCAACATTTTCGGCACTCAACTAGTGTGGTCTTTTTATTTTCACTGGGCGCATGCATGAGTTGAGGTTTAACAGGTGAGGCCTGAATTAGTGTCAATTGGAGCCAGCTGATTTCACTTGAACGGGTTGGAGCTAGATTGGGAGTTGGCGTTTAGTCAGACTTCAAGATTACACCTTAGTCTGGATATTCTTAGCTACGTTGATGGAATACCCCCCTGGTCGGCTGCCTTAGCTACATTTTGTCTGCATTTTGGCTGCCTCAGGTTCATTTTCAGATTATGTGATACTTCTACGACTCCTACTTCTACTACATACAGACAGCTTTCATTTTAGTTTGTTTTTAACAATTTGCTGTCAGCCCTGTTAGCACGATGTGCTTGTGTAGACCACAATTGTAAACCATAATAGCAGTGAATGAGACTGTGGACAGAGCAGATTGAAATATAGCTTTGCACATGCTGAATACGTGTATTGATAAAGAATTGGCGTTTTACTGGGAGAGGTTGTATTGTACTTTGTTACAGTAACAAGCGTAGTTGTTGTCAGCGTTGTATTCTTGAAGTTATATTCCCTTGATCTACACAGCAGCCTCTCTTGTTGTCTGACTTCACTGTGTGTGTTTGTCTTGCTCTCTCTCTCTCTCTCTCTCTCTCTCTCTCTCTCTCTCTCTCTCTCTCTCTCTCACTCTCTATCTATGTCTCTGTGTCTGTGTCTGTGTATCTGCGCGTGTGTGGAGGTGGTCAGCCCTGACATGCAGAGGGCAGGAGAGAGGCTGCAGCATGATGATACATGAAACCAAACCTTTAAAAAGTAACTATAAAAGAGCCAATAATGTTGGAGCTTTTATTATTATTACGGTCTTGATTAATTTTGCCCCGGGCGGTTAAATACCAGGTCTTGGTACCCATCCCTGTTCAGACCACTTCGAACAGCTGAACATTTGATAGAACAGTTAGTGGAGCAGCCCTGTGGAGGTGATTCACTGTCAGACACCTGTATTATGCTGAAGGTCCGCTTCATTCAAGGGTGTGAGTTGGTGCCAATGACTTCATGTAGCGTGCCTCTTCACTCTGTCTGAGGTAGTGAGAGTGTAGTGATGTCATTGTGCTGGTATGTGGGTACAACAGCCAGCATCCCGCCTCTTTTTACCCATAACCTCCAGCTGAGAGGGATGATGTTATTAAACCTGTTTGTTAATCACCGTTCATCTCAGGCCAAACCACCCCCAGACACTCTGATTTGTCCCGGTGTGTGTTTGAGTGTTTATGTGGGTGTTAAGTACCTGTGCCAGCGTGTCAAATTCCCTAACACATGTCACTCACTTGGTGGTATCTTGATGATGTCATGGTGCAGAGCTGTCAACACGCATGCCTGGAGGCACCTGATGTCATTTAATGATCACATAGCCATACTCACACATTAATAAAGACAACAGCACAGTTGTCTGTTTTCACAGAACTTAACAAAACAAATGTTACAAAGTGGAAACAGGTTTTATTTTATCTTATTTATTTATTAGGATCCCCATTAGCTGATGCAGGACATCAGCTGCTCTTCCTGGGGTCCACACGTAACAAACATGACAGTATACATTTACAATGACAGTGTGATCCATACTAATATTCCCATTGTTTAAGTAAATTTAAAAATAATAATAATAATAATAATAATAATATTAACAACAGTAAAAAGTAAATGTATATATATTCATAAATGAGATTAAAGAGAGAAAACTAAATCATAATAATAAAATAACATGTTCTCAGGTTCTCAGTCTGGAATAGATGAACCACCTACGTAAATATTTTATCCAAAAACAACCCAAATAAACTGATTTTAGGGAACCTACCATAAGTCTTTGGTAATTCTCTCACATACAGAGATGGATAGTTTAGGCGTGTGTGTGTCCCGGGCTGAAACAGTGTTTTGTCTCCGCAGCTACATGTACTGGACAGAGTGGGGTGGTCGACCTCGTATAGCCAGAGCCTACATGGATGGGAGCACTATCACAACGCTGGTGGATAAAGTGGGCCGGGCCAACGGACTGACCATTGACTACGTAGACCATCGACTGTACTGGACCGACCTGGACACATGCATGATCGAAAGCACCAACATGCAAGGTTTGGACACAAAAACATATCCTAAGCTATTCTAATATTCTTTGTACATCAATAGGCTTATGGCTCATTTCATAACATAAAATTTCCACCTTAAAAAAAACCAAAACACTCACACTAACTAAATGGTGGGTGTTGGTTGTGTGAGTAGGGTGATCCTAATTGCACACTGAAGGCACACATTAAAATGAACCAAATCAAATAATTGGTAGCAAAATATATTTATTACAGTCATGGTTCCTACAGATCCTTAAAAATCCTTTAAAAAAAACTTGATATTCAAAATTTATGATCATTAAGTCTTGAAACATCAAGTTAAGAGCTATGACAAACCCAATCAAGCAAACATGCTCCAAATATACTCCAAACTAAATAAAATATAATTATAAATAAATATAATTGTTTGTTTAACATGCAAGCATTTATTTAGACAAAGATGAGTTTGTGACCAAAAATGAGCCCCAGATTTGGTTTCAGTTCCAGCAGTGTATGCAGGCTGGCAACACCTTTCTGACATTTTTTTTCATTGCCTCATCACCACCACCAAATACAGCATGACCTGCAGTCATCATGTGATTGGCTGTATTTTTATGCCATTGCACCGGCGATAGCTGTGGCCGGAGGCATTTTGCTTTCGAGTTGTCTGTCTATCTCTCTGTACCATTACTGTGAACACAATATCACGGCTCAAAGGTATTTCTTCAAATTTGGCACAAAGGTCCGCTTGGACTCAAGAATTAAGTGATTAGATTTTGGTGGTCAGAGGTCAAGGTCACTGTGACCTTCTTCATCTTGATCTCATGAATGGGATATCTCAAGTACACCTTGAGGGAATTTCTTCAAGTTTGGCACAAACGTCCACTTGGACACAAGATTGAACTAATAAAGATTTTGGTGGTCAAAGGTCACTGTGACCTCACAAAATATGTTTTTGGCCATAGCTCAAGAATTTATGTCATTTATGACAAAATGTTCTAATAGGATAAAATTATGAAGTAATAACTTTTAATATGCAATAGGTCAAAGGTCAACTTCACTGTGACTTCATATTGTTCTGCAAAAACAGTTTTCTGGCCATTAGCAACATAAGAGGAGACATTTGGTCAGATACTGAATTGGTGACACTAATCAACCTTGAAACTGTGCTGCTTGTATTAGGGCTGTGCGGTATACCGGTTCATACCGAAAACCGGTATGTATTTTCATTATGATATGAAGTTTTCATATACCGCAATACCGGTGAATAACCCAAACAGTGTCCGAAATGTGCGCGGTGGGAAAGTGTTCCGGGGACCCATTTCACAGCTGCACACCACAGATGTGCTTGAGCGGGCGAGAGTGAGAGCATATAGAAAAGCTTAGAGGCGAGTCCTGAAAGTGAAGCAACTGCACACGATGACCCAGAAGAACTCACACCAAAAAGAGCAGTGTTTCCCGTTGGCTCTCTATATCGCGCACGGCAGCGTTTCGCCCCGATGTGCGCAAACACACACACACACACACACACACACACACAGACGAAGTGCACACACACAGGTGAGCACTTGAATAGGCCATAGAACAACACAGCAGCATGTCAAGTTGGCCGAACCTGACCAAAATACCATGAAATACCGTGAAACCAATCTGATTTTTTCTTAAAAGTGTGATAGAAAAATTTTGTCATACCACCCAGCCCTAGCTTGTATATAACTTCTGTGCTGCTGGGTGTTTGAATCATCCATGTTTTATCATTTGTAGCTTCTTTGCAGCATATTCCTCCCATATTTGAGGAATTGTCTACTGTCATGGCTACATGCGAGTCTGGACACACATGGATGTAAACTAACCCAACTAGTTTGTGGAGGCATACAAACACGAGGCAGTAATTCTAGTTTTTCATGTTTCTGTGGCCACAAGTTTGCATTTGCTGACCTCATCTCCTTCTAACCATGTGGTTTAAAACTCATCAACCATTTTGATAGGAAACCCTCAAAAGTGGGTGAGGCTTAGCAAATACAGAGGTGCAGTATGATGCTGTGTAGAGGACTGTTGACCTCCACCCACTCCTCCCTCACCTGCTTTGTTGGATAGGGTCCTTCCTATGATGAGGATGAGGATGAGGATGAAATTCATAAATTAGACCATGCTCTGTCAACAGGGGTTTTGCTTGTTCATATTCAAACACACACCTCTGACCCATGATATCTCTCTGCTAGTTACTACAACCTTGGCAAACTGTCAACTGCAGTTTTATATGATAGGCAGTGTGAGCTAGCTGCTAAAACAAGAGATAGTTAAACAGTTGACACAAACTTGTATTTGTTGTTTGACTGTGTCTTTAACATACTGCATGAACCTGGTTATTGATTACATTGCTGAATTGAGGGTGGAAGTATATTTGTGACCTTGGACATAGTAGTTTAAAAAAGATTTAAGGTCCAGTCACTAGCCTTAGTGAACTTGAGATAAGATTATTTGGTCAAAACAAGATTGCTAAATTGTTAAATTGCAATATGTGGTGCACAGTGGAAATCTGTTCATCAAATACATTATGTAGTTGGCAATGTAGGCATCACTGAGATCCATTTAATGGTATATTTTTGTTGCACAACCACTGGGTATTTGCTGTGGAAATAATTTCCAGAAAATTCCAGAAAAAAAACAGAGATATCTCCGTTTATCTTCAGAGACAGAGTGAAATAAAACTAATACATTCTCAAGACTTTCTAGTTATAATTCTCAGCTCCACCGATGAGTGCAGGTTATTTACTGTTTATGTGTCGGTTGATCTTTGTCAGACTAATTTCTAACTAATAGCTGGATGTACATGAAATTTGCTGTTCACATTCTCACACCAAACGAAATTAGAAACTTATTGATTTTGGAGACTTCATGACCTTTCCTCTAGTGCCATCATCAGGCCATCTCTCAGCAGAGTGAATCTGACTCTGCACAACACATGATGCCACATGTATCCTAAACTTTTATCAGTGCAAGTTATTCTTTCGATGTTTTTGACCTTTGTCATATCTTGTGTAGGCCTTCAGAGGGAGATCATCGTAGACTACCTCCCTCACCCCTTCGGTCTGACTCAGTACCGAGATTTTATCTACTGGACAGATTTTAACCTGCGCAGTATTGAACGAGCAGACAAACGCAGCGGACTTAACCGCACTGTGGTGCTGCAGGTATGGGAACAGGCGAGTGTAAACAACTTCAGTAAACAGTATGTTTGATTTCTATTTTTATTGTGCTCCTAATTTGTTCTTTTAGAGACTTTCATTAAAATCTGGGGGAGATACTTGATACTTTGTATTTTTGGCAGTAAAATAATCATTAAACATTTGCTTGAAATATCAATCCAGTCCAGAGATACTGGACTGAGGGATGTTTTATGCTGTAAAGCCCTCTGAGGAAAATTGTGATTTGTGATATTGGGCTTTATAAATAAAATTGATTGATTGATTGATTGATTGATTGATTGATTGATTGATTGATTGATTGATCTTTTTTGCTGTGACATCACTGTGTCCCCAGGGCCAGCTTGAGCTGATGCTGGACATTCTGGTGTTCCACTCCTCCCGTCAGGAGGGTACCAACGAGTGCTCCCATAACAACGGCAACTGTGCTCATCTTTGCCTTGCCACGCCTGCTGGTGCCCAGTGCCGCTGTGCCTCCCACTACACTTTAAACCCCGATGGACGAAACTGTAGCTGTAAGTACAGAGAGAAACACTAGTATGTCTGACAATCAAAGGATGAATCCCAGGACTGGTTTTTGAAACACATGAAAAACACCCCATCCTTTTAATGAGTATATTTGAGATGTTCTTCAACATGGCATTTAAATACAGTGCTGCTTTTCTAAAATCAAAGCGGATTTTCAAGTCATGGACAAGCGACTGCTGCCATTCTCTGATAAATTAACACTTATTGCGTCAGGACAACAGCAGTCATGTCAGACTCACCACTCTGCTGCTGTTGAATGACTGATTGTAGAACATCCTTGAAATTGGCTGGTGTATTTAAAACATATTAAATGATTTTACCTCTTTTGAGTTGCTGTAAAGTTTCAGTTCACAGTTGAATTGCAAAAAACATCAACAGTGAGATGGGTGGAATTTTTTGTGTGAGTGATTGTGTGTTAGCCCAGTGATGGACCTTGTCCCTGCCTTTCTGCTGCCATGCAGCTGTAGTCGGGAGCATCTACTGTGTAGAAATAACGGACATAGCCACCGTGATGCCACCCATTGGTTTGTGGATTCATGTTTTTTGGCATTTTGGCTGTCGCCATCTAGATTTTTTGGCACGAGAAGTGACCATATGTGGTCGAGAGGATGGAGTTGGGTGGATCTGACCCATAGACTGTGGCACCTCACAGACAAACTGTCACTCAAAGCGTCTTTAATCAGAATCAGCTTTATTCGTCAAGTACGTTTGTACATACAAGGAATTTGACTCCGTTAGACTTTCTCTATACTATAAAATACAATATACAAAAAATATACAACTATACATTAAATATAAAAAATAATTCAATTATTCTTAAATATATACAATATACAAGGAAGCAGTGTTGTTTGACGTTTCCTGACCCTTGACCTGTACAGGTCCTCGATGGAGGGAAGATCAGTCCCAGTACTCCTCTCTACACACCTGATTGTCCTTTTCAGTCTGTTCCTGTCCCATTTGGTGGCAGATCCAAACCAGACGGTGATGTATGTGCAGAGAACAGACTGGATTATGACTGTGTAGAACATGATCAGCAGCCAGCTGTCGCGGGAAGTACAGCCGCTGCTGGGCCTTTTTTCCGGACAGTGTCTAGATCCTTGCATAAGTCCCTGGGGAGTCAAGGTTGTGCAGGATGTAGTGCAGTCCTCTGTTGACTGCATCATCCACCGACCTGTTTGCCCGGTAGGCAAACTGCAGGGGGTCCAGCAGCAGGCCTGTGATGTCCTTCAGGTGGCGCAGCAGCAGTCTTTCTTGACCACAGATGTCAGGGCAATGGGCCTGTAGTCATTTAATCCTGTGATGGAGGGCTTCTTGGGGACCGGGATGATGGTGGAGCATTTGAAGCAGGAGGGTACTTCACATAGCTCCAACGATCAGTTGAAGACCCAAGTGAAGATAGGGGCCAGCTGGTCAGAGCAGACTCTCAGGCAGGAGGGAGACACACCGTCAGGTCCCGGAGCCTTCCTGGTCTTCTGTCTTTGGAAGAGCCAACACACATCCTCTTCACAGACCTTTAGTGCAGGTGGGGGGTGAGAGGAGAGGGGGAGGGTGGAGCTGGGGTAATCCCTTTCTGTGTTTGGAATGTGTGAAAAGGGCCTTTTCAAACCTGCAGTAGAAGCTGTTCAGGTCGTCTACTCATCAGAGGTTTTCCACAGGGTATGGGGATGGTCTCCTGTAGCTGGTAATGTCCTGCAGGCCTCTCCAAACTGACGCAGAGTCGTTGACTGAGAAGCAGTGGTTTTTAGCTTCATACTGTAGCCCCTCTTGGCTACCCTGATCTCTTTTGTCAGCTTGTTTCTGGCCTGCTTGTGCAGGGCCCGATCCTTGCTCCTGTAGGCCTCCTCCTTGGCCTGGCGCAGCCGCCTAAGTTTGGGTGTGAACGAGGGTTTGTTGTTGTTGTACGTACAGGAGGTCTTGGTCTGCACACACATATCTTCACAAAAGTTGATGTCACATGTAAGATGTCACAGTGTCAGTCAGTTCATTCAGGTCTGTGGCTGCAGCTTCAAAAACACTCCAATCTGTGCAGTCAAAGCAGGCCTGTAGCTCCAGCTCTGACTCCTCAGTCCACTTCCTTACAGTCCTTACTACAGGCTTAGAAGTTTTTAATTTCTGCCTGTAGGTCAGGATAAGATGGAGCAGATAGTGATCAGAGAGACCCAAAGCTGCACAGGGGACAGAGCGATAAGCGTCCTTTAAAACTGTGTAGCAGTGGTCCAGTGTGTTAAGAGTCCCTGGTGGGGCATTTTATGTGCTGTTCTGGGGGACGTTCGAGAGAGGTTTGCTCTGTTAAAATTCCCTAGGATGATGAGCAGGGAGTCTGGATGTTTTTTCACCCCATCTGTCACCTGGTCAGCGAGGTGTTGTAACGCCTCTGTTACCTAAGCCATAATAAAATTTAAATGGATGAGTTTTATAAAAGCTATACTGACCAAAACTTTTTTTGATTTTCTATGATGATTAGTCTGGCTTACAGGATGCAGACCGTGGGTATAAAGCATGTCATTGGCTGCTTATTTCAGACTGTTTTCAAAATCCCTGTTGCTATGTGAAAGTGCGTTTTAGCAGTGTGCGTGAAACACTAACAACAACCTCCGAGCTAGCAACCTAAAACAATGTTTTTTAATGTTTTATGTTACGTTTTCTTTTGCAGGGATTAAGCCATTTTAATGGCAGCGCTCACCTCTCCATGAAAGTTCTCTTCCAACTCTATTTTGCAAGGGCACTGTCAGTGCATCCTGGACTTAGCATAGCAAGAGATGATTGTGAGTGGTTTAAAGAAATACTAACAATCAGTACCTTTTCACCCTCAGTGGGTTATTATGATGATTTCAGCCAGACCTTTCTCTGGTGATAGCAAAGTGTTAGATAGGTCTGGCTATGCAAGACTAATGAGGATTGACTGGCTTCTGGGGACAGCCTCAAGTGGCCATTTGAGTAACTGCAGGTTGTGGCATGTTGGCTTCATTTTTCAGCAGCTTGGTTGGGAGTCAAGAACAAATAGAACAGAAATGACTGAAGTAAAAGGTTAAAGGATTAACCTCAGTTACCTCTTGCTCAACTGCCAGCACACAAACTATGTGAAAATCTGCGTGCGAGCACACACACACACACACACACACACACACAGGCTGGGAAAGCCAGCATACTTGTGTTGTTTCCAAAAAGTGGAGGCAGTCAACATTTCCTCAGCTCTTGGGACCATCATTCAGAGCTGTTTAAGCTGTTCTGATGGGATGATGTGTGTTTGTGTGTGTTTTGACCCTGGGTTTTTGTATTTCACAATATGCGTTGAGCAAACTTGGGCCTTTCTGTGAACATCATTCATTCCGTGTACTCACTCCTCTTCATTCCTTCATCCATCCCTGCATCCCTTCTGACGCTCTTTCTACAGCTCCCTCTAGTTTCCTGCTCTTCAGTCAGAAGGCCAGTATCAGCAGGATGGTCTTGGGAGAGCAGAGTCCTGACATCATCCTGCCCATCCATGTTCTGAGGAACGTCCGAGCTGTAAGCTACGACCCGCTAGACCGGCTGGTCTACTGGCTGGATGGACGACAGAACATCCGCAGGGCCAGAGATGATGGAGCCATGGTAAAATTCACCCTGATGCATGCACTGACTGCATTTGATACACAAGTGTCAGATCGTCAACATACAGTATATCTCCTTGAAGTCAGCTGCTTGCTATCATGTAAAAATACAATCAACTCAACAGTAAATGTGTCCTCGCCTTCACTACAGATAATGTTCTGCTGTAGGCCAACTTGAAGTTGAGGTAGACTTCATACAGCTTCGTAGAAAAATAAACACTGTAGTTATATGCAGATTAATAGATCTGTTGCAGTAGTGAGACAGGAAGCAGTTTGTAAAGCTTCTCGTGACTAAATATCAGTATGAGTCAAATGTTGAACTTATGACCTTGCTGTGTTTGCCTCCAGTCTTCCATGATAGTGAGCAGCAGCATTCAGCCAGTGGATAACCAGCTTCATGACCTGAGCCTGGACCCCTACAGTCGCCACATTTACTGGACCTGTGAGACAACCAACACCATTAATGTCCAGAGGATGGATGGACACACTGTGGGTGTGGTCCTGAAGGACGACACCGACAAGCCACGGGCCATCGTGGTTAATGCCGAGAAAGGGTGAGCTCACTGTTCCACAAAATAAGTTACATGAACATATGTTGTACTCTGTGTGTAGAAGAAAATGATGATTAGAACTGTTTATCTGTGAATTTAATGGCATACCTCTGTGTCTGTGTCTCCTTCTGCAGGTACTTGTATTTCACCACAGTGCAAGAGCGCTCAGCTAAGATTGAAGGAGCCAGTCTAGATGGGACAGAGAGAGAGTCTCTGTTCACCACTGGGCTGATCAGACCAGTCGCTCTGGCTCTGGACAACAAACTAGGAAAACTATTCTGGGTAGACGCCGACCTTAAACGCATTGAGAGCAGTGACCTGACAGGTGAGTTACTGAAAACAGAAATAACTCAAATAACTGCCTGTTCTTGAGTTTGTACAGTAAGATGGGGAACAACTAAAAGGCTACTGAAACCATATGGTGATGATTTAAATTTAATGAGGCAACAGATAGCATCTTTTCCTAAGTATATCATTATGAAAATAATGTGGGTTGGACAGGGTAGTGGCCACAGTAAAATCAGACTTTCACCGTTTACATAGGTTTATTAGTGGCTTTGCTATCTTTGCAATAAGCTTCTGCCACCGGTGCCGAAATTTCGAGGAAAAAAGTCTGCTTTACGGCAGGAAACGCATCATGTATTGCGAAATTGGTCGGTCAGCCAATCAGGGACTGGAGCTTGTCCTTATGAGGAGTTGGGTATGAGATAGTTGAGTCACAAGCACAATGGTCTAGTCTGGCAGGTAGTCTATGTACATTCTGAACATAGATACAGACATAACAGCCATAAGATTAAGATTGCTTCTGAAATAGGAAGATAGGATTTTTCGTATCTTGGAAAGTTAAGTTAGGACAAGCACTTGGAATATTTTTCTGTAATGAGGCCCCAGACTCCCATGACTTATTCATAGCCTCATGCAGCCACATGGAAAACATGACCAAAAACAGACATTTACTGAAGCCATTCCACACACAGATTGATATTATTTGTTGAACTGAGACCAAATAACACAGACAGACACAGACTGCAGAGCTGTTTTGTCTATCTGTGCAAGGGCTAGAAAGATTCTGTCAGTGACTCTGGTCATATACAAACAAAGCCTCTGTTCCATTGTGCTCTGTTTTATTTACATTGGCTCATCCAACCAAAGCCATTGAAATTCAAACAGTATCTGTAATTAACAAGAAATATCAAAGATATGTATGAGTTTTTCTCATGTTAAGTTCTGAGTTGGATTCACCAAACTCTCTGAACTCAACAACCTAAACCACTTGTTTCAAACTGATGAGTTCCACCTGTTTATTAGGAGGTGCACTCATCATGAGGATTATCGCTTAGCATAAAATTGCCATATAAGGCTACATTTGTGGGCATGTTTACAGTAATGTTACCAAAGAGTGAAAAGAAGAACTTCACTCTGTAGAGCTGCTACAGAAGATCTGTAAACAAGTCTAGTAGTGTCTGCAGTGGCATTGGAGTAAATATTACAGGTCAGCTGCTAACAAACGTCTTGTCATCAGAGCAGTGCTGTACTGTAATGGCAATAAAGACTGAATGATTGTACATGAAGTTAAATGGTAAAAAGACCAATCATGGACTAAAGCAGTCCATTTTACGGCAGATTGACAAGAGGATGTGACTGTCACAGAGATATTAGACAAAATGAATACATTAGGTGAGGTTAAACTGTCAGCTACAACAGAGAATGATCTTACAGACCTGCAGAAAGACATATAACATTGTACCATCTCCCCCAGGAGCCAATCGCATTGTCCTCCAGGATTCCAACATTCTCCAGCCAATGGGGCTGACAGTCCTGGGAGATCATGTGTACTGGATTGATCGGCAACAGCAGATGATAGAGAGGGTGGACAAACTGACTGGAGATGGGCGAACACGCATACAGGGACGGATATCATATCTGACTTCCATCCATGCTGTGGAAGAGATGGATCCGCAAGAGTTCGGTATGGATGGACTTCTGCCTCTGGCTTTTAATATTACTTACTGCCACATGTACTGAGTAGTTTATAGCAGCAGGCTGTATTCGTGGAGCTTTGTTGAGTTGTGGTTTGGCAGGAAAGTGTGTAATGATGTAATGATTGTTTCTCTTCTCCAGCATCCCACCCTTGTTCCCGTGACAACGGGGGCTGTTCTCACATCTGCATTGCTAAGGGTGACGGAACACCTCGCTGCTCCTGTCCCATGCACCTGGTGTTACTGCAGGACCTGCTGCACTGTGGGGGTGAGCAACAAAAACACCAAAAGGGTTGTGGCAGTCTCTCCATTCATTTCTATGTGGAGATGGGTGAAACACAATCGCTGTTAGTTATAAATTGACCTTCCCCCCTGGCCTGGCGCAGAGTCCAGTCTGATGAAACTTTGACACAGAAAAAAATTGCAAGGCTTTCCATTGTCCAATTAACAACTTTGTGGACTGCTATTGTTAGCATGCTAGCCTTGCTAGCTCCCACAGTTTTTGTTTACAGCCCAGACCACTCTAATTCCTGTCTGCTCTGCTTTTGGCTACACTAGGGTGACCATATTTTGATTTCCAAAAAAGGGCCACGACATATTTAAATGATACTCGCAGTTTACTCAAAGATGCCTTATCATTTTAATATATTTAAAATGTATATGTATGGATAGAAAATTCAGTTATATTACAAAATAATATCTCTCAAAGACAGAAATTCAGATAGGCCTCTATAGGGGACACATACACACACTAGAGTGTGGTGATCCGAGCCCGACGGTACCCGACCGGTCGGGCCAGGTTTGGTCAAAAATGTAGCTATAAATTGTATTCGGGCTCGGGTAGGATTTGATCAGCTTTCAGTGAAAATGTAGTGTAAAAATAAATAAAATGCTATTGTCTGTCCTGTTTATTGCTTGGGCACTGTTATTTACGTGACAACACCTGAACAGAACACACACACACTGGCTGTTTGTTTCTACCTCTCCCCACACTGAAAGTCTCGGACCTCCAGCCGGCTGCCCCCGCCTTGATTAAACGCTGAAAATAAAATAAAAGAGGGAAACAGGTTTTTACTATTTTATCTTATTTTGTTTTATGTCTCCCTCTCCTCTCGCTGGAAGCGTCGGACCTCCCGCCTCCCGCTCTCATCTCAAAGACCCACGGTGCACGCCCAGCCTGTTAAATAGCCTGTAACCGCAACAACTGTGTGACACAAACTCAGTGCTTTGGTCATTAAATAATGTCGGGCTCAGGTCGGGTTCGGACAGAAATATGCGGCCCATGCCGCATTCTAACACACACACACAAACACACGGAAAACCAGACATTATCATCAGTTTATAAAAAAACCCCGGACGCCCCGGACAGGACGTGAAAAGTGGACATGTCCGGGCAAAAGAGGACGTTTGGTCAGCCTCGGCTACACCACATGAGTACATTTCACCAGGTGGACTTTAGTCTGACTGTGCCAGGATACTCACACACTGAAGGTTTCGGTCTCTGTGAAACTCAGTGTTCACACCTTTCATCTCACAGCTTCTCCCTCTTTGTCCTTTTGTCCTCTTTCTCTCCTCCTCCACGCTGTGAACATATGTTGCCTCCTCTCTCTCTTTCTCTCTCTCTCCCTCTCTCTCTCACTGTCAGAGCCTCCCACCTGCTCCACCGAGCAATTCACGTGCTCCACAGGAGAGATCGACTGTATTCCTATGGCTTGGCGTTGTGATGGTTTCCCTGAATGTGATGACAGCAGTGATGAAGAAAACTGCCCCGTCTGCTCAGCCTTTCAGTTCCAGTGTGATAAAGGAGGTTGCATCGATGCTCAAAGGCGCTGCAATGGTGAACCGGACTGCGCAGATCACTCTGATGAACAGGATTGTGAAAGTAGGCTCACACTTGAACACACTGAAACTGTGAACAGTAGCTCTATTGACATGTACCTTTTAGCAGTTGCACCATCCCTTTTGTGGTTCTATGACTAATACAGAGAAATAAAGTTCTGAATCAGCAGAATTCAAGTATTCCTAAAACACAGTACTTTTATAGATTTTATTTTATCCAGTACAAAATTAAAACAGTCTGTGGAGCTCTCAGCCTCCCTTTCTAACCATCTTTCAGTTTTCTCTTCATAAGGACAGACTTTAAGTTCGGACTATGTAGGTGTAAAGGGTTACTGTCCCTCAAGTTAATCAAAAAATGTCTACCATCACATCCCAGAAAGTGCAGAGAACTGATGAAATGAATGAAATGAATTAACATGATGTCTTGGAAAGGTTTTAAATATGGCTATGGCTGGTTTGACTATTATTTAAAGTATGTCCATAACATTCCCAAAACATATCTAACATTATGCAAAATACGTTTAAAATCAAGTGCTGCACTGCGTGACCGTTAAAACATCACCAATTTTAGTCTTTTATATTATTGTCTTCAATAAAGAACTCACTGTTTCTTTATCCTACTATATGTAAAGTATCTTTTAGTACTCTGAAAAGCGCTATATAAGTTATACCAGTTATTATTATTATCATTGTATCAAGTGATACAGACCTACATTGTGTCATCGTCAAGGCCACACTACCTCTTGTGGGAAAGACACATCAGGAGAGAAACAGGAAAATTCTAAAAAAAAAAAAAAAGTGTAGCGGGTTAACCAATGCTGTCACACTGAGATTTAAGGCCATATAAATTTTATGATACAGATAAGCAATAAACGCCCACTTAGTGGAGTCACTGATACACTTGGATGGGGGAAGACTGGATGGACGGGACAGCCACCGTCCTTAATTTATTAAGGTATTTCGAATGCTCAGGTTCAGGCAAGGTTGCAAAGTAATGATTTGTAATTAGTGTTGGGCAAGTTACTCTCAAAATGTAATTTATTACATTTTACTAGTTATCTTCATTTGAAAGTTATAGATGACTTTACACCATTACTCCCTGTATAGAGTAATAAGTTACTTTTGACACTACTTTTGTATTACTTTGACCAAAATGGCTGAACTGCTGTTGAATTTTAATGGATGAGGGTCATGTTGTTTCACAGCAGGTAATCAAAACACAGAAGATCCAGTTTATTACAGTTCATTTCAAATCCGGTCTGACCCATTTATGCATGCACATACAGTGGTTACCACTTCGTAGTAAAGTGAAAAAAAGAAGAAGCTAAAGCCTATTAAATAGCCTAGACCTTTTTAAATACATGAAAAGCCTTGATCTAGATCAATGTCTGGTAATTATGAGATATGGATAAATATTTGTGGGCCTATGATATGAAACACAACAAATTAATATTGAGGTTAGCAGAACAAACAGAATGCCGTGTGAGTCAGTCACTATGGCGAGTGCAAACTAATAGTATGGAGCTGGAAAACCCATCTGCCAGTTCCCGGTGTGCCGGTCAGCTACAGCAGCACCTTTGAGAGAGTTATACATAAGAATGGAATGGTGTGCTGGCGTGGTCCGCAGTTTTAGAGGATGTGAATGGAAACACATCCAACATATACTAACATCACCCAGATGTGCCGATTACCGGGATGGGGAAAAAAATGTACCAGAAGCCAGCTCCTTATCCCTGCTGTTTTCAGGCAGCTTTAAGACACAAAAGCAGAAGGGGATATGCTGTACATCATTATATTAATGGAAACACACTGAAAATGATAACTTACAGTACAGTATGACCCAGATGTGCTGATCACCAGCACCCTTCTATGATGTAGTCTGTAGTGACCATAGGCTGAATTAATAAGGTAATGACATGACAACACACAACAACCTTTGGGGGATATTTTTTCTGTTGGCACACTGTCAGCAGAAGTGGAGCACTGTAAATGCAATAATATTACCCAAAATTCTGTTGGTAATGTGCTGTATTACTTTGTTACTGGTAAAATGTAATATATTACTGTAGCGCATTACCCCCAGCACTGTTAGTAATATTCATAAAACAAGAAATAAATGCATACAAACGTGTCAAAATTATAATCTAAACACGTCAGATTGCATTGACATCTATCTTTTAGATAATCAGTTTTCTACCACCCAAGAAGGGGTGTGGCCTTGACGTTTGTGATGTACCCATATGTAGTTGACAGTTGCACAGTATGGCCTCTAGTTTTGCAGACCGGGCAAGGCAGAGACACAGCGCACCTGCGCTTCGCCAACTGGGTGTGGCCAGGCAGATTTTGCAAGTTTGGCACACTGTGCGCCCTGGCGCAGCTACTTCTCTTTCCCACCTCCGTCCCTCCTACCTGCTCAAGTCGGAAAGAAGGAGGAGAGAAGGTGTGGAGTGGGTTTTACATATCCGATTCACATCACACCAATTAAATGAACCTCACTCTGTTTCTTTTCTTTTGACTTTTCTGAGATGACAGATGCTGAATATATCTATCTGATGCTGTGGCTGTTTGTGGTTGGCTGAGAGGGATGTGAACTCATTAATTTGCAGCTGTGTTAATCAAATCCGGTTGGGTTTCCGTTACGCGTGCCACGAAACTGTCACTGCGCCAAGCTGGATCTGTTGACACAGGTGTAAATAATCAAATGAATTTGGTTCCGTTTAGCTGCAGGGTGTAATAAATAACTGTTTAATCAAATAAAACTGAAGGCTTTCCCTCAGACATGATACCATCCAACCAGAACTTATTATTAGTAAGAAACCGACAAGCATCTCCATCTCTGTGTGTCCTCCTCTTTCTGGCTCTCCTCCAGCCATCTGCCCTCCCAACCAGTTCCGCTGTGGTGACAACCAGTGCATCACAAAGAAACAACAGTGTGATAACTACTCTGACTGTCCTGATGGATCAGATGAGCTTGCCTGTGGTAAAACCATTTAAAAATACAGCATACTATATTTCTGGTTAAGTACTTGAAAACTTTTCCCTGACTTTGTATCTTTGTGTTTTCCATGTGCAGAGTATGTGTCTCCCCCCTCCAGTGGCATCCCTAACACTGGACCTAACACCATCGTTCCAGTCATTTGCATCATCCTACTTGTCTTTGTGATCGGGGGAGCTTATTTCGTGTGCCAGCGTGTGGTGTGTCGACGCTACAAAGGTCCCAGTGGGACTTTTCCCCACGAGTACATCAGTGGTACACCCCATGTGCCCCTCAATTTCATCGCCCCCAGCAGCTCTCAGCATGGCACCTTCCAAGGTCAGATCAGCCACATGGCAGCAGTGGTGTTATTGCTGTACTTATAACATGTCTCATATGCAATGGTGTTAGTAAAATGTGTATCACTGTGTGCAGGTATTTCCTGTGGGAAGTCTATGATGAGTTCAGTGAGTCTGATGGGCAGCAGCAGCAGTGGAGCCCCTCTCTATGACAGGAACCACGTGACTGGAGCCTCATCCAGCAGCTCATCATCCACCAAGGGAGCCTTCTATCCTCAGGTCCACACACACACACACACACACACACACACACACACACACACACACACACACACACACACACACTCTGTGCATGTTGTCAGCTGTTTCCTGATCACAGTCAGATAACACATATATCTTCTGTTTGTAGATCCTGAACCCTCCTCCGTCCCCAGCTACTGACCGCTCTCTCTACAACACAGAGATATTCTACTCCTCCAACAGTCCGTCCACCACCAGATCATACAGGTAACGCACACTCACTGTCTCACATAGACCAGTTCCATCTCACCAGCAAACAGCTGTCAAAGCTGCATCAAGGGTTGGCCCATTGTTATATTAATGTTGGGCTTTGCTGCTTTTGTATTTCTGGCTATATATCTCTTCTAACATGTTACAGCCCACTGCAAGGACATTGCAAACCTACGCTGTTCAGTCAAAGTTTAAATTTTAGTGACAATCCTAAATTTTTAAAAGACACGAAAAAATGTGAGGTATAATAGAAAAGTATGGTAATTGATTTCAGTAATTTCCTGGTCTGGAAACATAAAAATGAAAAGAGTATAGAAAAATATTATTTTTCTAGACTATTGCCCCTGTTCTATTTTCTAAAATATGAAATTAAGAATTTCTATAAATAAATTGATCATATAAGGAGAGTGTTATTTATGGTGTTTGGAGCAGGCAGCCAGAGCAGCCAAAATGTTTATCATTGTGTGAGAGAGTTTGGACCAGAGCAAGCTGAATGTCGTCAAAAGCAATGGAAGAAATATACTGTGTGACCCAAGTGCCTTATAACTAAATCAAATCTGAACATTCATGACCAAATCATGGACGTTATTGCGTTAAAGTCAGATTTTCTGTGTGAGAAAGCCGCACGTTCATCATTGTTTCCATGGACACAGTAAATAAACACTGATGCCTTGAAAGTTAATTTATTTACATTTTTTATGACTGTTCGATGCTGTGGCCAGAGGCATTATGTTTTCAGGGTGTCCATCTGTCTGTACGTACATGTGTGCGTACATCCCACTCTCATGAATTCAGTTCATTTCCATTCAATATAACTTTATTTATTCCAATGGAAATTCTTGTGCCAGAGAATGCTTCAGATTACAGAAACAGTTAATGTTCACAAAACCAGTAACAACCAGAACAACCAGTGGGTTCAGGGTCACACTCTGGGCCCAGTTTTTAAAACAATAGTCTTAAGTGTCAGTCAGAATTTTTAAAATATACAATATAAGACTGATTAAGGAGCAAAAAGCAATGTCTAGCAGAGTAACAACAGAAGTAAGATAAGTACAAGAGTAACTAAAATGAACTCAAATGGTGGAAAAATGCAGATTGCACCTGATAATGTTCTATTGTATATGATATAAGACTGAGAAGTAGTGCTGCACATGATTTTGAGAAAACAATATTACTTCACTGACAAGTGATCATGATCTTGAAAAGTAATATTGTACATTATGTTTAATTTCTAGTGCACCTAATGTAGGCTTATATCATTGTCAGTGTCTTCTGTTTCAGCTCTCCTCCCTACAGAAGGGGGATGAGTTATACAGTTTGATGGCCACAAGTAGAAAAGATCTCCTGTGGCATTCTGCGGTGCTCCTTGGTAGTCTCAGTCTACAATTAAGAACACAATATCTTAAGATCGCCTTGAGGGAATTTCTTAAAATTTGGCACACACATCCACTTGGACTCAACAATGAACTGATTAGATTTAGGTGGTCATAGGTCAAAGGTAACTGTGACCTAGGGTACGTCGCATTTCATGAACACTGTGAGATGGACATCATAATGCTCTGCAAAAACACTTTTATGGCCATTACTCCAAGTCATATCTCAGAGACAGAAGGGGAGACATTTGGTCATTTACTGAGCTGGTGACACTCATCTTGGGTCCCCAATAGACACAACAATATAAGGGATAATGCCTGACAAGGTGTCCATTATCACTAACAATGGGAGATACTCTAGTTTGCCCAGCTCATGAAACCCTTTGGCTCAGCTATTAGCCAGAAAGCTAACGTTATGCTTGCAAGATTCAGACTCAATAACATTGCATACAGTTGACAAACAGTAAATCTAATTTTACAGTATGTTTAACAATAAGGCTAGCCAACAATCCAGCCATGTCATTGTCCCCAATAAATATCAAGACAAACGTCACACTGTGTCTAACGTTACTGTGTAATATTACTGTTGGCCGCAGGCTGAAGTAGCCAGTTAAATGGCCAGTGTGTAATATTTGGCATGGTTTATTATCAAATCTGAATCTGAATCTGAATCTGAATATTCTACCCATTAATATGTTTATATAAGTGTATAATCGCTATAAAATAAAATTTGTTTAGTTTTCGTAGTCTTATAATTATGTGTTTATGTATATATATATATATATATATATATATATAATATGACTGAGCGTACAATCCAGCCAGCCAGAGAACGCGTTTCGCGTGTATAAATAAACCAACAAAGACAGCGGAAGGAAGGAAGAAGGAGGAGGAAACAGCAGGGAGTGTTAGTAGTTTGTCGATAGAGAGTAGTGAAAAGTTTTTTTAGTTATAAAGTTTGTGACAGGAGAGAATGAACCCGAACTGTCATCTGCGAGGAAAAGATGACGCAACTTCACTCCTTGTGATGCACTCTCTGTGGCACTTTTCCTCCTGATGATATATCTCCCCAACGATAGTAGCGCAGAATCCCATTCTGTGCAGCAAAATGGGAGCGGAGGATTCAGCCTCTCTTCTCGCATTCAACACATGGAGTTCCTCATCTGTGTACTCCGGCTCAAACAGGTACGGCTCTGGATCTGTGTCCGCTACAAGAAACTCTTCAAAATCGCGTGCAAAGTCATCCATTGCAGCTGCCACAGTCCGGAGATATTGCTAGGCTAAATAAACAGCTGAGTTTTGTTTACAGGCTACGTCTGTGCTGGCTCACCGGTGTATCCCTCCGCAGATCACAGAGCAGGACGTACTGAAAATTTTAGTCTTATTTCAATAACAGACAATAGGATAGAAGTAACATTACTCCTATGTACCCTGCTGATTGGATTCAGTACAGCTAAAACCACCGTTTATTACTGAACAGTACAGGTTACTGTTTGCCGTAACCACGCCAAAACAACCAGCAAACAACAGCTTAGCTGTAACTCCAACTGTGCACTGCTGCTCTCTCCTCCAGCTCACTCATACACCAGCACATGCACTCACACAGCCCTCATCGCCATCACACTTGCACCCCGCCCCCCTACCTATACTCATTCAATCCCAAACATGCAATTAACTCACAGAACATTGATATTGTAACAGAACATTTACTGCAGGGTCGCTACATTATTGTAGTGAGTGCAGTGGTGAGTGTGGTAAGCTGTCAGTCAGTGTGCGGGCTGGAGATTGTTGGAGCAGTGAGGGGAGGGCTGCCCCGCTGGGTACTGTAAGTGAGTATGTGTGTATGAAGTGTGTGTGTTACGCTAGAAGAGTCAGAGTTTGGGATGGAGTCTTTTACGTGCTACTCCCTGGAGTGTTACCAGAGTTTTTGGAGTGCTCAAATAAACGGGCCTTTTTCCCGAACGCTACTGTAATATCGTAACATGGTTTAGATTTCTAAATAAACATTCACCTCATTGCTAGATAGACCTACTCCTGAAAAACTCGTGTCTGCGCAAGGCTCTATGTCCTAAGAGACCATCGTCATTTACCCGACGGGAGGGGTGAACGAGTGAGCCCTGCAATCTAGAATTTGACCACTGATGTCACTGTTTTCAACCCATTTTACACACTGGCCCTTTAATATGTTTAGGGGAAGTAATATCAGTATAGGTAGCACCAGTTACTTTACTTCCTCTTTGGGCAGAGATGAACTTGTCATGGTTTGGTGTTAATGGATTTGTATGAGCTACAGTAGCTGCAATCTTCTGGCAATTGTCTGGCAATATAATAGTAAACATTATAGTAGTATAATGTTAACAGTTGGATTTTAAAACCAGTTATTTACATGATAAACATTAGCTTTTTGTACTGAGATGTCAAATATGGTCTGAAAAGTCTAGAAAAGTATGGAATGTGAGACACCCTGAAGATGAATGGAAATGGGATTGAACATGAACCCTTATCTAGACAAACTCTGTATCTCCTCCCCATTAGACCCTATCACCCAGTCCGTGGTGCAGCTCCACCTACTACTCCCTGCAGCACTGACGTCTGCGACAGCGACTACACCCCTCATCACCCACCAGTTGGGCTGGCATCATCAGCAGGCCGCTGGAAGGCCTCGGGCCACGGCAGCCACGGCAAACACAACAAGTACTACATGGACCTTAACTCAGACTCGGACCCCTACCCTCCACCTCCGACCCCCCGCTCCCAGTACCTGTCAGCTGAGGAGAGCTGCCCCCCCTCCCCTTCCACCGAGCGCTCTTACTTCCACTTGTGCCCGCCTCCTCCCTCACCCTGCACCGACTCCTCGTGACCCTCCAGCAGCCCCGGAGCCCTGTGAGGAAGGATGCAGTCCACTTGCTATAAGAACTGGCCTCGTCTGGGCCACTTTACCAGGGAAAGAACTCATGTGCCAACTTCCAGCCCTGACCGGCTCACGTGTGCTGCTTTATATCAGCTGGTTAGGCTCAAGTGCCTTGTTCAAGGTCCCTCTGTCCCACATTGGTCATTTCATCATTCCAGTCATCTTGGAGCTCTCAGGGTGACCATCATCTGATCAGTTGTATGTCTGTCTTCCATGTTTCCTGCTCTAACATTCACTCAGTCATGGCAGGTTGAAGGTTTGAGGCCCTCCCTGCCTCACTGCAGGGCACAAAAAGAGATGAGTGAATACAGCCAGCAGCTCCCTTTTTGATTCTCATTCCATCCAAAGGAAAAAAAAAACTTCCTTTGTCGGGCCACTTCTTCACTACAAATTTTTGAGACTTCCATCTGTCCAAATATACAGTAACTTCTCACCCCATGCTGCTCTTGCCCTCCCTGAAACTCTTCAACATTGAACGAGAGAGAGTTAGCAGTAGGCATGGCTGTTGTGTGAAAGCCTCATACCATATGTCTTCTCCTGCCTCACGGCACCCTTGTTGGCAGACCAACGGCAGGACTGTATATAGTGTTAAAATAATATGAACAAAAATAAAACAGAGAGGAATTATTTTACTATTTTATTCACGCTGGCTGATCCACCACTCCAAGAGAAACACATGACAGATAGGTGAGTGGATGTATGCATGAGTGAATGATGAATGGGTGTGTACATGAGTACATGTGAATGTTCGGCTTGATGTAGGAAATCAGATCAATTTGTAGATGATGACTGAATTAATGTGTATGAATGAATGAGTGATGGATGGAACAGGGCCAAGATCAAAGTGTGAAATCTTTTGTACATTGTGTTGAAATTGTGTCCCTCACGTTTCAAATTGTGAATAGTGTGTAGTTGAGTCTGGGGCTTTTTTGAAGTCAACCCAGAGACAAAGACTGATCTGCCAACAGTCCCCCCTTTATCTCATGAAATCACCGTGTGACAACAACATACCAAATGAATATCAACATGTAAAGCTATTGTACATAGTATGTGTAATGAAGTCAGTGATTGAGTTGTGAGAAGTGAATGCTTTTCATTGTGAATCTGAACCTCTTCCATCACATCTTCTTCACCCTCATCATCCCGTTTACCAAAAGTATGTTTGCTGCTATTGTGTACATACTCTATTAGTTACTATGACTTATAATTACACAGAAAGCCCAAAAGTACCACTCTCATACTGACAGTAGATCATGAAGCTATTATACAGTTAATAACAAATTATTCTTATAGCGACTTTTGATATTTGTATTTCTGTTTGTGTGTAGATCATTATGTATGTTTCTGTGTCAGTTGCCATGTTTGGTTTGAAGGAGTCTTTTTGGAAATAGAAAAGTGAAAGAGTTCCAGCTGAGGCATTTTATTCAGAGCTGTTCCAGGAATCAGCTGAAGGTCTCAGTATGCTTCAAATACATCTTCCCTCATCTCTCTTCAAGAGCTCTATTTTTGTGTTTCTGTGGTCTCGAAGCGGTGACCTGGCCTACCTCCACGACTCTGCACACCTGGCCAATCACATAAGTGGCGTGCCTGTGGGGGGTCAAGTAGGTGGAGTCTGCACACCATTTAAAGGTGTCTCAGCTGGCATATACCCAGGATGCCCCACTCTATTCATGTGGCAAAAGCAAGGAGCGACACCAAGGTACCAAAAACTGCAGTTCTTTGAACAGCCTCATGAGGCTGGCTCCAGAAGCTACTCAGTCCCCATAGACCCCCATGTTGAAATGCCCAACTTAACAGCAGAACTAAACATGTTTACAGCCTGATACAAAAACAGTTTTGCTCTCTATAGCTAATTTCCCCCTTCATCACAACTGTATGGGGGGTGAATTTTTATGTAACTCAATTGTTGACATTTTATTAAGGCTTAAAGTTACGCACAACTAGGCGCATGTGACAAGCTGATAGTGTCCTCATCTTCTCAGTCAGATCCACCCCTTGTTCCACACAGTGCCAGCCTGTCAATCACACATGGTGTCTTCTGCTTCCAAAAAAACAAAATGGTGATGGCTGAAGTGGCGAACTCGAGGCTGCAAAACTGGAGTCCACAAACCAATGGTTGACATCACAGTAGCTATATCCATTGGGCAAAAGTGTGGCGTGTACACCTGCCTCGACCACATGGCTGATACAAACACAACAATAACTCAATATTGCCATTACAACCATAAGCTGTCTTCACAACACTGCGCGGTAACCACTCTATCAACCACTGATCTGCAAGAGAGTTCCTCCAAAAAACAAAGCATTTTTAACAAAGCTGCTACCATGCCAAGGTCCATAGCAAGCTAGCTTGTAGCTGCATACTGTAGCAAGACAACGGAATCACTGAAATTACCAAAGATGTCTACATATTTGGAAAATTGAATTGAAATTTGGAAGAAATGTTATCCCAGGCCCTGTTTTTTTCTGGTTGACCTGATAAGACCCCAACATTATCAGCTCCTCCATCTTGTCTTCTTTCTGCCTCCATGATGCTCGCTACTTGATCGGCCAAAGCTAGGCAGCAACCACTAAGTTGGAAACGGCTTCCCCTCGGCTGCCTTCCCCTCATTGAAATGACTGGAGGTGGCGAGTTACCACATGATGGTGTGAAAGTCCCTTAAGCCCTAATTAGTGGAGTACAATACATCATGCTACTACTAACATTTCTCTCTGTGGCCTTGTTGTCTTACCAACAATTAATGTCAAAATAAACTCTGACCCATCTATTATTTGCTTACGGTGATGCCTCTTCCTTAAAATGTTGTCCCTTCCATTTAAGAGATATGTTCCTTGCCATTCATCATCACTGCTTGCGGAATTGTGCCACAGCTGTAGGAAAAGAAGTGCATACACTATTAGACAGTCCAAGCATGTGATTTGAAGCATACTGAGGCCTTGAGTTGTGCAGTTGCTCACCTCCTCCAATACAATGAATCTGACCAGTGAACCCTGCTGATGATAAGAAATGTCACCATGACAAACCCCAAGTCACACTGATGGAACAGCCATCAGGAGCAATGTGGGGTTCAGTATCTTGCTCAAGCATACTTCGACATGCAGACTGGGAGAGTTGGGGATCAAACTGCTGATCTTCTGATGAGTGGACGACCCGCTCTAGCGCTGAGCCACAGCCACATCCTGAGAAGATGAACACCTTTGATTTTATGAACACCATGTTTAAGTTTGAACATGATCCCCTTCTGATTAAAGAAAAGATGAATTCAACTCCAGACTGCCCCACGCAATTAAGTCTTTTTAAGTGACAAGTCCAGACGTGAGCACAAGGCAGTATCACAACATCAGATTTTTGTTTGGTCTACAGGATTTGAAATAATTTACTAACTCAAAGTGTTTTTAGTATGAAATCAGTCTTTACGATATCTCTTGGGATAGACTCTACATTTGGTCCCACTATCTTTATGGCTTTAAGGGCAGCAGCATCATGTAAGTCTTGGTTTGTTGTTATTCTCCCACCTCTGAGGCCCACTCAGATAGAAGCTCAGTGATTCTCATTATGTGCTGTTGTGGTCTAGTGTTTGTCTAGCACTTATTATTATACTAATATCAACACAAGTCCTTGCCATAAAAAGTGGAAAGACATATTGTACACTTACAGAAGAAAGTAGATGTTATTATTTCCCTGGGAATAACTAAATAAATAAAGAAGAAGGGGAAAGTTTTGGAGTTATAGCAGTATGAATCAGCTTTAGCTCAGGCTCACAAGAGTTGGGAAATAGTTTTACTGTCAGTGAGTTCTAGCATAATGTGCCATGCCATCAGAAGAGAACACACTGAGCTTCCTCTGAGCTGGCCTTGCTGCCCTCTTTGTATTACAGCAACGTGTGTGCCCACAGGATATTCTCATGTCATTTAATAGTGTAATGCTTACAAAGCTTCAGGCAGGGACATTTCTCTTTAGTCCTCCAAGCACCTAGCAGAGGTGACTGTACACATGAACAGTCAGTGGTGGCCATTGTGCCTAGCAGAGGGTCATCTGTGTTAGCTGAGTTAGACAGTATAGTTTTTGGATAGAGAAGTTGTAGGAACAGCCTGGGAGGTGGGGAACTATAGGAACTAGCAGTAAGCTTGTTGTTTCCTGATGAATCCATCTCCTGCCAGGTGACATCACAGCTGCAGTGCGGTGACTGGCTGGAGATGGATTTCCAGATAACATAGCTGAAGTCATGTCTGTATGTGTCAGTGGGAACTCTCTGAGCAGCACAACTCATTTATATAAAGGGCTGTAGGCCCCGCCTCAAACCACTGTGTCAGTAAAACTCCTTTAAAAACCTATATTTGTTGTCTCAGTTAAAAATGCTTTGTGTAATTTACACTTGTGACATTTTTTGTATCAAAAGCATTTTTATATAATAAAGGTTCTATTTTAAGGAATTTTGTTGTGTCTGTGTCAGCTTTACTTTATACAGCTTATATATATATGTTCATTTGGAGGTCAGGTAGACACCTTGAGCTGTGTGACACATTGCTTGGGCCATTCCTGAGTTGTTTTTTTGGCACGGTGTATAGTGTCTCCTGCTAGTTTGTGGGGGGTGGGGGGTTGGGTACCTGGTCTGCAACAGTGTTTTGGTGGGTGGAGCACTTGGCATCCACATGAGTGCCAGGACCAAAGGTTTCCCAGCAGAACATTGCATTGTTACAAAATGATAAATGTTATTCACTTCACCTGTCAGTGATTTTAATAGCCAATCAGCCAATTATGAGGCAGTAACTCAATGCATTTAGGTCAGGACAACATGCTCAAGTGCAAACCGAGCATGAGAATGGGGGAGAAAGGTGATTTACGTGACTTTGAATGTGGCATGGTTGTTGGTGCCAGACGGGCTGGTCTGACTATTTCAGGAACTGTTGATCTACTGGGATTTTCAAGCACAACCATCTTTAGGGTTTACAGAGGACGGTCTCAAAAAGAGAAAATATCCAGTGAGCAGCAGTTCTCTGGGCCCTTGTTGACGCCAGAGGTCAGAGGAGAATGGCCAGACTGGTTCAAGATGATAGAAAGGCAACAGTGACTCCAATAACAACTCATTACAACCATGGTCTGCAGAAGACCATCTCTGAACGATCACGTCAAACCTCGAAGCAGATGGGCTACAGCAGCAGAAGACCACACCGGGTGTCACTCTTGTCAGCTAACAACAGGCTACAGTTTGCACGAGCTCACCAGAATTGGACAATAGAAGATAGGGAAAACGTTGCCTGGTCTGATGAGTCTGGATTTGGCGTAAACAACATGAAAGCATGGCTCCATATAAACTAACAAATTAGTTGTATTTGACTACCAATTTTGGTACATATTAGCATTAGTATCAGTAGCTGCTGCAAAAGTGGTTGTAGAGCAGTTGTATTAGTGGTACCAGTTGGGGTACTAGTATGCAGATGAAAAGTGTTCAATAGTAGATACAAAAATAGGAAAATATGGCGTTATTTCTATAAAAGAAATAGTCATATAAATAAATACAGGCAAAATGTACAATGATAATAACTAATTGGAAATGTATAATAACTATAAAATTGTACACAAAAAATATTTTATAAACTCAGCTCTACTATGAAATTCTTTTTTTTGTTTTTTTTTGTTAAATGTAGTATAAAATGTCATTCCATCCTGCTACTTTTCACAATACCAGAGATTATTGGTCATTTCGTTTCAGTCCAGCAACTTTTGCACTTTATCTAGATTCATTTTGTATTTCACAGAACCATTTTCCCAATGATGATCATTTCCTCTGCCACCTCTGATCGCTCAGCCTGTTAATAAAGACAGTTGGAGGTGACTGGATGCTTTGCTTTTAGTGTAATGAATATTTCTTATTTCTATTCTAGGAGCTTGACACATAGCGTGCAAAACTATAGAAACTACAGATACAGCACCCCAAATTATTTGATATAGTAAAATAAATAATTAATTAATATTTAATATTAATTTCATTTTGGGGGAAAATAAATTTTGCTGTTGTAAACACAAGTGCCAGATTGTGTTACAGTGATAGTTTGTGTCAGTAGAGATGGACAGATGTGAGCTCGACCTACAGCTTTGAGGTCCGAAAGATGTTTTGCTGTGTCACTGAATTTTGCATGCAAATATTTAATACCTTCCAAAAGATGGGCTCGTCCGGGATTTGAACCCGGGACCTCTCGCACCCAAAGCGAGAATCATACCCCTAGACCAACGAGCCGCTGTGAATGCTGGGAAAACCGGTTGGCTATTGAAAGCACAACGCAAGTACCTGTTTGTTATGTGGTGTCATGATGACATCTGCTGGCGGCACTAAATATTGCACGATATTGGATTTTCCTCATTCCCACTACTACCTATCTCACTGCCTATTTCATTATTTTACATTATTCAAATTTAAATACATTTATTAATACATTCAGGAAGAAATGGCCACAAATCTCCAAGCCACACACTTTGCAGTATGTAAGCTGTGTGCTCCCTCTGGGGGGTTGGTTATATAGCAGCATACTGTATGTCATGGGAGCAGTATCCATGAATTGTCTTGGCTCATGAAGCAACACTCAGAAATCCACTAGAGTTTTATAATCTGTAGAAGATACAAAATTGGTTGGACAGAGAGGTTACAACTAAATAACTGCATTGCTTACATGTATCAGTCTGGTGGCAACAGATACACTAATATCACTAAATAATATGACTTACTTTGGTTGTTATTTTTCAGTGGTAGATTTTTCCATCACTGCAATTTTACCATACAGTACATGTTTTGAACCTATTTGATTTGAAAGACATTTCATGAAATCATACAGTGCAGCTCAGTTGTCTGTTGTTAGGGGTTATTTCAGTTTGCAGAGGCCTGTTGGAGCTGTGTGAGGCATGCTACAGCTACAGAGCCACAGAGGGAGACACATACCAGCCAGTGCTCACGGGGCCTTTGAACAGAGCTGCTGTTGTTGTGGGTCAGGGTGCCTACTCTCTGCTGTAGCATGGATGATCACAGATGCTGGTTCAATCAGGCAGGAGGAAGAGGAGAAAGGAATCACACATAAAAGTGTCTGCTTGTCCGGAGTATGTCAGCTTGGTTCACCTCTCCCTGTGCTCATTAGAGTCATCTTTACACGCACAGCTAAAGAGGTGTGCTATTTTTCAGAGAAGTCCATCCTCATAGCTCACCACAGCTGGAATGTAGAGTAGATCAACTGGTGGAAAAGCCTCATGTTCAGGTTAAGCTCCCTTTTACCATCTGGTATAAGATCTGCATGAAAATGACCTCATTATCTCAGAGACTGACAGGTACTGTATAAAAGCTGTACATGGGTATATAGCTCCTTTTACACTGCCCCTTCGAGACATGAATTTCCCGTTTCTTTCATGCCTCACGGTTCTGTATAAAAGGTACAATTGCAGAATGGGGGGACAGAGTTGTCTCACACTGGTGTTGAGGTATATCAGCGCTGAAACAAAAGGGGCAGCTGGCAGGACAGGCTCATGAATGACACAAGTGTGACATTTGGACGAAGAGTCATGTGTGCAACTTACCACCAGGAGAATTAAAGAAACATGTCTAGCTGCAGACACATTCCATCTGCAGTGCAGTGTACAGCCTCCAACAGACTGAGATTTTAGCAATTTTATTAGTTTAGTGAGGCTTCACTGTGCAACATGGATCTAATAAACTTGGGTACGGCAAGTTTGATGTACTGCACTGTACAATTGGAGCTGGAGGACACATCATACAGGCAAGGCTTCTGCTGCCACAACTCCACAAGGTTTTCCCTCTTTGTTGGAATCCCACACATTTCTTTTAGCACATTTTGCCTGGTGAGCTGCTATCCATCTGTTTGCTTCATTTCATGCTGCATTTCTACTGGCTGGTTGGTAGACGGGCAGCATGGTGGTGTGGTGGTTGGCACTGTGTTAGCACTGTCACCTCACAGCAAGAGGGTTGCCGGTTCGATCCTGGGTGTGGGAGAGTTTGCATGTTCCCGTGTCAGCGTGGGTTAGCGTGGGACTAGGTTAATTGATAACTCTAAATTGTCCATAGGTGTGAATGTGAGTGTGAATGGTTGTCTGTCTCTATGTGTTAGCCCTGCGATAGTCTGGTGACCTGTCCAGGGTGTACCCTGCCTCTCGCCCGATGTCAGCTGGGATAGGCTCCAGCCCCCCCGTGACCCTCAAGAGGATGAAGCGGTTAGAAGATGAATGAATGAATGGTTGGTAGATGGAGGTCATAACAGCAGTCACACAGTGAGATGGTCATCCCAAATTTCTGACACTGTCAGACACTGTTATCCCAGGCTGTCTTTGATTGCATGACCAGGACAATTGCCATCCTCGAACTTCTCTCAATGTGCGACAAGCCACGACCAAAGATATCGCCACGTTGGTCGTCTTATGTCTGGGACAGCCCAAAATCACACAGTGTATATTGTGCTTTAGAAAAAGAACAACAAAAACAAAATTTTATAGTAAACTGACTTTGTTCTTAAGGAGACATCTTCCCACATCTTACCCTGTATGACACGGCCCTTCAAACCGCGACCACCACAAGTACAAGACAAATACCATCGCAATGTGATGATTATCTAAAATCTGCTAAAATGCAGCACTGTAGTGAATGAATATAAGGCCAAACGTAGCAATAATACACTTATAATTCATTATACATGAATATGTAATTTACTTTTAAGTACTGAGATGTTACCTTTACCATTACCCTTATCTTAACCATAACCTTCTCTCTTTAACTTAAGAAGTTATAGCTAGCTAATTGCTGACTAAGCATTTTCTTAAAAGCTTTCCCCTTCTAGGTCAAGGGGTAAAGGGGCTGATCATGGACAGACGTGAATATGGTGGAAGAACAATATAGTCTTTGGGTGGATCATGTGGCTGCTCCAGCTGCAGTAATACCTACTCAGATTTTAAAAGTAGTGTGTAGCAGTTAGCAGGTAACTTAAAGAAGAAGAACAGCTGAAAATGTCCACAAATTGAGAAAACAATAAGAATCGGGAGCTCCTTACCCTCTGAGATCAGCCACCATATAACAATAAATGTCTGTTATTGCCATGTTAATGTCACTGTTATTGTTTATAAAGTGCTGCCAACACATCTGTTACATGCAACAGGAGAGACTGACACATGGCATGGCCGTCACATCTCTTTTTCTTCTACAATGACGGCATGCTGTCTAAAATCACACACTGGAGTGACACGATGCCCCAGTTGTAAAAATGATGTTTGCGTGTGTGTGTGTGTGTGTGTGTGTGTGTGTGTGTGTGTGCATCATTTTGCTGTGGTAACCTAAATAAATATTTACATTTAGCAATATGCAACATGTAAGCAAATGTAAAATGTTTATGCTGTGGCCTCCTGAAAGACAGGACATTAAGGTCAGGTAATTAATCAGGATTTACCTTAAGGCCCTTATAATGTTAGCTGGTATTATGTTTCAGTGCTCCACATTACTACAAAAACATCTATCAAATGACCACAAACCAGTACATTGGAATTTTACACTCAGTTCATGTACTTTAGAGATGTACTCATGGCTACACTTAAACTCACAGTATTACTTTGTCTCCCAGGTGGAAGCTGGCCGATATCAATTATTTAATGGGATACATAAAAAGATTAAATGATTTTCATCAGTGAGACAGCCATTGTAATTGTTAATGTGCATTTTTTTTTAATGAACAGATGAATTCATCTAGTAGCAGTTTTAGCACATCTTATCTCTGTTATCTCTCTCTCTCACACCCACACACACACACACACACACACACACACACACACACACACACACACACACACAAAACCCCATAACTGTCCAATTAGTCACACATAACATAAGTCTCTAACTCTATAGAAGAACTTTAGGTTAAGCATTTCAAATAGCAGGTGGGAGGCTCTACAAAGCTCACATAAGTAATTCCTACCAATCATAACTAACAACCCACTAGAAATGTGTTTTTAGATCATTAGAAATATATTAGTCCTTTTAGAAGTTCACTGTGAACTGTACAGCAATCATCAGATAAATAAACAGACAACTATAATGCTGCAATGTTTTTATATGCAAAGACGCCCTCTGCCTGTATTTTCTTTTCATGCTTCTGTGCTTGGGACATTTCTGAACATGTAGCCCCCAGCCAGCCAACAGTGTACAGGCGAGGTCTGGACTTTATGTAAATGCCAAACCAAACGGGAAGCAGCATATATCCAAGAGGAACCTAGAAAATTCAGGCAAACAGTGCCAAAACCCTCAGCAAATATAGTGACGCCAAACACCAAGCAGATACGCTTGTTCCAAAATGAGTGTGCATCTGGGGCTGAATTCACTTTCGCTGCTGAGTACTGAAGGAGAGGATGAAGACTTCTGCTGCCAGTTAGCTAAGTTAGCTTGCTAAAGCATCAGCTTCTCCATCACAACAAACCTAACGCTCACATGGACGTATAAAGAGAACTGGATACAGTGTTGACGGCAGCCTTAGTTCATCCCTATGAAAGCTGCTCAGTGGCACATGAAGCCCAAGTTGCCCTGTATGAAATTATCTTTACCATCGTGGAGCCCACAGAGTAAGCACACAAGACTTATGGTGGCTGAACACAGCCAAGTGGCTAACGTTTTTCGATCAGTTTTTCGAAACAGCTCTTCCCGATGAAATGTTTTCAGACCAAATGGCTCAAATCCCAAAATGTCATATATTACATATTACTAGTTACCTTCATTCGAAAGTAATAGGTTACTTTACAATATTACTCTCTTTGTAGAGTAAGAAGTTACTTATTACACATTACTTTAATTAAAATGAGCTCAGCAGAACTAATGTTGATTTTAAATGGATGAGGGTGATGTTGTTTCACAGCAGGTAATCAAAGCACAGAAGCTCCAGTTTATTACAGTTCATTTCAAATCCAGTGCTGCACAGGTCTGACCCATTCATGCATTCACATACAGTGGTTACCACTTTGTATTAAAATCTCCTGCTTATATTAATAATAGTGTGATGATATAGAACAATTAAATATCCTACACCTTTTAAAATAAATGAATAGCATTGGACACAGGGAGGACCAGGCAGTGGATCAAGTCTGATAATTATGAGATATAGATTAATATTGGGCCTGTGACATAAAACACATTAAACAAATATTGACATTAGCACAACAAACATAAAGGTGTGCGATTAAGTCACTATGATGAGCACAGATTAATACAATACGGTGAAGACCAACCTGTTGGTTCCCAGGGTGCCAGTCAGTTAAATGTTAAATCTAAATGTTAAAAGTTTTTTCTTATCCACTGCGAGGGTCCTAAGGACAGAGGGATGTCATATGCTGTAAAGCCCTCTGAGGCAAATTGTGATTTGTGATATTGGGCTTTATAAATAAAATTGATTGATTGATTGATTGATTGATTGATTGATTGATTGATTGAAACTAAATATTTAGCTAATATGCAAATACACACTGCCGGTCAGCGGAAGTACCAAAATAAAAGCCTGGCTGGTCCGACTGTGTTCAAATAATAAATTAAAACCAAACTAATCGGAGAAAATGAACACCTGAACATACATCAGTGTGATAAGAACTACCTAAAATGATAGAAACCATGTTTGGGTAAATTTTATTTGACGTGTACATTGAGTTTTTAGTGTCCCATCTGCTAACATGGAGGGTACAGAATTTATGGGTACACTCCACTGTTGGTCATTTTCTCCATGCTCTCCTTGTTGCCAACATGTCCGGTGATTTAGCTGAAAACACTGGAAGGGGCATTTTGGCCGCAATTCAGAATTTCAGTAGTGCATTGTTGGCGATGGCATCGCAGGGATTTTTCACCGACATTTTTACAGGAAACTACAACGCGGAAGTGTCCTTGACTATGAAAGCCCGAATGACTGCAGACATTCCTCGCAGAGTCTGCTCCGCTTATAGTACGCCCGAGTATGTTCATTTAGTCAAGGATAAAGTATCAGCGTAAGCACACACAGAGTGAGAGGGAAAAAACACACAACTTGTCGACGCCTCCCGTGTGCCACTGATGCGTGACAAATCGACTTTTCTGTTAATGCCCTGCATCATGTGACGAACCCATAAGTTGTAATTTCAGGTATGGCCACTATGTAAAATTGAAGTTCCTACAGTAGTAGCTTGCAGTGGTTAAAAACAGTGTAGGAGGGGCCAAGTTCAAATGTTGTGCCTACAAACAGTGACTGACAATTCCTGCAAAGTAGACCTTTAACCATAAAATGTTAAAGTTGCTATAGCTGATCATGCACAACAAGAAGCATTTGGGAAATCGGTCACATTGTTCTAGGAGCACACTGAAAAAGTCTGTGGTTGACCTTTAAATTGGATCAAATACAACAACTTACTTGCTGATTCATAACACTGGCAATAGAAGTTATATGTATTTACATGATCAATAAATGTAATTTTATAATTACAACACATTTTAATATGTGTTTAATACTCCCCCGACATGGATCAGGTGCGTGAATAATGCTCCAAAGTTACACTCAATTTTTGTGAAAGAGAAAGGATCAATGCCCTTTTCCAAAACGTATTTAAAAATTTCTGCATACTAGGGTCCCTGAGCCACCCTGGAACTACATAAATTGGGTATAACTAGAAAGCTGAGAGTTGACAGCCATATACTCATTACACTATTATTGCTCTGCACACAGTTTGCCCAATATATGATTTGATCTCTGTGTCCGTTAGGTGTGGATGAGGAACCCATTTTTGAAAATATTGTATTATTATGTAGTATTATATATTGTCCCCCTGCTTGTATTTCCTAATGACTGGCCTGCTTGAGATACCAAAGTATTTACAACTACTCAAGTTATCATTGCACAAGCCACAAGTCTGACATCAGCCCCATAGATCAACAAAATAATATTTCAATAAATTCCTAGAAAGATGTCCTGTGAAGCACTGTGAGGTCTGATACCTGACAGTCCAGAGGAGAATGACCCCTCAGTCACTTCCTTTTCCAGACTTTCCCAGGCATATGAATCAGCAACACTCCGGGTGACTAGCAGCTCCCTGTGACTTTCTTCCTGTCAAAGGTGAGGGGGAATTTCCCAGTGACATTGTGAATCCATCCTGCTGGTGTCTAGCAGTAGTAATGATGCCCTGAGGCAGCAGCTGTGTGTGTGTGAACCAGCTCCATAGCACCTACACAGACTCACAGAGGCTATTAGCTTTCTGTGGCTGTGCTCAGTCTATTGTGTGGCTCAAACACTGAAGCTAAAGGCCATTTCCACTTTCTACTAAAATAACCAAATAACCTTTCACTGCTATTGTCATCATAGCTGATGCCATCACACAATCTGGGTATATTGTATACTTACAGTGCGATAGCTGGACTCACGCAGGAAGCAATATACAAACATATTTTCTCTTATTTTTGTTCATATCCATGATTTGTTCTTATTTTGTTAGTACCCACTGATCTATTCAGAATTCATTTGATTCAGTGATGTTTCTCACAGTCCACAAATTGTCCAACGCAAGGAAACACAAGTTTTAAATTTGAGGGAACTTAATAAAAAATGCCATAGCCTATTAAATCATATCCAATGTCATTTAATCAAATCTAGATTAGACCAATTATAAGGATTGCATAATTACATTTGTGGGATAAAACCTACCAATTGTCCATTGATCCCAATTAAAACCATTCAAACCACTGAATGACACTGCATGAGAACACCTTTTTAGAGATCTCATGCTTGATATGATGGATAAATGTCTGCTGAGCTGTTTCAGAGCACTACCGAATTGTGCATCGCATTTGCACCGTTCAAAAACTAGATGAGATGGTGCATCATCTCTATCATCTCTCTTTCTGTTCTGATTTTCAACTTTTCAGGCTTATTTTGTGGCTGCATATAATTTGTAGCTTCTTAAAATATGAATGAGGATAGTGATAGTAAGATACTGGCTACAGTTGCATTTGTACTAGCGATGAAACTGTGAAAAACATAAAACGAGCATCAGATGGACTGTATTCATAATAAATACGCTACGATAATATAAATAACTAGCACCAATTAATCAGTCATTGAGAATGTGTGTGTGAGGGGGCATAAGCACATATAGCAAGCAACAGTAGTGACCTACTGTCCAACACCAGGGAAACGGAGAGCTTGGCAGGGACAGAGCACCTGCTGCAGCAAGCAAATATGCTGTCTGCGGTCATTTTGACTTGACCAGTGGACTTCACTACAAGCTGATTGGCTATTGAGACTGGTGACATGATTTATATTCTAAAACCAGCCACTGGCAATTTGACCAGCTGAGCAGGTGACACCTGAGTCAAGCTCAGACCAGCCAGTTTACACCGCTGCAACTTTTCTCTGCTATGTTCTAAAACAGTTTTGTATTGTCACAAATCATTGGTCTGAACTGAGCTTTAAGATCCAGTGTAAGATCCTTATTGTTTAACCAGAAACAGAACCCAACTCACCATTGCCAAACCCCTCAGACTCCATTTAAATAAACAGTAATTTTATTGTGTATAGAGTCAGCATATTTTCACATCTAACTGGGTGAGTTAAGGGTTTAAGTTAACCAAACCAGAGCTGGTCACTGTAGGAACAGTGGAACGCTGAACCAAGGTGTTTTTTATGAGTTTTTGTTTGCTTCTGTTGACTTTGAATGAAGTGTGTTTTACAATGATAAAATTACTGGGTTGTTTCTAGTTGAAAAAAGAGGATCTCACCCTGAGTAGGGATCCTTTCTATCACGTTGTCAGACACTTAGAAGAACTATCACAGTGTAACAGTGAACATACATTGACGGTCCTAAGGTGCCTGCAGGATTACACTGCAGCCTGTTTGCAACTGCTGGAAATTTCTGATGTGTTGCTCTGATAAGTCACTCAGAAGCAAAAGCATGGGGAAATAGGTCCAGGCTAAAAAATACAGAAGTTACCCTTTAAAATGGGACTCGTTTAAAGGGATAGTTTGACATTTTGGCAAATTCTCCTATTGCAGTAATCTACAGACATATGGTTAGGTACATTACCTTTAATTATCAGTGCCTGCTGTTCTGAGACCAGTGGAGCAGAGCTGCCTGCTGCTCAGTGCACAAAATGGTGGTGAACGGTACGGCCCCCTCTCTCCCTCAAAACTAATCAAATACGCCATCAAATGATTCCAAAATGCTTTTGGGGACAACTTGTAGCTTACACATTCACCACGCTATGAAATAATAATGTAATATTACGAGGCAGAGTTGTTTTGAAGCCAAATGCACAGCCGGAACTACATTCCAGACATACAATACTTGCTGGGCGGAGTGATTTCAAACAGCGTATGTTTAGTATTGCTTCATGTGTCGTAATGTAACTTAATTAGGGTCCAGGCAGCCTAAGCTGCCAGGACCCTATTGTTTTGCTGCTTCTTCTTCTTCTTCCGAGGAAATCCTACTTCCCATGCGCAAAACATGACCAAACTTTGCACAAAGGTCCAGTCCCATGCCAGATTGCCTCAGCTGCAAAAACAGGCCAATAGTGCATTTTGAAAATTCACAACAAATCAACCATATGTGCTACAGATTTGCAACTTTCACCAAAATGTAGCCCCAATACTAAAGAAACTTTTGTACATTTAAATCTATGGCAAATTATGAAGTCCATCACTCTGTTTTTTTTCAAAAACTGTAAAACCTATTAAACCTATCTCCTCCCACAATTTTTGCTCAATTGGCACCAAACTTGTTACAGAGCATCTTCAGACTGTCCTACACAAACAATCCACACACATTTTTGATTTATTGAAAATTGAGCCTACAGTGCATCAAAATGTTTGACTGTAAATGGTACTGTAAACATATACTTGCAAATTCTTGCTAAATACATTTTCAATGTTCATTAAAATAAATGACAAAATTTTGGAGTCATGGTAGATGATGTTTAGAAAATATCAGAATTTTTATTCTTTAAACATCAGTTTTTCACTTATGGAGCCAATCAATCATTGTTAAAAACAAATTACCAACATCTCCATGCTGTCCAGATGCAATTGGTGTATTTTCGGATTTTTGTCTTAATAACTGAATTTTTGACAGCCGTTTGAAATCTGCCTTTACACACTAACAGATGCTGTCGTGCACACAAGTGACTGGCTTAGTCAATTTGTGAAGCTATGTGTGATGTTTCTGTTTGCCAGTTAGCTCAGTGAGATAGAAGATGGTTCTTGTTGTTGGAGATTGTGAGTTCAAGTCTCAGCTCATGCAACATTTCCATATGAGAATTCTACTCAAACTTTTCATAAAGGTCCAGTCCCATGCCAGATGTCCTCAACTGGAAACACAAGACAATAGTCCTCATGGTGGCGCTACAGCAAGCCTCTAGATTTCAAAACTTTGAAAATTCAACAAATTGACATATGTGCTACAGCTTTGGAGCTTTCACTTTGAAATTTGCTTTTCCATAGCATGGATGGCTACTGTCTGGCACCCTGATGCTTGGCTTAGTCAATTTGTGAAGCCACACATGAAGTGTCACTTGCCAATTAGCTCAGTGAGATAGAAGATCAACCTCAGTCTCAGAAGTTGTGAGTTCAAGCCTCATTTAAGGTAGAATGGGAGAGATCAACACTTTTCCCTGTTATCCCTTGTCTCTTTTCCCTGTTTATTTGGCTTAGCTATCAGTCAATATGCAGAGTCTATCCAATAGCTACTTTTACATTTTAAAAAATGTTTTCATCTTTGTCACCATGGATAATGTTTAGCTTTAAGCTAGAAAATGTCGAACTATCCCTTTAAGTCCTTTTAGCTTACATGCTGTATGTTATTCATCCAAGTCAACCGTTGACTGCATGTAGTGAGAGAGTACTGGTCAGACTATTACCCTGGCTGTAAGAGGATTTCTTCTCCTAAGAATCACCTAATACATGGTAATAAACAAAAAACACAGGCCTGGCACCCTAAAGGTGCAGTGCAATCCACACATGACACACAGTTACTGACACAGTGTAGCCCAATAAACTACATCTGAAGTTTACATTGTAATCAAACCCAAAATAAAATGATGGGAGCAAACTTGTTCAGGTGAAGAGGGAAACTTTCCAGTGAGGGATGTCCAGCTGGCAGACAGGTGCTGAGGGCTGAACAGAGGCAGGGAAGAGGTGGAGACCAGCACTACAACTTGGATAACTTTTTGTTTTTTCTTTCCCTTTATTCTCTCTGTGTGCTTGCCGCTCTGTAATTACACCAGCTGCCTGGAACCTGTGGGTCCTTTTTCTCTTTCTCTCTCTCTCTGTCTGTCATCTCTGTTTTACCTCCCTCTCTTCTCCTGAAATTCTTTTAATGTTCTCTCTCCTCCCTCACCGCTGTTCTTCCTCCCCAAAAAGTGCACCTGCCAAGTGACCACACCTGTGGGCCTTCACACAGATAGACTGCAGCTTGACTTAAATGTGATATCCTCAGTGTATCCACTCAGCCAACTCCCTGTATATCAGCATTAGTACTGGCTCTAAAAAACCCATTTGTTATATTATGAGTTAAGTTTTGCGATCAATGGCTAAATTATCACCTTATTTATTTCTCCTCAGGTTTTTCCTCTCCATTGTCTTTTATTTGGCTGCTACAAAGTGTTGTTTTGGCTGCTTGTTTGACCATGTCTGTTGATGAAAGGTACTCTTTTCCACCAGGATGTAGTGATCACAACATAGTGGGCATATAATGAAAAGCAAAAGTACCTAAGGTGGTGCTTAGGGTGGTCTTTAAGAGATCCTATAGAAGATTCTGTCAAGAATTGTTCAGTAGAGATGTAGAAAATATATGTTGGTCTGATATATATAAGGAGGAGAATCCAGATGAGGCAATTAAAATTTTTGAGAATGTATTTTATGAAATTATTAATAAACATACTTTGTTGAAAAAAAATCACTGTAAAAATGTTAGAGCACAATGGATTGACTGAAACTTGAAAGAGCATATGGTTAAAAGAGATGTAGCAAAAGGTGTGGCAAACATGACTGGCAACAAAGAAGACTGGCAGACTTACTGTAAACCAAGTCACCAGTATACATAGGAAAAATAAAAAGATGTATTTTAAATCAAAACTAAATGAATGTAAATAAAGTAATGTAGAACAAGTGCAAGAGCTACTACTAAGTATCAGTAATGACAAAACAGCAGGGATAAGGATACTTTGGATGGTAAACTCCTAAAAATGGTGGCCAGTTCGGTGGCTGGTCCTGTCTGCCACATCTTCAATGCAAGTATAGTAAGAGGTGTATTTCCTGAGGGGTGGAAAGAAGCTAAAGCAATTCCTCCACCAGAAAATACAAATGAGGCTTTCGGTGGAAAAAAACAGTCGTCCAATCAGTCTGTTGCAGACTCTCAGCAAAAACTACTGGAAAAAAATAGTATCTCACCAAATACAATGCTCTTATACAGTGAATAAATTAACGTCAGACTTTCAGCATGCTTACCGTCAAGAACATTTAACTGGAACAGCATTAACACAGTTAAGAGATGATTGTTGGCAATAAAAACTTGGTGGGTGCAGTTTTATTAGATTTAGTGCAGCTTTCAATGTAACAGATCATAACATATTGTTGAACAAACTCAAGTGCTATAATTTTACATATAATGCCATAAAATGGTTTAAAAGCTACTTGTCCAACAGGAAACAGTATTTTTTTTTTTATAATGGCAGTTTTTCCACAGGTGGGACAACTACAGTGGGGTGTACCGCAGGGCAGCTACCTCGGACCTGTTTTAATTTCCATATTCACAAATGACCTACCACTTGTTCTAAATCATACAACAGCAGATATGCATGTAGATGACACAACCTTATATATGCCAGCAGAAGCAGTTAATAATCTAACAGTGATGATGAACTCAGAATTACAATCTGTAATAACATGGGTTAATAGCAATGAATTAGTTCTCAACTTATCAAAAACAAAAAGTATTGTATTCAGATCACTTATTGCATTGAAAAATAAGCCTCAATTAAAGTTATCAGTTAAAGGAATGCGGATCCAACAGGTAAAAAAGACAAAATTGCTTGGTATTATTTTGGACAGTAAATTAACATGGCCAGAGCAGGTAGATAAGATTGTTGCAGCAATGGGAAGAAGTCTGTCAGTCATCAAGAGATGTTCAAATTGTTCAAACTCTGGTCCTCACTCGCTTAGATTATTGGCCAGTGGTTTGGTCTGGTGCTGCCAAGAAAGATGTGTTTTACAAAAAGGACAAACATCAACAAAATGCATGGCACTTTAGGATGGCCATTAGTTAGATCTTTTATCTCTCTGCTTTCATTCGTTTAAAATATGTAATCCACTAAGGTCCCAAGTATCTTGTACAACCAACTTAGTTTTAGCTTCGTCATACACTCCTGTAACACCAAACATGCATCAGAAGGTCTCTTTGTGCTTCCCATCTCAAATACCAATTCAATGCAACACACAGTATTTTACAGAGCAATAAAAGAGCTGAATAGTCTTCCATTAAAACTCACACAGTCAACAAGTAAATCAGATTCTAAAAGAAAATTAAATAAACATCTCGTGAAACCTGCTTCTGATAACAGCTGACACATACATTGTTTAAGTTTTCTTGGGTTTATGGGACAGAGTGTTTACTGATTTATTGTTTATTGTGCTGCAAATTTGAAATTGTTCTGTAACTATGTTGTTGCCTGAGGTATCAGGAAGAATGTTTTTTTGCCTGTAATAAGTTTTTAACTGTCTTACGTACTCTAATGTAATGTAATGTAATGTAACGTGTTTTAATGCTATGCAATGTAATTTCGTGTGTGGACCCCAGGAAGAGTAGGTGCTACTAATGTGGTAGCTAATGGGGATCCAAATAAATAAAACAAATAAATCCTGGTGGAACTACACCTTACTAACACACTGTGTGTTGTGTGGTTTTACTTAGTTTGTCTCATTTATTGCTGGCTGAACTAACACTCTATCTCCTGTTCCTAAATTAAATTTGCATATGCATTTGAACAGAGACTGGGGTTAGAGATCCACCCACATACAACCTTGTGCTATTATGCAGAGATGCAGTTGAAAGCTCCAATAAAGATGTTAAGTAGAGCTTGTGTTGAGATGTTTACATCTTACAGTTGACTCTACTGAGATTACAAGGTTGATCCTCACCAGTATCTGCCATCCACAGACTTCTCCTTCAGCTGATGGAGCTGGTGGTGACAATGGGAGGATGAGGGATTAGCGCAGCAGGTCATGTATGTCATGAAGGACATTTACATTTTAAAGTTCTCTCTTCAATCTACATCACAAAGTTTTATAACAGTATTTATAACAAACAAATAACAAATGAAAGTATTGATTATTTCATAGTGCGTATTGTTAGGATGTGCAACGTATGTCTTGTCCTGTGTTAATTGTAAAAACTCAAAAGAAGTCCATCGTCCTCATGTCAGGCATGAAGGACACTTAAACCTGCTGTGTGTGACAGTTCTCCTCCTTCACACTGTCTGTGACAGCAGACATCACTTCACCACTTCAGTGTTTATTGCTGAACTGAGGGGGTAGGGAAGGTTAGAAGATATGTCACTAAAACTCCCCCTTGCTCCGACAGTATTCCCAGCCTGGTTGATAAAATGTTGGTACTGTACATTTCAGCAAACCATGAATATCTTGCATTTGTACACAGTGATTTCAAACTCAGGTTTCAAATGTTTATTTTAACAGCAGAACATACTGTAGTTAAATTTTGGGGTTTTGACTCCGGCCTCATCGCTGCAGGGCATTGACAAGGCAAAGGGAAAACTGGCAAGATTTGCAGTTTAAATAGACTGCCAAATTGGGAGGGTGCATTATGTGTGTGATGTGTAAAACAATGCAAAAGGTTGATGCTCAGCTGTTTTTTTTCTTTCTCTTTAGACAGAGTCAGGCTAGCGGTCTCCCCCTGCCTCTGTTGTTTGTGCTAAGCGACGCTAAAGACACCCCTCACTGATCTCTATACAAGATGCACAGACATGAAATTGATAATGATCTTAATTGTGTGGCTCTAAGTAAAAGAATTGTGCTTAAGGTGGAAGAGACACATAAGCCCCCTTTTACACAGAGATGGCGCTATAGAGCCACTACAAAGTCCCTTCTTTATGCCACCTTTTTTTTTTACACAGAATCACTGTGTGATTTTAGACACCATGCTGGCATCGCGGGAGCGAAAGTCGTGTGACATGTAACACAACAGCGTGACATACAACATTTGTTTTCAGCACTTTATCGCCAATAACAATGGCATAACATGACAATAACAATCATTTACTGTCAGTTATATGGCAGCTCTTCTTTTCCTCAATTCAAAAGGTAAGGAGCTCATGGACCTCATTGTTCTTTTTCAATTTGTGGACATTTTCAACCACTTTTTTGAGTAAGCTATAGGGCTAGGTTAAATTAATGGATTCATCTGATTCAGATCGATCTTCATTTGAGTGACCCAATATTGATTCATAAATTCCGAGATTGATCTTTTAGTTTACACTTTTTCCCCACAGATGTGTGAAGCTTTAACCCTGTTAATCTCACCAGTAGTAAATGGGACCTGGTGCTAAATTATTAATGACTGTATTAATGACAGCAGCCTCTCCTCCTGCTGTCTGCACGTCGGGGCTGCTGCTCCACTTTTACGCACACACACACACACAGTTGCACAAACACTGAGTAGAAATGCTGCGGTGAAGACAGGGAAGTGACAATAACTTGAGTTGGTAATTTGGTTTGTTCCACTATAAGCACAATAAGACCTCCACAAGGAAAAAGTCAATACTTTATCAATACACCTATTCAGCGAGCATAAACATGGAAACATGTAGAAAAGGGATATTTGAACATGTTTTATCCGCAGTCTCTCATTCACCGCCGCTAATACTATGTTATAGACAAGCACAGAGTGCTTTCTAGCTCATAGCAAATTGTTACTATCAAGCTGAAACAGCAACAACCAGTTATGTGGTTTAGCTCAGTTTGCCACATATCTTAAAACTTACCAACAGCAATGGAGGGAGGAGCAGAGGGCACAGGAGGACTGATAGTGACTGTTCTTTATTCTTTCTATACTTCAATCAGTATTGTGATGTCAGGAATATGATTTATTGTACTGACATTTTAGATTTGTCTCCAGTGAGGTATTGAGTTTATATTGTGATGTTGCTCCTTTAACATTAATGTTGCTGCTCTAGAAACAACATCACTTCCCTGAATGATTATAGACCAGTGGCACTCAAAACCATCATATTCAAGTGCTTCGAAAGACTAAGGACTAAGGATTAAGGACTTCCTTAACGACCGCTCACAATCAGTGAAAATGGGCACTTGCATCTCTACAACCCTGACCCTCAGCACTGGGGCACCACAAGGCTGCGTACTGAGACCCCTCCTCTACTCCCACTTCATGTATGACTGCACACCAGCTCACCCCACAAACTCGATAATCAAGTTCGCAGCGAGGCTGCCTACAGAGATGAGATGCACACACAGACTGTGTGGTGTGCAGACAACCTGTCTCTTAACATCAAGAAGACAAAGGAGCTAATTAGAGACGTCAGACGACATCAGGAAGAGCTCCTGCCACTGACGGTAGGGGTAGAGGAGGTGGAGAGGATACCCAACTTTAAATTCCTGGGCCTCCATGTCAGTGAGGACCTCAAGTGGTCTGTCAACTCTGCTGCTCTGCTCAAGGAGGCCCAATAGAGACTTTTCTTCCTCAGAACCCTGAGGAAGGCCCACCTCTATGCCAGACTGCTAAAATCTTTGTACCATTGCTTGAGGACGCCTATAGGTCTCGCTACCACAACAGAGCCCGCAACATAACCAAGGACAGTACCCATCCCTTTCAAGGACTGTTTGCAACATTGCCATCTGGAAGAATTTCAATAGCAAGCACACTGCACTTTATTCTATTTTATGTACTTACATATTATACTTTATAGGCCACTTATCCACAGTTTTTTATATATTGTGTGTGTGTGTGTGTGTGTGTGTGTGTGTGAGAGAGAGAGAGAGAGAGAGAGAGAGAGAGAGAGAGAGTGACACATATTTGTTGTTTGTTGTTTTCTTCTTCTTTGTTATTACTGTTATATTGACAACAGACTACTTGTTTTAACTGCAGTCTGTTACTTTACTACAGTTTTAATGACATTTTTTAGTTGACACAAACAGATTGATTGATTGATTCATTATAATTAATTACTTATTGACTGAGATTGATTGATTGTGACTGTGATCTCTTATTGAGTCAATCATAGTTACAGTGTTACCAACAGTATAGATTATAATTAATTTATTGTAAATATTGTTTTCCTTTGTTGTTATTATTATTATTTTTAATTCCAAACGCTTGCTTTGGCAATATGTACAGTGTTATGTCATGGCAATAAAGCCATTTGAATTGAATTTGAATTGAACTGAGAGAGAGAGAGAGAGAGAGAGAGAGAGAGAGAGAGAGAGAGAGAGAGAGAGAGAGAGAGAGAGCAAATTTCTTTGTATGCTACATGAAATGACAATAATGGCATTCTAATAGTTATAAAATATTTTCAAGAAAGAATAAATTCAGAACATGAATAAAACTAAGTCCTTGTAAATTGTACAGTATTAGTTCTCTGAGAATCTCTTTCACATTCTGTAAAAAATGGTATTGTAACTAAAATATCAATCCAATGTTCTGCCAATTATCTTTAAAAAATCTTTTGACCTAAACTGATTTGAATAAGATGCTCTCATTGCAGTGTAGAAAATGCATTAATGTATTTTTGTGGTAAAGTTCATTCTTGAACTTGGATGTAACGGTCTCACAAAACAAACACAAAAATCTCTACTCAAAGTCACTTACTAGCTTTGTTTGAAACTTTGACTATAGCTCACAGATCTCAGTCACAGTTTGCCATAGAAGCTAGGAAAGTGGGGGTTTTTTTCACCTTTTCTGGATGTTTTTCATTTTCTTTTGTGGGAGATCTTTATAAGTAATGTAGGTGTAATGATAGTCAAAACGCTGTTCGACAATGTCATGAGACAACTCTGAATACTTGGCAGAACTCTAGCATGAGGGTTATCAGTATAAGATGCTATCCACTGCCAAACATTGCAGATTATATTCACATTGCTATCCACCTTATAAGACACTGGTGGTAACATCTCTCCCTTTTTTTGAACCAGTCACTCTGGGTGGATGTCATACATCAGTTTATAATCATCTGTATAACTGAAACATTCACTGTCTTTAAAATGGACTAGAAGGCTCCAGGATATAACATGGGTACAGTATTACCAAACCTTATCATAAAAGCAGATGGGCAAGTAGCAGCAGATAGATGTCTATTGAGATGTAAAACAGGAAAAGATTTCACTGATACATCCCACAATAAGCCGTCCTGGTTTAGTGAATGGACCAGATGTCCACATGGTGAACACAGAGCAGCAGGTGCTTCACTCAAACTGTAAGTGTGTCATCCTACTGTATCTGAAATGAATGAAGCAGTTGCATGTTTCCTCTTCCTCTATACTCCACACATAATGAAGCAGCACCATGATACAAAGTGTTGGACTGAAGAAGCAACACACTGATTATGTTGCTTTGCTCCACAGCCTTTCTAGTCTCAGTGGTAGAGTGTAAAGTTTGTCCTGAGGGTGGCACTGGAGGACATGTCAAAGGGTCATTAAAATCAGGAGAGGTTTATGTCATTGTTAACAAAAGTGCATTAGTATCTTATATTTCTTGTATCTATGTGGACATTTTGGTAAAGCTAGGGGAATGGTGAGGTGTTCTTTATAATTTCAAATTTTCTCTGATGTTGATGAAATGGCTGTAAATAGTAACTTGCAATACAGAGCAAAAATTGCACTTTGCAGGAGGTCTGCAATGTTTGCTTCGGTATGACTTTCATGTACTGCTCTAGTTTAGAGAACGTGAGACATCAGTTGCCAGTCCTCTGTGAGATAATGTGACGTCATAGTCACATATGAATCCACTGACCTTGAAGTCTAGGCATCACAAGTTAATGCCACCCTTCCTGCTGTAAGATTCCTTAACTTTATGCTTCACTTCTCTGTAGAGCTTGGGTACGGCTGTGTGAAAAAACGTCAGGACAGAGTCAGGTACCTGCGTTCAAGTGTTTTTTAGCATATAACAAAAGCCTTCGTTTTCGAACAATGCTGTATGGACACAGAATTCCATCATTTCTAGATTGAAGGAATTAAAAAAAAAATTGCTATGTGAAGAACTAGAGATGTAATTGCATCTGGAGATAGCATGACCTCACACACCCTCTCTCTGTGTTGATATCCAGCCCATTGTTTTACAAGCCGGTCCGGCTGCGTGTTCATGTACGTTCATGTGAAGCCCCCCCATCTCTCGGAGCTAGCTGGGAGTGGCTGGCGAGGCGTAGCCGCAACATGAACGGAGGGAAGCACAGCCGGTTAGCCTCCACTAGCTTCTCAATTAGCCCCAGCTCTCTGGATCCAACCGGAGCACAGAGCCCTGGTTTGTTACTCAGGTTAATGTGGGAAGAAGCAGCACGTTTATCGGGCAGCTGAGTGAAGCTGGGTGAAGTGGAGGCTGCGGAGGAAACACCGGGATAGGTTAATGTCTGGGGCTTGAGCAGCCCGCCAGGCTCGCGGGCTGCCTGCTAGGCTAAAACATTGCTGTCACTCACAGAGAAGAGGAGGAACGTTAGCGTTAGCTCCCGGTGTTAGCACTAGCCAAGTCGGCTGCCACCGGCTACTGGAGTAATGTACAGCTACGGAGGGCTTTTACCAGCTCCTCTAGTCACTGAGCCTCGCCTCCATCTTAACAAATATATTACATTTATCACAGGTACCATCATCATTGAAGTAGGTCGGGGAATAGCTAAACACCGCAGAGACTGAAACATCGCTTACTGCTAGATGAGGCGAGTGAGGGGTGGGGGGCGGAGAGCAGAGGTAGAGGGAGGAGTGACTATGCTGCTAATACTATGCTGTATCAAGTTTTTTTCCTATCCCTGGAACGAGGTGGGGATCATAGAGTGCCTAAGTCACGTGACGCTCATGGGACCTTAGATCGGAAAAAATATGAATGGCAGTGAATGGGGAGAGCAATGTTATCTTTTGGTCCTGTTTGAGTTGTAACATGAAATCCAAATATGTTGTTAATGAATTTAAAACAGAAATTTTAAGGTCAAGAAAGTCATACTTTGTGGTAAAACTGTTGAGATGTAAGCTTTTGAAAAAACGTAATTAGAAAAACTACACAGGAGGCGGTCGCGTATGTGACGTCATAGCTTTCGCTCGCTTCCTGCAGCTTGGAGTGACTGCAGCCTGGCACAAAACACACAGACATCTTCAATCTTCATCCCGCTGAAATTCCACTGTTTTATGATTAATCAATTTATGACTGAAGATGTCTGTGTGTTTTGTGCCAGGTTACAGTCACTCCAAGCTGCTGGAAGCGAGTGAAAGCTATGACGTCACATAGCTATGACGAATCCTCTCGCCTTGCCTGGTCCCACGGTTTCAAATGTTATGAACATGCACTTTCTACTGCTAGAGCGGCTTATTTTTCCAAGTTGATTGAGAGGAATAAGAATAATCAACGGGTCCTGTTTAATACTGTGGCTAAGCTGACCCAGTCGTCCCCTTTTTTAAGCTCATCTTTTACAGCTGATGATTTTCTTAAGTTTTTCCACTGATAAAATCTCTTTAATCAGAAATGAGATTATTAATCAGCAGCCCTCTAGCAACATAGTTGATCGACACCTTGAGACCCGGTTCACCAGCTCTCTTTCACAGTTTGAGCCAATCTCCTCTGAGGCCCTAGCCTCACTGGTAGCAGCCTCTAAGCCTACTACTAGTACAGCACACCCTATCCTATCTGCCCTCTTTAAGGAACTCTTTCACATCTTAAATGGTCCTACACGCACCATCTTCAACATGTCTCTATCCGAGGGGTTTGTCCCATTAGCATATAAATCTGCAATCATTAAACCACGCCGCAAAAAACCCAACTCTGACCCACTGGTTCTTGCCAACTATCGACCTGTCTCCACTCTTCCTTTTTCATCTAAAATACTTGAGAGAATCGTTGACTACTCATCTTGCCACTAATAATCTTTTAGATAAATTTCAATCTGGCTTCTGATCCTGTCACTCCACCGAAACTGTCCTGGCCAGAGTTGTTAATGATCTGTTGATCACAGCAGATACTGGGTCTGCTTCCATACTTTTAATGCTTGATTTAAGTACGGCATTTGACACCGTAGATCACACTATCCTCTTACATAGGCTAGAGCATTGTGTGGGAGTCCATGGGTCAGCACTTCCAATGTGTTGGAGTTCACAAGGTTCTGTGCTCGGACCAATCCTATTTATTCTATATGTTTCCTTTAGGCAACATCATTAGAAATCACTCTATAAATTTCCATTGTTATGCGGATGATACACAGTTGTATTTATCGATGAAGCCAGAAGAAAGTAATCAATTAACTAAACATCATAACTGCCTTAAAGACATAAAAACCTGGATGAGCACCAATTTCCTGATGTTAAATTCAGACAAAACTGAAGTTATTGTTCTTGGCCCCAAACAATTCAGAGACTCTTTATCTGATGACATAGTTTCTCTAGATGACATTGATCTGGCCTCTACCACTACTGTAAGAAACCTCGGAGTAACATTTGATCAAGATTTGTCTTTTAATTCTCATTTAAAACAAACCTCATGGACTGCATTTTTTCATCTGTGTAATATTGCGAATATTAGGCCTATCCTGACCCAAAAAGATGCAGAAAAATTGGTCCACGCTTTTGTTACCTCAAGGCTGGATTACTGTAACTCTCTATTATCAGGTAGCTCTAGTAAGTCCTTAAAAACTCTCCAGCTAATTCAGAATGCAGCAGCACGTGTACTAACAGGAACTAAGAAACAAGATCATATTTCTCCTGTTTTAGCTTCTCTGCACTGGCTCCCTGTAAAATCTAGAATTGAATTTAAAATCCTACTGTTAACTTATAAATCTCTAAATGGTCAAGCTCCGTCATATCTTGGAGAGCTCATAGTGCCATATTATCCCACCAGAACTCTGCGCTCTGAGAATGCAGGGTTACTCGTGGTCCCTAAAGTCTCCAAAAGTAGATCAGGAGCCAGAGCCTTCAGCTATCAGGCTCCTCTCCTGTGGAATCATCTTCTTGTTGCGGTCCATGAGGCAGTGAGGCAGACACCGTCTCCACATTTAAGACTAGACTTAAGACTTTCCTCTTTGATAAAGCTTATAGTTAGGGCTGGCTCAGGCTTGCCCTGTACCAGCCCCTAGTTAGGCTGACTTATGCCTAGTCTGCCGGAGGACCCCCCTATAATACACCGGGCACCTTCTCTCCGTCTCTCTCTCTCTCTCTCTCTCTCTCTCTCTCTCTCTCTCTCGTATCCTATTACTGCATCTTGCTAACTCGGCCATTCTGGATGTCACTAACTCGGCTTCTTCTCCGGAGCCTTTGTGCTCCACTGTCTCTCAGGTTAACTCGTATTGCAGCGGTGCCTGGATAGTGTGACGTGTGTGGTTGTGCTGCTGCCGTGGTCCTGCCAGATGCCTGCTGCTGCCATCATTAGCCATTAGTCATACTTCTACTGTTATTTTACACATATGATTATTATCACACATGTATACTGCCAGATACTAATATATACTTTCAACATATTGTACCACAGTAGCCAGAACTATAACGATAATATTATTACTTTCATGAATGTTGTTGTAAGCTACTGTCATTACCGTCTGTCCTGCATCTCTCTCTCTCTCTCTCTCTCTCTCTCTCTCTCTCTCTCTCTCTCTCTCTCTCTCTCTTTCATTGTGTCATACGGATTACTGTTAATTTATTATGCTGATCTGTTCTGTACGACATCTATTGCACGTCTGTCCGTCCTGGAAGATGGATCCCTCCTCAGTTGCTCTTCCTGAGGTTTCTACTGTTTTTTTTCCCCATTAAAGGGTTTTTTTGGGGGTAGTTTTTCCTTATCTGCTGTGAGGGTCCAAAGGACAGAGGGATGTCGTATGCTGTAAAGCCCCTCGAGGCAAATTGGTATTTGTGATATTGGGCTTTATAAATAAAATTGATTGATTAATTGAATAATTCTTTCTCTGAATGCTCTGTGAGCTCTGGTGTGCCCCAAGGTTCTGTCCTTGGCCCTCTTTTGTTTTGTATTTATTTGCTCCCTCTAAGAAGGATCATTTCAGAATGTGGCATCAAATATCAATGCTATGTGGATGACGTCCAGCTGTACATGCCATCACAGTCTGATGAACCCTCTCAGGCCCATAATCTAGAGGCATGTGTATGTAAAATTAAACTCTGGATGAGTCAGAACCTTCTCATGTTAAACGCTGCCAAGACTGACCTAGTGGTGATCAAGCCCTCTAATTACAAGCAGTTGTCTCTAGAGTTTTGTTGTAATGTATGATCACGGAGAGTTCGTGCATAAGAAACTTAGGAGTCACCTTTGACCATACTTTATTTTTTCAGTCTCATATCAGGGAGATCACCAAATCAACCTTTTTCCATCTCCGTAACACTGCTAAAATCTTTATCTCGTCGCAATGCTGAAATCGTCCTTCATGCTCTTGTGTCTTCTAGATTAGATTATTGTAATGTTCTTTTCTCTGGCCTCCCTGCATCTGCTAGTTGTAGTCTACAACTTCTGCAGAACGCTGCTGCTAGAATTTTGACCAGAACCAGTAAATACAGTCATATAACTCCTGTTTTAGCATCTGTGCACTGGTTGCCTGTCCAGGCCAGAGCTGATTTTAAGATCCTTCTTTTAACTTATAAGGCATTTCATGGTCTGGCCCCATCCTACCTATCTGAATTACTCACACCCTACATTCTGCTTTGTCCCCTGCGCTCTTTGAACTCTCACCTTCTGGTCATTCCCTCAGTAAATAAAAAATCAATTGGTTGCAGGGCCTTTTCCTACCGTGCACCTTACTTATGGAATTGCCTCCCGCTACATATTAAAGAATCCACTTCCACTGCCATTTTTAAAACACTTCTTAAAACACAGCTTTTTACCTAATGTTTTAGAGAAATTTGAGTTTTCAAATTGTTATATCCTTGTCTGTTTTTCCTCTGTCTTTTTGTGTGTTTTTGCTTATTTGGCTGTCTGCTCTTTCCCTTGATCGTTTTTTTATTGTAATTGATTCTGTAAAGTGTGTTGAGACCATGTTTCTACCATGGTGATTTTACACTCTAAATTAACTGAATCGAACTGAACTGAACTGATATGTGGTCAGTATTGTTTTGTCAGTTCTTTGTGGTTCTCTCCTGCAACTTTATTGGATTGTTTCAAAGCGGATCTAAAGAACCAGGTGTCGTCTTATGTCATATGTAAGAATATGGCCAAAACGCTGCTGCCGGGATACAGCGGAGGAACCGGCTGCTAACCGGGACACTGCTAATGCTGCTTGCCGTGCTGCTAATGTTTGTTTCTCAAAAAAATCATTCGGGTCGATGACCCACCTGCACATGGGCTACAATTTATAATCAAAAATGAGAGTTGAAAGTATTCGAAATGTCCATCCCCGTCTAGCTATGATGCTAGCTAGCCAACTTTGGCTAAAGCTTACCTGTTGAGGAGAAGAGTAGCCACTTCGACATACGATTTCAAATTCTTCTCCACTTTCAACCGTCTCCACTGTTCAAAAGCATCTCCTATACAGACCCTCGCTTTGCCTCAAGTTTTGTCTTGCCGTTTTTGGAAATCATAATGAGGTCATTTGGGTTAAGTCACACCGTCAGCCATTGTAGCTCAGTCGTAACTACTGGCAACCCGGATGCTGAGACTCTACTGACTGCGTGACTGGTAGACGGTGGTGGGTGGCGCAACAGGCCAAAACACAAATTCAAAACATAAACATGACTTTAAATGTGAATATTCTGGCTGTACTATTGTTGTCGGTGAGATCAGTATGTTATATTAACATTATTCCTTAGTCTCTGTGATACATTAGGATGATTTTACGACTATTTGCTATAAAGGGAAATTGATTTGTAGCACAAATTAATCGTTGGACTTGGGGAAAGGTATCAAGTATTTTCACGTCAGAGGGCTCAAGTCCAAGTAAAGTCTTTTTGTTGTAAGTCTTTTTTGATTTTGTCAAGTCAAGCCTAAAGTAATCAAATGTACAACCTCAGTTTGACTCATGTGACTTTGGATGTCAATATTGAAAGTAAAAGTATTTTCTTATCTTACAGTCCTTATCTGGTTCAGCGTGCTCAAAAGCACCGCTTATACTTTTTAACCTAGATAGTAGTAGGAGTTTGATTTGATTTATATCCAACCTGTTGACAAGCAGTATCAGTGACAGAGTTCATTAGCTCTATATATTAATAATAAAAAATGGCAAGCTCTCAGTGTTGTCACTTTCAGTCCGAGTAGAGAAACCTCGTTTAGACAAATATCTTGTAACGCTTAAAATTACTTAGTACCTCCTAATTAATCACAGGGCCGGGGTACAGTGATATTGTTACTGAATAACAAGGCCAAAGAAATGCAGGCCAGTACTAGCCCAGTGTGGCTACACATTAAATAAAGGCCTGTCTCAATAAGACACCTCGTCCGTTTACCACGCAATTCATTTTATAGAAGTTCTTCGGATGTATAAAACATGTTGTTGACTACACTCTTGAGCTAAAGTAAGATAGCTGTTTAGATCATGCCCACAAAAATGTTTTTTATCAATATACACATGGTTCGCTCAGTTAGATTGTCTATAACTCAATTGTTGAGTTCATTTTACTGAAACCATGAGCACCAGAGAAGACAGTAATTCATTCAGATTTACTGGTATGGTGATAAAAAAAAAGTGACTCCCTTTCTCTGAAGCTACCATAAAGTCAGAATATGTGTCCATTCCTTGATTATCCTGTAAGTTATTCATATTCCTTTAGTTTGTAAGGGTCCACTGATGACCTTGGACTGGATTCATAAAAATTCACCCAAGTTGTGAATATAGTTTTAACAGGATAAAGTGGTGTTGTGTCAGTATGTCAGATGCTCCTCGACTGCTGTAAGAGTGTCATAATGCTCTCTCTCTGATGCCTTCTCTGTTGAAGCTAGATTAAATGAATTATTTGTAATTAATAAGTAATTCAAAGCCTAATCTTTATGCAAGTAATGTTTATTCTGATTAAAATAAACATTCCCACATTTCCCATTCTTACTGGGCAGCAGTTTTGCGTGTTAGGAAGTAGAGGCCTGTCCCATATAGACGCCTGTCCCAAATATAAACCTGTTAACTTCAGTGATTTAAACAAATAATAGCCGGGGCTACTAATTGAAGTTTCACAGTATATTGCTCCGAAACCTGTATGTACCTTTCAGTATTCATGGTGCCTTCACAGATGTGAGAGTTACTCATGATGCCATGGGCACTGACACACCTCCATATCATCACAGATACTGGCTTTGAACTTTGTGCCGGTAACAATCTGGATGGTCCTTTTCCATTTTAGCCCTCAGGACATGAAATCTATAATTTCCAAAGACAATCTGAAATGTGAAAATGTGAAACTGGTCAGACCACAGCTCACTTTCCCACTTTGTGTCAGTCCATCTCAGATGAGCTCAGGCCCTGGATGTTGTTGATATAAGGCTTTCACTTTGCATGGCAAAGTCTGAACTTGCATTTGTAGATGCAGCGATTAACTGTGTTTACTGACAATGTTTTTCCAAAGTGTTCCCGAACCCATGTAGTAATACAATCAATTCAGTTTTTAATGCAGTGCAAGCTGAGGGGTCAAAGGTCACAGCCATTCAGTGTTGGTTTTCAGCCTTGCCTCTTACATGTGGAGATTTCTCAGATCCTCTGAATCTTTTGATGATATTACAGGTTGTAGATGGTGAAATCCATAAAGTCTTTGCAACTGTGCTTTGAGAAACATTGTTCTTGAACTGTTGGGCTGTTTGTCCACCCAGTTTTTCAAAAAGTGACCATCCTTGCTTATGAACAACTGTGCCTTTTGACGATGCCCATTTCATACCTACTCATGATGCTTACATCTGTCACCAATTAACCTGTTTACCTGTGGAATGTTCCAAACAGCTGTTTTTTTTTTTAGCATTCCTCAACTTTCCCAGTCTTTTGTTGCCCCTACTCAACTGTTTTTGTTTTCAAAAAATTCAGAGTGTATATTTACAAACACCAATGACGTTTATCAGTTTGAACATGAAATGTTTTGTTTTTGTACTGTTTTCAACTGACTATAGGTCAAAAAGGATTTACAAATCATTGCATTTTTTTTTTGTTTCATTTACGTTTCACACAGTGTCACAGCTTTTTTGGAACTGGGGTTTTAAAAATGATGCTGTTTCTGTAACAAACTGGACATAAACAAATACAGCAGCTGAAAAATTTAATTTTCTTTTCCCAGTTATTTGTCTCAAAGGACACAAATGTGGTTAATCAGCATATTGCTGAGGGCTTTTTATTACACTGATTTAGTGTCACAATCAGATCCTTTACCAGTTAGCAGAGGTCTGGATGCTGGCTGTCTCTGCAGATGAGGATGTTCCATTGTGATGTAATCCTGCACAATCCTTTGTGCCTTCTGTTTTTATACTAATCCAAGGATAATATACAAATCTAAGGACTGGTAACATACACTCAACTCACAATAGTGACTTAGTGTTCTGATATGACAACACAAAGATTCTGTTTCATCATCTGAGAGATAACACAAACACAAGTTTCTTTAAGTTTATGTCACATCATATCAAACAAATTGTAAATTCATCCATTCATTAACAGCTAACTGCAGTGTAGTGAGACAACTTTAGCTGAATATTCACCATCCAGTGTGAGGACAATAGCTATCTGAACATTTATCTGTGAAGCTTCATCCTCCTGTCTATTTATATGCTGAAATTGCAGTATAATCATTTTTAAAAACAATATCATAATTTTCAAAACTTTTTCAAAACTTCCAACTTTGATGTCCAGCTGTAAATCAATTATTAGATCCATGATGTGTGAAATGCAAATAACTTTAATCTGATGGACAAAGCATTATTTGGCCTACTTCATTGAGTCTGTGGGCTATGCTCTGTATGTGTGTGTGTGTGTGTGTGTGTGTGTGTGTGTGTGTGTGTGTGTGTGTCTGTGTGTCTGTGTGTGTGTCTGTGTGTGCGTACCATACACCATTGTTCAATGAAATCTGTCTGGCCTGTATTGTCCTTATTTGATGGTATTGTTGGTGTATTGTTTAAGCCAGTCAGTTTGTACTGAGTTCCTGTGCATCTTGATGGCCATTATGCTGCTTGAGGCCGGGCCATGTCAGATCGATCGAAGCGTAGGGGAAACAAAGAGACAGCGCAGCTTGGCTTGAACCGTGGGGTAATGGGCTGAGAAAAAAAGAAAGATGATGGGTATGAGAAAAGCAGAATGCTTGAGCTGGATGGGTAGAGGCATCACATGGGTAAGAAGTGACACAGAAAGAGTTTGCTGTGACATGCTGATGAACATAGAGACAGAATATCTACATAATAAATTCTAAATGGAAAAAATTTAATGGGCAATTTGTTTTTTGATACCCAGAAAGGAAAATAACTAGGGATTTTCTAAAATGCAATACCAACAATGACAGGAGGAAAATTGGTTTACAGTATGCTAACTTGGGATGTAGTGAAAAGGAAAAATGTATGTTTGAAGGATGTGCAAATATAAAGCAGCAGGTCCTCATACTTAAATACTGTCTCTGTCACTGGCTCAAACATAACACCAGTATTTTATTTACACTTTTGTTAATGTTAGATAAATATTTTACATTTACAGTGGTAACAGTTTTGTCTGTGAGTAGGAGAGGGCCATCTTATCCATTGTGTATGTGCAACTCTTCTGCCCCAACCTCCTTAATAACACTTGATTGTATTTTAAAACTTATCATATGCACAACAATTACAGGGAAGAAATTGCTCCCTCTGCTAATGAATGTAAAAAAGAAAGCTGAAAAATATAAGTAAAACAAAACATATCCATGACAAGATGTAACACAGTGCAGAGGTTATATACAAGAATAAAAAATAAAATAAAAATAAATATCATTTGAAGTATAATGCAGTAGTACATTTGTCATAAAATAAATCAAGTGTAATATGGACAGGATGAAATAAACAAATATACATACTGGTATGTGTGCAGGTACAAATGGGTAGGTCAGTTGTGCCACTATAGTGCATAAAGCTGGCAATTTACAGGTCAAGTGCGGGTGTTAACACAGACAACAACAACAACAACAACAACAACAATAATACCATAAGATGTTGTTTCCCTGAATTCGGCCGTACATCCAACCAGCCTCACAACCACACAAGTCAGTTATGACGTTCAGTCAGGACCCTGGTAAGGACAATGTGCATCAAGATGAGCTCCCCTGAGATGGTTTCTGACAATTTGTGCAGAAATTCTTTGGTTGTGCAAACCAGTTGTTGCATCAGTGGTTCAAGTGGCTGTTCTCAGATGATCTTACAGGTAAAGACACTGAATGTGGAGGTCCTGAGCTGGTGTGGTTACCGAGGTCTGCAGATATGAGGCAGGTTGAATGTACTGCCAAATTTACGGAAAAAACATTGGAGGCAGCTTACACTGAAAGACAACAAGGCTGATGATGATAATAATTATTAGATAGAAAAAAACAGTGATGATGTGAAAGTTAAATCTGGACAACAGGGATGCTGAACAAGATGATGATGGTGGTGGTGGTGTCAGAGGAGGGTGGCAGCTAGCTTCAGCAGAAGGAGAAGTGTCTATGAGAAGGAGAAGAGGGAGAAGGGAGCGCTTGGCGTCAGAGGATGCTGGTGCTTGTTGAGCCTCAGCGGGTGGCATGGCCTGCTTCATAATCAGCTGAATAATGTCATATAAAATTAATGTGTCTTATCAAGCATGTCCCCCAGTATTGTGATGAACTGCAGATTTCTTTTTCCCATGCCTTTCCTCACACACACACACACATACACACACACACACACACACACACACACACACACACACACACACACACACATTAAGAAAGTCCTTCACTCGAATGTACAAAAAGGACTGAATTTGATGGTAGTTAGGTAGCGTCTTCAGTGCCTATCACCACTCCATTCCTTTCAGGAAACTGTCTGGTACACAGTGGTTATACATTCTCATTAAAGCTGCCCCCTGGAGCCAACAGAAAAGATAAAACTGATTCCTGAAAAAAACTGTTTTTTTCTTGGTGAGTTTCATTTCTTGGTTGGTGGTTTAGTTTTTATGTGTTTTCTTATTGCACTCCATAAAAGGTGATGTCATCATAAGCTGAGAAAGTCAATGTCCAGATAATCCACACACACACACACACACACACACACACACACACACACACACACACACACACACACACACACACATCCCTATCTATCTATCTATCTATCTATCTATCTATCTATCTATCTATTGTCAGACCTTACTCCGGTGCAGTGGGCCCTGGGTTCTTCCTGGTGCAGGACAATACTGTGTGCAGGCAGTTCCTGGATGACTATGGCATTGATGCCATTGACTGGCCCTCTCGTTCCTCTGACCTAAATCCAATTAGCCAAGCACCGCCACTGGCTGTCCAGTAAAGAGTCGGATCAGCCTGTGATTTCAATTTTTTTACTTTGATTTTCGTGTGATTTTGAGTCAAGCCCTCAGTGGGTTGATGATTTTAGTTTCCATTAATTGTCGTTACGTCATTTTGTTCTCAACAATTTATACAATGTATAATACAATACAGTGCAATGCAATACAATGCAATACAATACAGTACAGGAAAAATACAAAAATTTTCTACTTAAATCATTTTTCCATCAAGGTCTGATGTGTGAGCAGTGTATGTGGTCCTTCTGTGGTGGACAAAAAGGGTTGCGTCTGGATCCCACATCTCCGTTAAAACTACAAAAATTTAGGTCTCCTGGAGCCTGTGTTTTTCAGATACTTAACATATATGTATGCGTTGTGCTGCACACCCAGGTAACTAAAAGGATCAGTTTATCTTGAGTGTGTCAAAATTAGACTTGTAGCAGTGTTGGGAGAATTGACCAGCTCCAGCAAGTGCAGACCCTGTCCCTCAGATCTGTGCCGTTTCTGTGCCCAGAGGCTGTGAAGATCTGACCCCACAGAGTGCAGCATATGGCTTGACTCAAATGAGCAGTACGTCATTACACAGATACAGGCAGAACATAATTGAACAGACGGCCACAGAGTTAAATTCATAGATACAGCCATGGACAAACATTCAGAGTGAGGTTGATGAGGCCATGGGGTCTACTGTATAGGATCTTTGGTGGAGTGAGACAAAGGCAGCACCTGCTGTGGGGCAGCACTGAGTGGACACCCAGTTGGTGTATATCACTGATGAACATTTCCTTGTTTATCAGCCTAATGACAAGTTTGCCCTCTGTGTTAACAAGAGCCTCTACATGTAGTGTCATGTGGCCAAACATATTTCTGCAGCACTGTGTCGGCGCTGTAGAAAGGTCTGGGTCGCTTGTATTTCTTTAAACCACTCACACTTGACTGCTGAGTGGAACAGATCCGTACATTGGAGAAGTCAATGTTACTGCCAGAGTTACAAAATGTGGCAAATCAGCTCTGACTGGCTGTGTCAGAAAACAGATCAACACTGGACATGAGAGTCCGGTGAAGGGGAGTCTGGGCTTTTCTGAGGTATGTTTCACAAGTTGTTTTATTTGTTGTAGATCTTTACAACAATTCACCAAAACTTGCCATTTTCGCATAGCTCAGAGGCTGTTGTTTCCTGTAACGAAGGAGATTTTAAAAATGGTATGTGGCCACATTCTGCATCTGGTATGTTAGACTAATCTATATTTTGTTCAAACAAGTAATATGATTTTGTCTGTCGCTGAAAATTTTTGTTGGGATGTTGCATTTTTCTAGACCTTCCTATAATAAATAAGGAATTGTAAGGAATGGTAAGGATACACCAATTAGATTTGTTTCTGAGAGTAAGATGACCTACACTGTGCAACATGGATCTAATATCGCCACGTTTCTTTCACGTTGGTCATCTTTCATCTGGGACAGCCCAAAACACAGCGTATACTCGGCTTTAACTAGAGCTGGGGTCAGGTGCATCGTTGGCTTTGCTGAACATACAGTAAGACCTAAAAGCTGTAGGTAACAGCTGTCCTGAGTCTGGCTCTGCCCAAAGTTAAATATTATGTCTGTGTATTTAAGCTGGAGCATAGACTGTGTATGATAGTGGACGTAGCTACTGTGACATGACCTATCAGTTTTGTGGACTCCCGTTTTGAAGCCTCCAGTTGAGCATTTTGACCTTCACCTGTTTGAGGAGCATGCCCAGACGCTGTTGGGAGTGAATACGGGCAGGCTGGGGCCATACACACTACTGGGTCACATTGTGAGTTGCCGTTATAAAAAACAGTTGGCTCAGCCTGTGATTTCAATTTTTACTCTGATTTTTGGTACGATTTTTTGCTTTAACCCTAATGCCTGAATCAGGCCAACCACAACACAGTATGTGTGTTCTGTCATAGACGGAGCAGAGGAGCAATGCAGCAGCTTTATACACAACACAAGAGCCACAGGCTACGAAACACGTTAAGTTTTCCTGTGAAGTCTCCTTCTTATCTGAAAGGATAAATTTAAACACTAATATCCTTTTTTTTAGGTTTGCTTTCACTGACAGCACCCTGAATCTAATGTTTGAAGCACACACCAGTGAGATCTTAAATACATGACACACACACACAAGCAGAGCTTCCTGTATGGCACTGTTCACTGTGATGTATTTTGTATTTTTCAATAAAGTTTACTGTCAAAGATTCCATTCTGTCCTCCTCCATGTGATTTATGTTTAATATCAGCTGTCAGACGCTTATTAATCCAACCAGACAGGCTGTTCACAACACCAAAACAATCACTCACACGCGTGCACGTACACACACACACACACACACACACACACACACACACACACACACACACACACACACACACACACATACTTATTAAACAGGCAGTTAGCCTCCTGTTCAGCAAGGCAAACCCAGCTATGGTTCAGTGGACAACTATAAAACTTCTCCTCCTCCAAATGACATGCCACAAGCCAGGCTGGTTGCCAAGCAGGCAGCTGGCATCAGCTGGCATCATTGTCTGTGATTGTGGTGAGGGGAGAAAGCTTGATAGGCTTTCTTCTCTGTCCTCTCAGTGTTCAGCTGCTCCACGAGCCCACACGTCTGCGTTAACCCAACAAAGAGCCGAGAGAGGGGCACCCTCAGGGGAACAGTTAGGTGGGGGAAAAACACTACATTCATTAGCTACTGAGCTGCTACACAAGAGGAACTATACAGCCAAGTGACTTGCTTAAAAGACAATTCTGGCAACACAGTGATATCATGTGCATACAATGTATACACAATCAGTCTTGCTGAGCTTTAAACTTCTGTTCATGCAATCATGTAATCAATTATCAGTCTGACCAGTCATCAGTGTTTGAAAAGGTAACATGGACATAACATGATGCTCCTGTGTACATAAAAGCCCCACCTGCACTGAGGGGGAAGTTAACATAATCTCTCCCTGCTGTGCTGAATTTAGTGTTTCCCTGAGGAGAGAGACAATGTCAGAGCACTGATGCCAAGTATCAGCGCTGTACATATTCTACATTCACATAAAAATCTATTTGTTGTTCAGTGTATATTACGGTTAAGTAGCAATGAAGTAATCTAGCACGTGACAGGACTTCGGATAGTATTACTTTTACAATATACAATGTTATCATCAGAAATAAACTGTTTATTGTTTTCATTTTTCATTTATCCACATCCAAACCAGCAAGTGTACCAACAGGAAATTATTCCCTGAAGGTTGTTGTGTGTTGTCATGTCATTACATGCTAGATTATAGAAGGGTGCCAGTGATGGACACATCTGGGACTGTTATCATGTTCAGTGTGTTTCCATTACTGTAATACACCCGCAACGTCTACAACGTATCCTGTTCTGCTTCCGTATCCTGAGGCTGCTTGAAATCAGCATGATAAGGAATGGACCTGCAGTTTGTTTTTTCTTTGTCCCAGTGATCGGCACATCTGGGTGATGATAGAATAGATGTGTTTCCATTCACATCCCCTATGTAACGTATTACTCTACACAGAGAGTAATATTGTAAAGTACCTTATTACTCTAAAATTAAGTTAACTAGTAATATGTGATATATTACAATTTGAGAGTAACTTGCCCAACACTGTTAGTGAACAGGCTGTTGGTGTGGCCCACTGAACACATACTCAGTATGCTCAATTTAATCTCCCCACCTGTCGTCACCTGTGTGTGTGTGTGTGTGTGTGTGTGTGTGTGTGTGTGTGTGTGTGTGTGTGTGTGTGTGTGTGAGTTAAAGTATCAGCATATCTGTGCACCTGATTGTGTACACAGATAAAAATTCTTACACTCCTGCGAGCTTGTATGTAGGCCTATATGTCTAATTGTAAGACATGACACAGCATGAAAAATACTTTAGGTATATTCATCAGGAAATACAACAGATTTCATTTCCCTTTCAGAGATTTGCCTTCATGGGATTTCATATTTCAAAAATGCTTCACACATGTAGCTCTTTGTTACTGGAACGTTAATGATGGTTGGAAGACTAAGTTAATTTTACTGACCTCTCTTGCAATGAATGGAAATAAAGGTTTGCATACTGTAGCTCTCTTAAGAGCAATATATTAGCACATCCACAGGATAAGCAAGCCTAAAGTGACCAGGAACTGCCCATTGGTCCGACAGCCCATTGTTCTGACCATATTAAACCCATTGTTCCGAAGTCCGTTCCGAAATCATCACGATGCCCTGTAGTTAAGGTCTGGTTAGGTTTAGGCACAAAAACCACTTGGTTAGGGTCAGGAAAATCCCTGCATCCCTGCTCCAGGTAGACAGTGGCAGGACGCTGTTGTCGTAGCCTCACTGGAGCTGCTAGCCCGCTGTGGAGCCTCGGCGCGTCCCCGCTCCTGTTGTCGGATTTCATGGGAACACCAAATATGGTAAGATGAGGGCAGTTGAGTTGATTTGCACGCTATTTGTTGTTATAATATGCTAGGCTAGCTGCGTTAGCTGCCTCACCTGAGTTAGCTGCACTAGCTGCGTGGTGTTGACACACTCAGGCTGTGGGCCGGGATTTATCTCTGGATCACCAGCTAGCAGTAACATTAATGACACTCATTGTGGCTGTTGTTGTGACATAGATAACTGTATGCCAATGCTGGCTTATGACTGTGAAAGCTGCCGTTAGTTTTTTGTGTGGTTAGACAGCGTGCTTTTTTTTTCAAATCTTTCTCATCGTCTTTCTAAACTAGACCATGGCTTTAAGGTTCATAATAAAACGTTATGAAAGCAGATGTCTTGTATTACAAACAACAGGAGGTGATATCATTAATTCACAGGAGGAATCGATAAGGGAATCGATAAAGAATCGGATCGATAAGCAGAATCGATAATGGCATTGATATCAATAAAATCCTATCAATTCCCATCCCTACAGACCAATGACATGGACCCAAAGTGACCAAGCCCTGCAGAGTGCAGCCGCATGGCTAACTTTCATTGGCCAAACAGCAAACTTCCGTTTAAGCACTCTGCTAACTTGCACTGGGATAAAATGATTGAATTGTGGGGCTCTTTTAGACTTTTGAAATGTTATCAGACTGAATGGATCAAATATTGGTAGTGAAATGAATCATTTAGTGGGGGCCGTGACGCTCAAAAAAATGTATCCACTAATTTACAAACATCTCTTTCACCAAGTATGTCAACGAGAAAAAATCTGTTCGGCTGCAGGGCATCACTTGTTGGTATAATTACACTGTTGGTCCACTACAAAAATTGAATTTAAAGCTCAGCGCCCTTCCTGGGAGCCTGGTTTTGAAGTGTCGAGTTTGGCATTTGGCCATTGCCATCTTGTTTTTTGAAACCAAAAGTTACTACGTTGGACAAAATGATGGAGCTAACCCTAATGCTAGCCGCTAGCTTGTTTAGCACAGTGCATCCACAGCTATGGCTAACTGTGATAATGCTTTATTTTTTTAGGGGGAAAAAAGACACACAAAAAACGTTTAAAACCATTAAAACAAATAGTACACCAGAAAAACATCTGACTCCTTAGAGGATCCTTTCATACAATCAAATGCTTTATTAGGTGACCAAAATGTTCGATGAAACTCTCAGGAACTGAAAAAGTGATGGCCATGGCTATGCTCTAGATAAACGCTATGGTTATGTTACCTAGCCAACATTGCAGCCCTGGTAGCGACTTGTCAATAGATGGCACCCACCATAACTTAAAGCAATAAATATCTTCAACAGGTGATTCTTCCTTCATTGCCCATGCAGCTGTCACAAGGACATTAGAGACTAAAATTGTTTTTTATACCAGGCTATAAACATGTTAATTTATGGGGACTGACTGACCTCTGGAGCAAGCCTCAAGTGGCCATTGGAGGATGTGCACATAAGCATTTTAACATTAGGGGTACATTAAGGAACATTACGTACTGAGGAGGACAGATTCTAGAGGCTGCTTGCAGATAATTTTGTTGTGTGTTTTGTGATTGCACATATCATTTGATTGTGTAATGAATAATTTAAATTTATATTGGAGCAGTGTGTATCAGTTCAAACATAAGTACTTCATATATTTGGTAAACTTTAAGATCAACCAGCAGTTGCAGTATGTGTTTGTTTCCTGTCATTACTAAATTCACTGTATATACAGAATTGATGATTAGTGTGTATTAAAAAGCATAAGAAGGTGTGATTTAAAAAATGCAAAGGAGCTCCATATATGGGCTTCCTGCTTGGCCTCAGGAAACCAGCAGGTTTAAAGTGTGCTCGGTCTTTAAACTTCGGCCTGTATATCACAGTCACACACACAAACACACCCTAGCTCTGGTGAGCCATGTAAAACAGTACTGTTTTATGAATAGAGGTTATTTACCGTGGACTGATAACATGAGATAACACAAGTTCAGAGGATACACGCCGACAGATTTCCTGCGCACACTGAACTTAATTCCTCTCCCACTCATACCAATGCATCCCTCTCACCCTTACTTTTATCTCTGCAACTTATGGATAATTTATATCCAGACACTCTCAACTGTGAAGTTCACTTAGAAATAATTTACATTGCAAAACAGACTGCATGAAAATTCACTGCATAAAATTAAATTAAGAAAACAAGACGAAGCATGCAGTAGAGACAGGGATACTGCACTTTAAAAAGTGGGTTTGGCATTATATTCAATGACGAGACATTAACAATAAAAGCAGATGTTCTGTGTAAATGCAAGGAGTACTTTGTACTCAGTTGCACTCAAATTGTAGCCTACATTAGCTTCCGTTGGCTACAAAAACTATAATGCAAAATACAGCTAACTGCAATAGAGACAAATGAAAGTGGTGTATTAATTTGAAAATATTGAAGGATAATCATTTTTTATATCTGGGAACACAACAACTTTACTCAAAACAATTCTGACAGGTCAAGAAACACAAGCAGCCAGATTGGTTTCAGCATTTGTAAAATGGCACAAACAGGGTGAAAACATAACCAACATTGTGAGTGTTTCCAATTATTTACCTCTGGGGAGCATGAATGTCTCCAGTAGGGATGTAAACAGTTGAGAATACTTTTGACCAGTTACACACAAACAGGTTAATTTGGGTGCTCTTCAGTTTACTGCACTGCACACCAGCCAGGAGTGAAAGGAGCTAGCTGGCTAGCAATGCTACTCATTCAGCCACCGCTAGTAACACTGTCCAAACCCAAGAGCCTTACTATGGAAACATTGTTAGTGTGTGAGTAAGTGGTCACTTTTGAGTCAATTTTTGTACCACCATTAGCAGTGTCAGCACAGCTAGTGGTGCTAACATAGTAAACGATTGCAGTTCAAAGTAATGCCACTTACTCACAATGTTTCCGCATCAATGCAGTCCTGCCATTGGGACTACATTACCAGCTGTAATCGCTGAGTGAGCTTCACCACTAGCCAGCTAACGTTAGCTCGCCTGACCCATGGTGGTGCGCAGTGCAGAACGGACAAAGAACCAATGGAGACTGGAGACTGGGCAGTTTCCACATTTTAGCATAGCTGGCTGTCTATCAGCAAAGCCAACAGAAAATGAAAAGAACATTTACATCACAAAACATTAAAATTTCACCACCTCTAAATGGACCGAGCTTTGAAATGCAGCGCTAGAGCTCACTGAGTCAGAGAGGTGCCAGACCAAGGGTGCTTTCTCACGTAACCGTTTGGTTCAGTTAAAACAAACTTTTTTTTCTTTTGGGCTGGTGTGAATGTGGTCAACTGAACCTTGATGTGGATCAAACAACCGAACTGAGATTGGTTGAAAAGTCAGGTCTCGCTCCACTTCCAAACAGACTCAGGTGCGGTTCATGAAAGAAAACGAACCAACCACAGGATTTTATGATAGCAGATATGTGATTTTAGCAACAGCTAAACCAATAATAAATCCATCTGCTGATTGTGAAATCTGTCCGCAATCTCATAACTGATCCTGATAAAGGCCTATAACCTGTTTATGCTAATGCAACATGTAAACATGACAAGACATATGCACATCAGTGAGGGTATTTTCCCTGATTAAAAAGCTGTTAAATCTTCCATCATTGTATCCGCCTCTGTGTAATTTGTCTGTTCATTAGGTCCATTAAAAAGTGTGTGACAGTTTCAACAATATTAAGCCCCGAGTCATTACTGTACAAGACGCCTTCTTTTCATCCTGTCTCTATGTTAGTTATTATTCATAACATGCCATTGATTTGCAGTCTAATAATAGCCTCCTAATAATGCTTACAGTCAGTTATTTCTCAATGAGTCCTTTGTGAAACCAAATGACATGAATATAAACACTTAAGAAGTATTGAAGTGCTGCTACATAAACTTCTATCAGTCATCAGAATTTGATTTCCCAACATGTGTCCTGACGATGACTGGTTGAAAAACTGCCAAAACTGTCAATGACCTGTCAGTCAGGAGAACTGTTTACTCCTCTTGGTTCATTTGCAAAAAGTCAGTGTGAACAGCAACCAACAATTAAAAAAAAAAAGTTAGTTACTGGTTAATGTGTGTTGGCCTTTCATAAGCAAATTAACCAAAACTGACATCCCTAGTCTCCAGCAAAGTTTGTGGAAATGCGGCCAAATGCATCAATATGTTGGTGAAGGAGACTTATTTGCCTAATGGTCCTATTAGAAGAGAGGTCAAAGGGTCACTAAAACAATTGGACCATTAATATCTACAGACAATTAATATCAGCATCATCATTTCTTCTTCCATTGCCTGAGCTCCTACGTTATAACCCCAGATTTTTTCCCATCTTCTACCTCCCAGCCCCCTTCATCCATCCCTCAGCCTTCACCCTCTCTTCCCACAGTCTTGTGTACATGACCTTTAGTCTGCCTATTGTTCTGTAAGTGGGCCAAGAGGAACCAGTCATCTGCTTATTGAACCAGTGTTTATGAAAATGGGGCCGTGCTTATCACCAGTTATGGACTCTCTGTGTGTGTGTGTGTGTGTGTGTGTGTGTGTGTGTGTGTGTGTGTGTGTGTGTGTCTGTATGTCTGTGTGTCTGTGTGCAGGATATGAACCATATGTTGTTCCGTGTTAATCCCATAAGGATATCCTGTTGTTTAAGGATTATGGATAAGGAGCATGTGCATATGGACTGTTGCATAACAATGTCTATAATGACATAACTACACAGTAATCTCTTGTCTGATGAAAAGGTGTCATCATTTCTCCAACCACATTAACATTTTAAAACATCTGCCATCTTGAATAAGTGTCACCTCTCACTGCCAGTGTTCATTATTCATTTGAGATGACCACTACGAAATATGAACACACTGATGGCAGCTTCACATTGATGTGCACATGAAGTGTACATCTTTTGTACTGATTTCATTGAAGTGCTCCATCTATCAGTCAGTTACATTGTCTATGTGAAAATGAACCAGATTTTAACTTTCATGATGCCCAAAATGACTCCTCCCACTTAATTACACATGAAAATAAGAAAAACACGACTAACTTAAAAATATGGTTAAAGCCAATCTGCAAAGAGGCCATGTTGCACTTTTGCTACAACTCCATTATTGAAGTATGACCTCATTACCACTATCTGAGTACCAGGAATGAGCACACTAAAATTGTTAAAACAAATAAATAACCAACGAAATTAATAATAAACAAAATGCCAGCTGTACATTTTGCATTAAGAAAAACTCTCCCTAAAAATGTGATGAGTAAAACATTAGAAGAATCCTCAGGAAAAGCAACTTAGGTGTGATCCTTCCTACACAATAAGCAAAACTGTAGATAGATTATAATCATATATGAAGAATATTGATCCGGGAGGACTTCCGGTGTTGCTGCGTTACACACAGATAGGAGACATTAACGCATAGAGGAGAGGCTAAATGGACTAGAGTACTAGGCTTAATAGATCAAATGAGACTGAGCCTGACCTGCTGGGAGGATAATGGCAACAGGAACAAGCCCGAGGTAATCAAGAAATGACTTTTATGTTTGGATTTAAAGGCCTAAACAGGTTATTTCAGAGGTATGGGACATAATGGTAAAAGGCCCTACATTTAAGATGGCGGTGTAGAGTGGTTGACTTTCTCTGAGCTCCGCACCACCGCATTGATATTTCATACAAAACTCCGCCCAATTCAATATTCCAAACTACTTTAACGTCGTGTATTTTAAGAGTATTTTATTTTTATGAGTATCGACGAGTATTTTTTGAGACCCCGGGACAAGGTGCCACCAAAAGAAAATAGAAACCCGACCAAGACGAGCAGGCCAGAAGCTACTGCTAGCATGCCTGACTCTCCCCCAGTGGAGGAAGAGCAACAACCGCTACAAGCTAACACCAAGGTTGTCCTTGACTCTGCTTTTCGCCAAACTATTCAGGAAATAATGGGGCAAACATAACCAGGATGATTGATGAAAAACTGGGGCCTCTATCTCAAATGATACAGACCCAAGCCCAGCAGCTGAAAAAAATCGAGGAGAGAACCACCGAGGCAGAGAATAGGATTGCTCCGGCTGAACACACCTGCGAGGCGGTGGACACGTGGGTTCAGGTGCTTGAAAACCAAATACAAAGCATGGCCGAGCATATTGACGACCTCGAGAACAGAGGTAGGAGAAAAAATGTCCGGGTCATTGGTCTACCAGAAGACGTGGAGAGCTGGATACCCAACCTGCTCGGGATGGAGACGAAAGCTGGCCGCGTTAAAATTGAAAGAGCTCACCGCACCCTAGCCCACGACCCGTCCTGATCAGATTTCACAACTTCGCTGACAACCAGAGGGTGTTGGACACCGCAAGACGCAGGGGGACCGTGAAGTACCAGGACTCCACCATCATGTCTTTCCAGGATTTGTCAGCCGTGGTTCTGTGCAAACGAAAAGGATTTGAGGATGTGAAGAAACGTCTGCGGGACACTGGGACTAAATACATGATGTTCTACCTGGCTACGCTGAAAATAATGCACGACAGGGAGACCAGGAGCTTTGACTCCCCCGCTAAAGCCATGGCTTTTGTTGACACTCTCAGATGAGCTACACGTGAGTCACCAGCCGATTTGTTTATGTTCATGGGCAGGCAGGTTATCTATCTGGACTAAAAATTGAATTGTTTTGAATTTATTTTGTTTGTGGGGGGATTATATACCATATGTGATTAATGATGATGGCTCACAAGGCTAAAACTGAGCAATTTCAGCAATTTCACTTTGCCCTACTGTCCTACACTGTATGTTGATGGTGATCATAGGTGATTGATAATGTGATGTGTAAACCACTATTACAGAGAGTATTCTAATTTGTTCTTTGTTCTTTTTTCTTCCCCTTCTTTTATCTTTATTGGTCTGCTCATCCATGTTAAAGGGTGGATATTATCATTCTGGTGGTGTTATTTGAGCTTGGAGTGGTAAGAGAAGTTATCCAAGTTAGTGTCCAGTTAAGGAGAAGGTTATGGTAATCCCCTGGTTAACACGTGGGGAAGGTTCCTCCCACAGTGCTGTTGGCACATTTGTTATTTGTAATTTGTGTTGTCCGTTTTTTGTTTTTCAGCTGGGTTACAGTCAGGTGAGCTTGGGAGCTTAAATCTTTTCGGTAAAAAATGTTATGACCTGTGACACATTGAGGCTGTGCACTTGGAATATTAAGGGAAGCCACTCTCCCATCAAAAGGAAAAAAATATTGTCATCTTTGAAAAAAGAAAAGATTGATATCACTATGTTGCAAGAAACACACCTGAATGATGAGGAGCATTTAAAGCTGCAACAGTGCGGCTTTGATCAAGTTTATTTTTCATCTTTCACCACCAAAAGCAGAGGGGTGGCAATACTCATTAGGAAAAAATTACCAGTTAAAGTGTCAAAATGTATTAAAGACAAATATGGACTTTGCCCTCTTAAATGTCTACTGCCCTCCATGTCATTCCCTAAACTTTTTGATGGAGGCATTTGCCAAATTATCTGATCTTGCGGTGGAAAATACTATTGTAGGAGGTGACTGTAACTGCCTCATGAATCCTTTGGTGGACAGGTTTCCTTTAGGTGATTTAGCCATATCAAAACAGTCAAAAGAAATCTGTGGTCTCTGTGAGGACTTTGGATATGTGGACGTTTGGAAGACACTTCACCCTGCAGATAAAGAATTCACCTTCTTTTCTAACCCTCACAAGTGTTACACAAGAATTGATTACTTTTTTGCCCCAAAACAGCTTATAGAATCTGTTGTCTCCTGTTCAATTGGAAACATTATAATATCAGACCACGCAGCAGTGTATATGAATGTCACATTTAAAAAACTGTCTGAAAACCCATGAGATGGAGAATGGATACCTCAATTCTAAAAGATCACAAATTCCTATCATATTTCACTACAGAATTCAGGTATTTCCTCGCCACTAACTCTCCCTCGGCTACTAATTCATCCCTACTCTGGGAGACCTCTAAGGCCTATGCCAGGGGGTTGATCATATCCTATACTGCTACCAAAAGACGTAAAAAATATGGAACAACAAACCTTATTAGAAAAAAGGTTAAGCATATCAGAGAAGGAATATATCAAGAAACCTACAGCAGCTAAACTGAAGGAAATTATTGCTATTCGCTCCACATTAGACTCCTTGCTAACAAAAAAGGCAGGGAAAAAATTAGGATATGCAAAACAAAGATTATTTGAACATGGGGACAAACCAGGAAGATATCTAGCAAATTTAACAAAAAAGCGAAGGTCCTCTCAAATCACTGAGTCAATTTTAGACAGGTCAGGGACTTGCACCTCTGATTCTAAACTAATTAATGACACCTTTAAACATTTCTATACAAAATTATATCAGTCAGAACAAGCTAACAATGCTAAAACACTAATGGAAGCCTTCTTCTCTGAACTCGATCTTCCAACTATATCACAAGATCAGAAATCTAAATTAAATGCCCCGATCTCAGCGGCTGAACTGCGTGAGGCCATTCAACTTCTTCAAACAGGCAAAGCACCAGGCAGTGATGGTCTCAGTAGCGAGTTCTATAAAGAATTTCATAATCTTTTATTAGGGCCTATGATGAATATGTTTAACCACTCCTTTGATTGTGGCACACTCCCATCATCACTTAGGGAAGCCAATATTTCACTGATTCTCAAAAAAGGGAAATGCCCTGAGGATTGTGCCTCATATAGGCCGATCTCGCTGTTGAATGTGGACCTAAAAATCCTTTCTAAAGTCTTAGCAAGACGCTTAGAAGACCTTCTACCAATCATAGTGAAGGAGGATCAGACTGGCTTTATTAAGGGCCGTAACTCTTATAACAACATTAGAAGATAGCTAAATATTATCCAGCTATCTGAGCAGCAGGAAATAGATGGTCTTGTGATTTCCTTAGATGCGGAAAAAGCTTTTGACCGCGTAGAATGGCCTTATTTATTTTTTTACCCTGGATCGGTTCGGCTTAGGTGATGACTTTATCAGATGGGTGAGGGTCCTGTATACAGAGCCAATGGCTGCAGTTCTAACCAATGGACTTAGGTCCACAAATTTTGTAGTCCAGAGGGGTACCAGACAAGGCTGTCCTCTGTCGCCACTCTTATTTGCAGTGGCTATTGAGCCTTTAGCGGAAGCCATCAGGCGAGACCCTTTCATGGCTGGATTGGTTGTGGGGGAAAAATCACATAAAATCTCATTATATGCAGATGATGTGCTGTTGTTCATGTTAAACCCCTCTGTATCAGTCACTCGTCTTATTCAGATTATTGACCGGTTTGCTGCCTTTTCTGGATATAAAGTTAATTTTTCTAAATCAGAGGCAATGCCTCTGGGTAATTTACGACAACCACCAGATAATCCCAGTCCTTTCCCATTCAAATGGTCCTTTACGGGTTTCATGTACTTAGGTATATACATTACACCTAAATTCAATCAGTTGTTTGAAGCCAACTTTAACCCACTATTTGATAAAATTAAACAAGATTTGGAGAGATGGAATAATCTCCCCATATCATGGATGGGCCAAATCTCACTTTTGAAACTGAATGTACTTCCGCGTCTGCTCTATCCAGTACAAATGATTCCCATCTTATTCAATCATAAAATAGTGAAAAAACTCAATGGTTGGTTTAGCTCATTTATCTGGAGTAAACGTAGACCACGGATCAGGATGTCAGTGTTGCAGTCCAGTTACAATTAATACTGCTAGAGCATGGAGGATCACACAGCATTTGGATGGCAGATCAGGGCTTACATCGGTCTTTACTCCAATCGCTGATAACCCTGACTTTCTTCCAGGAAACCTGGACAAAGCTTTCAAATGCTGGGCAGTTAAGGGAATTGCTTCCCTGGGTGATCTTTTTGTTGGTTCTACCCTCATGACTTTCAATCAAAATAAATATGGCATATCAAGAAATGATCTTTTTCGTTACTTTCAGGTCAGAGATTTTATTATAAAAGATACATCTTTGCTTTCTGATTTGAGTGTCACACAGATAGAGAAACAAGTACTTCTTTCACAGGGCAATGCTTCCATTAGATCTTTTTATGCCAGTCTGAGGGATTGTTTAAATCTTGACACACGGACATTGGGAGTGGTCTGGGAGAGGGAGTTGGGTGTTGAGATAACTGAGGAGATGTGGGATGACATCTGGGATAATGCAAGGAAAATAGCTGTTTGTAACCGGACAAGAGCGATGCAATTTAAGATACTGCATAGAGCACATTTTGCCCCAAACCGTCTCTCCAAATATAGAAAGGATATCTCTCCATTTTGTCTTAAATGTAAGACAGAAATTGATGATCTTACTCACTGTTATTGGTCTTGTGTAAAAATAGAAAATACTTGAATGATATCCTGTTTGAAGTACAGAAGGTTCTGAAGAAAAAGCTTGAACTCGACCCGGTTTCCCTCCTTCTGGGTCTTCCCAGTGATCGTGTTACTGATATGTATCAGAAAAAACTGTATAATGTTATGACATTTTGTGCCAGGAAAAATATTCTTCAGCAATGGATCACAGATAAGGCCCCCTCAGTGATGGGTTGGCACAGGACAATAATGGAATACATACCTCTGGACTTTCTCACTTGTCTTCTGCACTCCAAAACTAATGCCTTTGAAAGAATATGGAAACCTTTTCTTGATTATATTAATGTAAATATCCCTGCTATACTGACAATAGCATTTATGTATTAAAAAACTGTATTATATTATATTGCTTTTTCTTTTTCTCCTTGTTTAGCTCCCATTGTATTTCACTCTGTGTTATATGATGTACCTGTTACATTTCCCTGTCACACAATTTTCTTCCAGAACTGATCTTTTTGTTTGGGTTGCTGTATTGCTACTCCCAGCTTGTTGTTGTTGTGTGGTTTTATTGTTTTGTCTGGTCCTGTCTTCTGTCTGTTTGCTTATGAAGAAAATTAATAAACACATTTATTAAAAAAAAAAAAAGGCCCTACAGCCTGCTGAGAGACAGGCCGACACGAGCCCTGTATTCTTAGAGCATTGCCCTGGCTAGCTGTTTGGTCAACAGGTTCAGGCCAGTGTTTAAAAGGCTGAGTGTGTAAAACAAAGTGAAAACAACACAGGGAAACGACGGTTCATCCCTTTCTGCCTGCTTTTAACCTGATGGTAGGATCTCTGCCTGATATCACGTGGTAAAGTGACGCCAAATGCCATAAAATTACAGATATGTTCAAGGAAAAGTCTTAGATCTTATGCTCCCTCCCCAGTGTGAATGTCAATAATGTCATTAATTAATTATTATCATCAACTTTTTTTCCATGACAAAGACAAGACATTGACAATCTAAAAGTAGATTTTGATAATAAAAGCTAATATTAAATCTATGTTGTGTCTATGACAGGATGATAACATTAGTGGTGGACGATTGGACATTCAAAAGAAGAGGAGTACAGAATGATAAATAATTTTCTGAAACATATTAGATGTTTGTTTTAAACTAGGAAGCTGACAATGTCTGTGCTTCCTTCTAATGTTAGTAAGTAGTCCGCACCAGGATGTTTCACTACCTTCCACTCACACTGAAGGGTCAGCTGTTGGTATAAGTTGTGAGCTGTAATTCAGCAGTGAATAATTAGCCGCTAGTGTCTGACTGTGAATGGTGGAGCTGTTGAATGGATTGTTTGTTAGTTTAAATGGTGGTTGTTAGCAGCTATAGCTCTGCTTGTCAGCCGCTACACAACAGCAGAGCGAGCTGCCAAGAGCCACCGGTCTTCACATCTGTTGATCCCCACAGAACCCCAGGTAAGAGGCTCAGTTTTCTGTGAGTGTAGCTGTGTTGTAAGTAAACATTCTGACCACAGATCAGTTTTCTGACAGCCAAAAATTTAATTTATGATTTAAGCACTGTTGCAGAAGATTTACAGAAATCAAATTCTTCTTTATTCAAAAACCCAGTGCAGGCAAACTCTACCACATGCTCTAGCTGGGAAAATAGAAGAAGGGGTGGAGTTGGGGGGTTGTTAAGAGGTTGAGACAGGGGAGAAAGAGGTGAGAGGGAAAATGGAAGTAATGTGTCATGAGAGGGGTGGGGAGAAGCAGAAAAAGGAAGGAGGGGAGTAAAAAGAGTGCAGTGGAGGGCTGGTACAAGGGGGTTTCCAACCATGCATCTCTCTCAACTCCTTGATTCATGGCTGTCAAGGATTAGACAGAGAGAGACAAAAGGTCAGAGGTCACCCCCTCCTGTCCTGACCTGCCATTTGCTGCTGGGTTGAACTGCAGCGAGGGAGGGGAGAGGCCCATTCGCACACTTTATCAAAAACATCAAATTCAGGGGAGACAGTGCAACAGACAAAACTCTCAAAACTCAAACTCTCGAAACTAAATGTGCCTTTTATTTAATATCAGCAACACTCGAGTCAGTGTGGTTCCAATCTTCCAATTCACATCAACTTTAGACTTGCTTAATAGTATACTGAGTAACCTGGAGTCATAGAAATGAAACACTTGATTACATATTTTAGCATTTTTCCTTCCTCCCATTCTTGTGGCTTCCATTAGTAGTATATTATGGTTAGAAGCAGCAATGGAAATGGCAGCAATAATATTTAAAGCATAAGTAATAGTAACAGTAATAGTAATAGTAGTGCCAAGTCAATTATTTTTACTGTATTTAGCCCAATATCACACTTGACAAATTTCCCTCAGGGGTTTATAATCTGTACAGCAAACGACAGAACAGCATTAGTGTTCAATTGTAGTTTGTGTCCAGTTGATTAATGTAAATGTTATATTCACTCCCTACTAGCTCTGTTCAGTCTCCTCCAACTCCTAAAGGTCCCAGACACACCAAAGTAATATCAAAAACTAGCGGTGATGAAAGCTGACTGTTGCATTGCCTCATGTCACCTGTGTCTAGGCCAGTACCTAGTCATTCAATCACATTTTCCTCTAATCCAGTCAAGCTTTGTCTGTCGGAAGCAAAGGGGGAAGTTGGTTGACATTATCATAGAGAGACAAAGTCTGCAAAGGGGGGAGGTTAGAGTGGAGAGATGGGTCAACAAAACACAAACTATGATCTTCCTTAACCCTAACCAATTTACCCAACAGAACCTTGATCAAGTGTTTTCACATCATGAAACAAATTGAACAAGCCATTGCCCTGACAACTTGGAAGATGGATAAATGATGTTGCTGAAAGGGCATTAAATCAGAAAATATTTTGTGTCGTTCTAGAAGCCGTGGACAAACAACGCATTTTGTAGTTTGTATTGGAAGACCTGGCTGTCATGTGCAATTTTTTGGCAGAGACATAGGTGATGTAAGGACATGCAGCAAAGGGCTTTTGTTGCCACTGGTTGTCTGAAGTTGGTTTGGTGTATCTGAGCCTCTTCCAGCTCTGCCCTTTCATTTGAGCCATAGAGTGACTGACTTGTACAGTCGGTTGCTTAGGTTGTTGTGCTAACCTTAGCACCTGTTGCTGGGCAGCTAAAAGTACTACAAACCAAACACTACATATTTTGCATGCACCAATCCTTGAATCTTATACTGTGACATTTTGTAATGAGTACACAAACCGTTACAGCCCTAAGAACCAATGAACCAAAAGCAAGTACATCTTAAGCGGGATTTATACTTGTGCAGCAGATCCTACGCTGTGGCCTATGCATGTCACCTACACCGTTGTAAGCATTTATATTTGTGCGGTGGTGTGTCTGTGTCACTCTGCAGTTACACCTGCAAAACATTGGTTGATGGTATCTGTGAAGTGCTATAAAGTTCAGTTGATTGTGAAAACACACATTAAACACAGCTTAATAAAGACAATTTAAAACACAAATACACAAACTGGCTTCACTGTATGTAGAATGAGAATCACTGTCCGAGGGCTGCCGCAGAATGGCAACCAGGATGTCAGCTGACCAACACTCGCTACCCGCTCCCTGGTTGCGGAGATTTGCGATGCTGGCCAGCTAGGAATGAACTAGCAGCCAGTACAGTACAGTCCTCTCTCGGCTAGCTAACATTTAGCCGTGTTACTTACTGATCCATTAGAAAGAAAGCTAGCTGGACATCAGTGAAGCCTCTTTGGTCACGGAGCTCCCTCCATCTGTTGAACGCCTGACTGAGGTTTACTCTTGTTTTTTCTCTTCTTTTATCACTTTCCTTTTTGTGCATCCTCGCCTCCTCAGACAAATTAGCTCATTTTCTTTTGGGAGGCCGTTTTTCACTTATCTCCAAACTTTGTCCGTCTGCCACTGTGCTCCTGACTCAACTATCTCATGCCCCAGCCGGTTCCTCATAAGGACCAGCTCCAGTCCCTGATTGGCTGACCGACCAGTTTCGCAATAGAGTGCCAAAGTCACGTGACGCTCATGGGACCTTAGATCAGAAAAAATTTGAACGGCAGTGAATGAGGAGAGCAATGTTATCTTTTGGTCCCGTTTGAGTTGTGACATGAAATCCAAATATGTTGTTAATGAATTTAAAACATAAATTTTAAGGTCAAGAAAGTCATACTTTGTGGTAAAACTGTTGAGATGTAAGCTTTTGAAAAAACGTAATTAGAAAAACTACACAGGAGGCGGTCGCGTATGTGACGTCATAGCTTTCGCTCGCTTCCAGCAGCTTGGAGTGACTGCAGCCTGGCACAAAACACACAGACATCTTCAATCATAAATTGATTAATCATAAAACAGTGGAATTTCAGCGGGGAGGCCAAGCTGCAGGAAGCGAGCGAAAGCTATGACGTCACATATATGACCTCCTCCTGTGTACTCTTGAGTCTTTCTAATTAATCCTATTTCAAAAGCTTACATCTCAACATTTTTACCACAAAGTATGACTTTCTTGACCTTAAAATTTGTTTTAAATTCATTAACAACATATTTGGATTTCATGTTACAACTCAAACGGGAACAAAAGATAACATTGCTCTCCCCGTACACTGCCATTCATATTTTTTCCGATCTAAGGTCCCATGAGCGTCATGTGACTTCGGCACTCTATACATGACGCATTTCCTGCCGTAAAGCGTATTTTTTCCATGAAAATTCATCCCCAGTGGCAAAAGCGTATTGCAAAGTCACTAAGTGACCTATGTAAATGCTGATAGTCTGATTTTACTGTGTATACTACCCTGTGCAACCAACATTATTTTCATAATGATATATATAGGCAAAAATGCTGTCTGTTGCTTCTTTAAAATGCAATTTTTGTGGAGGCTTTATTATCTATCTGAGGAAAATGGTTCCAGCTTACAAAAATAGACAGGAGGTCTGCGTTGCCACAACATGTTACTTTTCTGTGGAAGTGCACATCAGGCTCGGCATAGGTTATGGCCTGGGCTCTACATTGACGCAGAGCCTTCACCCTTAACTTTATTCCTTTTGGAGATGAGTTCATCTTCTATTTACAACCTACTTACTTACTACTTACTAACTATTTGCAGAAAACGAAATTTTTACCAAGATGCCAAAACTTTTGCATGCTGTAATTAAATTAATGCAAACAATGTCAATTAAATTTAAACATTATTATCTGTGTCAAGTCAGAATTACTAGCTGAGCTGTTGTATTGGATTGCATGAGATCTTACAGGTGTATCTAATAAAGTGGCCATCAGGTATATATAATCACTTCAGGCAATAATTTCATTCACAACGACATAGAGAAAAAGAAAACAAACAGTGTACGTATATATAGGCTAATCTGTGAAACTGGATCATAGCTGTAGCAGACCCCAGTGACTGCAGTAGATCAGGAGTAAGTACAGATTGGTGTCCAAACTTTTCTTCTCTATATCTATGGGGGGTAGAAACAGAGTGAGGGGCACCCATTGAGGAGTGTATTGTCTTGGGGTTTTCCTCTTGTTAGCACCCTTGGCCTCAGTGTGCTGTGTCACACACACAGACACACACAGACACACAGACACACAGACACACACACACACACACACACACACACACACACACACACACACTCCACCCCCTCCCTACCCTGTCTTTTCGGATCACTTAACAGGACAATTACTCTATCCATCTTTTCATCATGGTCTATTGTGTTTGTACCCTCGGTTTAGAAAGCTTTTATGGGGAAACCATCTCTTTCTCTTCTTTCAACTCTTTCTTCTCAGCTACATTCACATTGTACCATTTATAACAGTGATGATACTGATTTAGGTTCAGGGTCAGTAGCAGACTTGTCAAGATTTAGAGGTGTGTGAAAGGCATGCTTTAAGGATTTGAAATTTTACATACTTGTTTTCTACCAGGCATTTCTGACCACATGTAAGGAAAGAAAAGACATATTGTATCCCTCAGCATTTTATTAGTAAAGCAGTTGCTGCAGCTAGAACATGCTAACAAGTGCCCTTTGGTGTTCAATTGGGTGTGGTAGCTATGAAAACGAAATGAACAAAGTCAGACAAGAAGATGAATGTTTAGCCCAGCTTAAAAACAGAGAGAGGCTACTAAGAAAGACTACAGGAGAAATGGTAAACTGCTAGGTTAGCTTTATCAAAAGATAAAGAGATCTCCCACCAACTGCAATCTGAGTTCCACTTTGTCCAGTATCTCATTTTACAGAAATAAAAAACAGTATAAGGGTTTTTAGGCATGGTTAAAAAAACAACAACATGTAAGCATACTATAGTCCAACATGTCTCTGTGTGAAAACGGCTAATTTCTTTAGCTATGCTCTTGCTTACTGCGAACAGCATAACAGAACATATTGTGAAAGCATTGCTGGGCTGTGTCCTGGAAAAGTTAATTGTGTGAATGATGATTTAGCATAAAGTTAGCATAGACTCAGTCATAAAGGTCACAGTATATCAAGAACTGCTCATCATGGATTTAAATTCCTGAAGATGTTTCAACTCTAATGAAAAGGACTCTTTAATTTAAATGAATTTGGCAAGTCCAACTGCCTTTGACTTAGACTTCTTGATTTAGCACAAGTGGATGGTTTCACTACACACGTTTTTACTACCAAAAAGAATACAGCAATCACATCGTCTCTGGCTTCAAATTAATTCAAAAAACACTTGTTAAAGCATTCTTTTAAAAAAAATGTTAGCACTACCAATTGTCTCCTAACATGATGCAGAAAATTCCTCAGTTTTAAACCCCCAGTGGAAACACAGCAGAGTACCATCCCCCCAGTTAGGACAGGAGTCTGGGCTGGTTGTGGGGGGGGGTGAAGGGCAGATTCTTTGAGAAGAAGCCCTGGTCCGTTCTCTGTGCTGGTGTCCAGACTTGATAACCGTGATAGCAGGCCATTCAAGTACTTAAAAGGGGCTGAGGCACTTGAGAGCCACTGTGAGCGTCCTTCCTTCCCCTAACATAAAAACACACACACATGTTTTGTAGGGTGTGTGGGACACTGTCTGTTATGTGGCGCTTCTACTTCATCAGCAGCTAATTCTATGAACATATAGAACTAACAGCTCTGATCATTTCTATAGAATCTTTGTATTGATACTATACGCTGCACGACAAGTCTTCCAATTAAAACAACAAAATACATCCTTTGTTATTACAGACACATATTGCTTTTTCTGATCTGATGCCCTGTTCAGCAGGAAGATATCATTTGTCTGTGACTTCCAAAGTTGTTACACATCGCTGTTAAATCTGTTCTATTATGTAACAACGCCATGGTTAAAGCACTACAATGTGTAGACCACTATTGGGCGGTAACTAGTAACTTGTTTCAGTGATCATATTACTTTTTCCAGTAACGAGTAATGTTACTAATAACTAAAAAAATTTCAGTGATAATATTACAGTTACTGTAAAATCAAACAACTCGTTACAATATTACTTTTGTTATCACATCACTACTGACTTGAAATACAACACTGGTGTAGACACATAGCGAAATAATCTCTCTCAATCATCATTTGACCCACAAGAAGTACAGTGGCATGCAAAAGTTTGCGCATGCCTGGTCAAAATGTCGTTCACTATGAATACCTAAGTAAGTAGAAGATAAACCTATTTCCAAATGCAGTTAAAGATAAAACATGCTTTTCAACATTTTTAAGCAACATTAGTGTATTATTTTTGTTTCGTATGATTTAAGAGTGACAAAATTAAAGGGGCACCATGCAAAGGTTTGTGCATCCCAAGACATTTGAGCTCTCAGACAACTTTTACCAGGGTCTCAGACTGTAGTTAGCTTGTGAGGGCAATGGCTTGTTCATAATCATTGTTAGGAAAGGCCAGGTGATGCAAATTTCAAAGCTTAAACATTCTGACCCCCTAAAGATGAAGAGAGGATGGGTTCTACCACAGGACAATGATCCTAAACACACCTTAAAATCCTCAATAGACTACCTCAAGAGGCGCAAGCTGAAGGTTTTGCCATGGCCCTCACAGTTCCCTGACGTAAACATAAGTGAAAATCTGTGGCTAGACCTCAAAGGAGCAGTGCATACAAGACAGCCCAAGAATCTCACAGAGCTAGAAGCCTTTGCAAGTAAGAATGGGTGAAAATCCCCCAGACAAGAACTGAAAGACTCTTAGCTGGATACAAAAAGTGTTTAGAAGTTGTGATACTTGCCAAACAGGGTGCTACAAAGTACTGACCATGCAGGGTGCCCAAACTTTTGCTTCAGGCCATTTTCCTTTTTTGTCATTTTGAAACTATAAAAGATTGAAACTAAAAACTTCCAACAACTTAACTGTTAACAGTGAATGACATTTTGACAAGGGGTGCCCAAGCTTTGCATGCCACTGTATGTGGTGGTGTATCTGCAGAGACTCTGCCCCTCTGTCTGTATTTTCCTAATGTTTGTGTTAATTTGCTGTGTTCAGGCTGTTTTTGAGCACAATGCACAGATGAGGTCAGGACTTCATAAAAAGGTGGCAACCAGTTGGCAAACTGTGCAGCACACATCCGAGATGAAGCCATGAAAAATACGCACACAACACCAAAAACATCAAATACAGTGAATGAGAGTGAATGGGGATGGCTTTCACTTTTGCTGGTAAAAGTGTTAACAAACAGTAACCAGCAGTTCCTGCACAGTATACCTTTAAGGTTTGATTAGGACAAAAATGAACAACAATTAACAAAAACTCATAGACACATTGTAGGAAACAGGAATCAAACATCAACACCAAAGGCACCCTTAAGCATCTTTTAGAGATGCACCATGCTTTTAACTAACTTAAATGTAAGCCCATCCGCAGCAATACTTGGTGCTGAGAACAAGTAACACAGTATAAAGAGCGAGAAAATCTGCATAGGTGGATAGATAAAACAAAACAAGACTTTCAGCCAGAAGACCACAGTTTAGTGAAACCACAAGTCAACATTATTTTCAATATACCGTTGCATAACTTACATGCCTACGATTAATGTGAAACCAAAAGTCAATGTTACTTTAATGTAACTTCAAATAATTTACATGCAATCGCCACGCACAGACGTCACTCGTGATGTATTTATGTCACTTTATGTTATTGTTACATAACAGGTGTACTTAAACCAAAACATGTTTTTTCTAAACCTCACCAAGTAATTTTGTTTCCTGAACCTAACCGCAACCATTTCAAACATTAAACTCAAGTTTTACAGTGTGTGTCACTCAAGCCCGCTTTCCACTGCATAAAACACAGCAGAAAAACCCACATACACACAGAAAGGCATGCTCGTCTGCTGCAGAAGGATGCACATAGCTCTGGTCTACTGGCAAAAGGAGTCCAAGGCTTATTTTAAGCAGGTTTTCCCATGAATAAAAAAACCTACTTTCACAATTTTGGTGGAAAAGGGGTAACAGAGATGCTAAAGGGTGTCCTGTGCGTTGCTATCAGATGCTGAGGTGCATGACAAAGTGAAAGGATTTGATGACTGATTTGAGTGACAGTGGGCTGGAAAAAACATTGCTTAACCTTCTTTGCTCCAGACAGACAAGAATCATGATCAAAACATCAAGAGGTCTTTGTCAGTTAAATGCAAACATAAGGAATTTTGGGATGCTTCCTATCATGGCCAGCGCTGGGAATAACACACTATAAAAGTAATTTACCATGATTTAGCATTAATGAAGTAATATAACGCATTACCAACAGGATTTCAGGTAATTGTTCATTGTGTTTTCATTTATACACCTCCATTCTGTTTCTTGTGCTAACCTCAACATTTGTTTATTGTGTTTCATATCACAGACCCACAAATATTGAGCCATATCTCATAATTATTAGACTTTGATCCTCTGACTGACCTTCCCTGTGTCCAAGGATACTCATTTATTTTAAACAGTCTAGGCTATTCAATTGTTCTATATCATCACACTATTATTAATCTAAGCAGGGGATTTTAATACAAAGTGGTAACCACTGTGTTTGAATGCATGAATGGGTCAGACCTGTGCAGCATTGGATTTGAAATGAACTGTAATAAACTGGACCTTATGTGCTTTGATTACCTGCTGTGAAACAACATCACCCTCATCCATTTAAAATCAACATTAGTTCTGCTGAGCTCATTTCAGTGAAACTAATGCAAAAGTAGTGTAAAAAGTAACTTCTTACTCCACAGAGAGAGTAATGTTGTAAAGTAACTTATTATTTTAAAATGAAGGTGACCACTAATATGTGATATATTACATTTTGAGAATAACTTGCCCAACACTGGTCATGACTGATTCCATCTTTATTTTTATTTTTTTTTTTTTTTTTTGCGGGACAGTCTCCATTTCTATTATGTCTCAATTTTCCATTAGCTTTAGTAATTTTGTAATCTGTTTTCATATGCTCATGCAAACAATTTTTATGACGGAAACATGAGACTTCCATCTACCCACCAATAACTAAAAAATAGTCTAATTTTTACACCAGTCAGTGATTTCATTTTATCAGAAATAATAAATGTAAATGTGTTCCTCAATTTACGTATCACATCCAGGTTTCCAGACACTACATAGTTATGACTGGTCACTTTGCTTAGTAGACTTTTAGTGTCAGAATACATAAACAAACTTTTAGGTTGAAGGAGGAAGAATTGATATTTTTCTTTTTTTTGCATGCAAATCATGCAAATTTATTTTTAAAAATGTTAAAAGTGTAAAAAAGGTAATTGACAGCTCCCATTCAAAAGGCCCAGCATCAGTGACCAAGTCACTGCCTGTTATTTTCTACCATTACTCTCCCTTTACTCTGTCAGGTTCACTTCTTTTCATTTATCTCCTGTGAAAGACGGTAAGATTAGATTCCTCAGCATGGAGACCTCTGTGTGCTCTCTATAGCTGCGACCACATCTATCTTCAGCATTATCACTGGGTTCACACACTCTTCAGCTCAGTCTTTTTCATTCCCCACCTACTCTCATCTTATCTTCAAAAAATTGTGAATGTATGCTTATTTGGATAACATGTGACATAAAATATTCAGATTTCTTGAATTAGAAGCACAAATAACCATTTCAGATGTTACATCATTTTGATACAACCATTAGGCAATTACACTTAAAATCACGCCAGCAAGTGTGCAGTCAGAGTATGCACGTGTTCAAAACTAAAATGTGTCTATCCTGGATGCTTAGTGCCTAATTCTATTGGAACCATTATGATATCTTCACTCAGTCATGTTCTGTAGCTCTACAGGCCAAAGCACATCCAGCAACATTAATGAACGACATAGCAGAAGGCGAGCGAAGCCGATCACCACAGATCAGTCTCTATTGTAAGAGGGATCAATCACAATGAATCTATAGAATCTATAGACTGCTATTGTATGTGGTGTCCAGAGTATGACCCCGGACTCGGCCACCCTGAGAAACTGAGGTTAAAGGTCACACACACAGACAGAGAGAGACATAGCTACATAGATCTCTGTCTCCGTCTGTCTCCCAAGACCCTCTGCACATTGAAGTCCATTCATTTGTGGACTTTAGCCCTCTGTGTGATGCAAGGAGTAAGAGATTTTACAGGAGAAGTTCATGGTGATTACACCAATTCTTGGTAAAAGTCTGCAAATTTTATATTCTTTTCTACCCATTTGAGGCTCGTGGGTTGCTGGAGCATATCCCAGCATGCATTGTGTGAGAGGAATTGTCCATCCTCAAACAACTGCCAGTCAAACACATGCAGACAGACAATACATTTACACTGCCACCTAAGTTTTGAGGTGTGTTCAGAGTTCAGACTCAAGACAAAACAATTTTTTCCTTGCGCTGTTTGGAGAATTTGACCAAAGTGTTAATGTTAGTGTTAATAACTAAAAATATTCAATGTTTATAGGATAAAGTTTGTGATATTCTATATTTTTGTTACTGTCAAGAAATCGCATAAAAAGACCACCAACAATGTGTCAGTCCATCTTTCGCACTGAGCCCCAACTCCCATTGGTGTCTTTGAGTTGTGAAGTGAGAGGAATTATTTGGGTCACCCCTGGCTCCTAAAGTAAATGTCCTGTTAACTTTTCCCATAGACAATGACCTCTATGGCTTCGATTTACATGGAGCGCCCCACATGATAAAAAGTGAAGGTGCAAGCCTGTGTATGTAAAATTTTGTGGAAAAGGTGAAGAATAAATAAAAAGATAAATAAATGGCATGAATGGAATGGGTCTGCGGGTCCTCCCCCAGGAAATTTTGAGCCTCAAACACCTTATTTTCTGAATTCTGATATTTTTTTCTGCATCAGTTTATGGTGGAAGTGTTTTGATTTGTGTCAAGGACAATGCAAATTTCAGGCTGCAGATTCAAAATGAAAACATGATGTATTGCTTTCAGATATTTATTCTCCTGTAGATCGACTTTTCAGATTTACTGTTATTCCTGCTGAGTCAACACACCTTTTACTGTGTAAAATTGAGGGACCGTGTTCTGCAATGAGGTTTGAATGGTACTGGAAGTACAGAGAAGAACGCTGTTCTGACATACTGATACACTGAGAATGATTTCTACTTGAGAGCTCTTGAGTTAGACATGAAAACCACAGAGTAAGATAAGATACTTTTTGGGGGGGGAAGTTTGCTTTCTTTTTCATTAAAAGTGTCTTAAAAACATGGTTCTTTAGACCTTGTTTTCAGATCTTCCCTTGTTGTTACTTTTCCATTAGAACCCAAGTAATGTAAGAATGTGCAATAAAGTTTGTATATAAGAGAAAACTGCTGTGATGTCACACATTAATTCTTATCATTACCTTCTAAAAACACTTTAAATATTCTTAAAGAATCCCAGAGAAGTCGTCTGCAGTGGCTGCAGCTCCACGCTTCTCCTCCTCTCTGCGCTCTTGGCGCACAATGTGTATCTCACTGAACCACACGTCAAATTTATATACTGAAGCCTTATTTCAAGTTAAGGTTGGTTTTTACAGATAAGTGTGAGAGTAAATTAGTGTCTGTCTCTGCTCGCACCAGGCAGTTGGTGAACCTGAATCTTAAAGAGAGCTGGAGGGAGATGATGTGATTTTATGCCAGACTAGTTTATGTGTTGTTGGGCTTAACGGTGAGTTGTTGCCTAAATGAGACTGGCTGTATTCAGATGTTTTAATAGTAGTTTAATTTCACATCAGTGACAAACAATGTTGAGGCTTAAGGTAAACACAATCTTTACCTAGCTGACCATAAAAGCAGGACATAGGGAAACATGATGCTGCTCTGCAGGGCACTTGATTTGCGTGTGTTAACTTGACTGTTATAAAGGATGTTGAAGAGGGAGGGGCAGGGGCTGTTGGAGTCCTGCAGAATTAAAACTCAAATGCCGTTGTCGGGCATAAAACACGCATTTAAAGCTACTCTTACCTTTCTTGCATTTCACACAGCGCTTAGAAAAAATTTGAACATCCACAACTCCCTCCAAAGTCTCATCCTCCTCCTCCTCCTGCAATTCCACCTCCCTCCAAAGGCCTACTGCCCCCTCCTCCATTACGTGCTCATTACGTCTATGATAGAGTTAGGCATTGGCAAAGTAATGTTAGAGTTTTAAAACTCAACCGGAGTCAGTGATGAATGATGAGTTTTAGAATAAGGTTACAGTGCTAACATTAGATAGTAGCATTAATGTTACTAGTAAGTGGAAACAAGGAAGATAATGTTAATGTTTAGGAGGCTACGCTACAGTAGGCTAATCTTAGCCATTAGCAACTGGATGCTGCATTGTCATATAAAACGTTATATGTTATATTAGAGGCAAACTAAACATAACGTTACCTGTCCTGCACAGCCAAACACAACCCCGGAGTTGTGAAACTTATCCAGGGTCAGTGATGACTGATGAGTTTTATAATATAAGGTAAAAGCTAGATGTTAGATAGTACTGGTGAGTGGCAACAAACAAGGAAGAGAGGCTCAAGCAACATTAGGATACAGTAGGCTAACCGTTAGCATCTGGATGCTGTGATGTCATATATACATCCTGTTATCCTGTTGTTGTCCCACAGACTCAAGGGCAGCGGTGTTACGCCAGAGGTTACATCAGTCGGAGAGGAGAAGACGGACAGGACGCTCGGCCAACCCCGGTCAGAGTTTTCTTAGAAACATATGAGAATGGTATAATTATGAGTTTTTATTTCTGGTGGAATTCACAAGGTAAGTGTTGCTTTAATTGAGAACTGATGTGTGAATGTGTGTGTGCCACACCTGCCAAACCTACAAGTGCCAGAGATTTACTAAAGTAACTCCATGGGTAACTTTCATTGCCAGTCTTAACTACTGAGAATCATTCATAAAATGCCCTTCAATAAATTACATAAATATTTTTTTTATTTTAACTAATGTGAAAGAAAACTAAATATTCACAATATAAGTGTTAAACAGCTAAATATTTTTTTCTGTTTCTCATTCTTCATACTTGGAATGGCTGCATATGTATCACAGACAGTGAGGTGAGCATTCCCTGACGTCTATACACAAGAGCATTTGCCAACATTAGCAGACAGCACAGTGTTATGCAGATGATACATAATTGTATGTTTCCATTTTGACCCAGATTCTTTGAATGGGTATTGCCTGTCTCCCCAACATCAATATTTAAATAAAACATTTTGAAATTATATGACAAAAAACAAACAAACAAAAAAACAGTAATCTTCTTTGTATGATCATATGTAGAAAGAGAGAATTGGCTGTTAACAGCTCAAAGTCCCTGTGATGGGAAGGGGGGTGATAGCACAAAATTTGGTTTCCATCAGATAACAATGCAGCACCAGAACCATCAATATCATTACCAAGACTGATACATTTTATTATTAAAAGCAGCGTATGTACTTTCATAAAGGGAAGAGCAGTGTGTCATGACTTATGAGGTGAATAATCAACACATTATCATTTTGACCATATCACATATCAAGGTTTGGTTTTGGACTTTCCACGCCCACATATGATGCGCAAGATGTCCTGGGTGCGTGGTTGTTGATGTTTTATGTCAATTTCAGTTATATGCATTGTCTGATTTCAAAATACATTTTCATTTTCACAGGAAATGTACAGTTTACATACAGTCTCTTTCAAAATAAACACCCTACATTGGTGCACACTGTGAAGTGACGTGTTTTTTTTTTCCATCAACAACAAATGCATGTGGTTACGTTTTGCCAACACTCGCACGTGGTTGGGTTCATTAAACAATTAGCCACGCATTACGCCGACGTGAAAGAATAGCTTTTTTCATCTGTGTCTGACGCCATAAGTCACTGCCTAAGCAACGTTTTTTGACAAGTTCTGTCTTTCTCTCTCTTTCTTTCTCTCTCTCTCTCTCTCTCTCTCTCAATTCAGTTCAGTTCAATTTAAATTTAATTCTATAAGCGTTATTGGCATGACATTTCATATGTGTTGCCAAAGCGCAATTACAATAATTAATTAATTAATTAATTAATTAATTCAATTAACTTCAATAGAATATAATAGGTAATTAATTTATTAAAGGAACAATTGACAACAATGTTTTACAACAAAATCATTAATTGTAAAGTACAAAAACTCATTCAGTAAAGAGGCAAATAAAAAGGCAGAATGTGAGCTGTGAGGAGATAAACTCCAGTTGTTATGTGTTGGCTGTCTCTTAGGCTAGATGTTGCATTTTAGTCTGGTCAGAGAGGGTATCAAAATCTTTGAGTTTACATTTAATCTTTGTAAAGAACTTTGTTCTGATGTCTCCATAAGTGCCACGTTGTAGCAGGAAATTATGCTCTGTCTCCACCTGTCTCTGTGGACAGAGCTGACACAGCCCGTCTTCTCTAGGCAGCCAGGTCTGCCTGTATTTGCCAGTCTCTATGGCCAGGCTGTGGTCACTGACTCTGTATATATAGTCAGTATCTTTCTCAGTTTCTGATCTGTCGCAGTGGTCAGATATTTTGCCATTGTGTACTGTCTGTTTAGGGCCAAATTGTATTGATATTTGTCTTGGGTTTTTGTGGTCGATGTCCACTAGTTGATGTATTTTTCTTTGTCTTCAGTTGTAATTTGGTTGGGCTGGGATGTGTGAGGGTTGTGCTGTTAGAGGAGGTGAGCCTCAGGACCAGCTGGATGAGAGGCCTCCTCTCTATGTTCTCCTCTTGGCAATGGAGAGCTTTGTAATGGTAGGGGTTGGGGTGATTTGTTTTCAGTGTTTGTAGAATTGGATTGCTCTTTTTGTATCTGAATCGAAACGGGGAATAGGCCGAGTTCAGTTTGGCATCCATTGTTAGGGGTGTTCCTGTGGACTCTGAGTATACTCTTTCAAATCTCAGTGTGTTGGACTTTAGTGGGTGTTTGTCCCATTTTTTAAAGTCTTGATTTAGAACCCCACATGTCACTACCATACAGTTAAGTTGGTTTGACCATAGATTTGACTATTTTGAGCCAGATTCTAACAGGTATGTTTATGTTCTATTGTGTTTGAAGACTCTCTCTCTCTCTCTCTCTCACACACACACACACACACACACACACACACACACACACACACGCGCACACACACACACACACACACACACGCACACACAAGAAAATAATGATAAAAAAAGTAATACCACCTAATATACAAGTAAAAAGGAGGAGCAGGTTAATAAGTATAATAAGTACGGTGCATTAAAAGGTCTGATGGCTGCAGGCAGGAAGGACCTCCTGCTATGCTCAGTCCTACACTGCAGTGGTATCAGCCTGTGGCTGAAAGTGCTCTGGCTAAACACCTCCAGGTTGTGCAATTGATGAGAGGCATTTTTTAATATACAGTTCAGTTTTCTGAGCATCCTCGCCTCAGCCACCTGCTGAACTGAGTCCAGCTCAGCTCCATTGGTAAGCTGGACTCAGTTCAGCAGGTGGCTGAGGTGAGGATGCTCAGAAAAGAAATGTGTCTTTCTCTCATCAAGTTAGCCAAGCTTAGCTCTAATCCCGGAAGTATATCCGGAAGTATTAGGTAGCCTGCGGAAATGGCGCGTCGCAATGCTTTTTTCCCCCACCGAGTGAGGATTAGAATATCCTGCTATATGCAGTTCGCATAACCTGGCCGAAATTAAAAAATATAAATGCTTAAAGAGCCACTCATTGCTAAAAGTGTATGTTATATAATTTGTGTAATGGTCAGAGTTTTCATATGGAATATTTAAGGTGTGTTGATTGATTCCTGTTGCCTCCTCATGCTTTGATTAACATTACAAGTAAATGTTATACCTTAAAAGTTGCTGGCAGTTGGCCCAGTGAATTAAGTTATTTTTTCTCAGACTCTAGCTGCTGTGAGAGGCAGCACAACATCTTTTCATTTTATTGTTACTATTTACTAATACAAATCTCCACGATATGAATAGTGGTAACATGAGCCTCAAACCAGCCACAACTCAGCCCTGAGCAGAGTGACTGTCCACTATTGACCAATCAATGGACTGCAGTGCTCACAGCTCCACCTTTTAGTACCAGATCTGTGTGCTTGGTAACCCAACTGAAGGGGTACCAAAAATGGGGACGGTATAGAATGGTTCCACTCATACCATCCACAACTTTTCGTGGAAATGGAAAAAAAGCATACTGAACTGAACTGAACTGAACTGTACAGTACTGCTTGGTGAACACGGGGCTAAAGATTGTGCTGCGGAGTTAGGTGAACTATTCATTAAAATCTTTAACCTTTCTCTGTTACAATGCACTGTCTCCACCTGCCTGAAGACATCCATAATTGTGCCAGTTCCAAAGCAGACTGTCATAACATCCCTCAACAATTACAGACCTGTGACACTGACATCTGTAATCATGAAGTGCCTGGAGAGACTGGTCCTACAACACATCAAGGCTGCTCTGCCACCCACGCTAGACCCCCACCAATATGTCTATAGAACTAACAGGTCGACGGATGACGCCTAGGGACGTATGCACGGTTGCTGTTTGTGGACTACAGCTCTGCATTTAAAACCATCTTGCCCAGCCAACTGGTTTCCAAAATGTCTGACCTGGGTGTAGACCACAACATCTGCCTGTGGATAAAAGACCTCTTGATGAACAGGCCACAGTCAGTCCAGATAGGCCCCTAATGTTCCTCCACTATGACACTCAGCACAGGTTCCCCAAAAGGCTGTGTGCTGAGCCTGTTTCTCTACTCTCTGTACACTTACGACTGTGATCCATCCCATACCACCACCACCATGGTTAAATTTGCAGATGACACAACTGTGATGCGGCTGATCAACAGGACAAGAGAAGAGGTAGTGAGGCTGACAGAGTAGAGCACAGAAAATAACCTTATTCTCAATATCAAGACAACAAAAGAACTCATAACTGATTTCAGGAAAGAAGCAGGATGTCCATTCAGCACTGTCACATCAATGGGGAAAGGGTGGAGAGGGTGACCAGCTTTAAATACCTTGGCAAACACATTTCAGAGGACCTCTCATGGACAACAGACACCACAGTGCCAGTCAAGAAGGCACAAAAGGAATGTGCAATAATATACATAATCAATTTTTTCTCATTTTAATTGCATACATTAGCAATGAGTGTATGTTAGCTACAATTGTGTAGAATGTGACTGGAATGGAGGCATTTATTCATTTCTATTACTATTTTATTACTATTTATTACTTGTTTTTATAAATGAGCCCGGTCCTTAAGTGCACCTGAACTTTATTGTATGTTTGTACAATGACAATGAGCTAAATCTGAAATCTAACAAAAGTCACCTAGAGGCATACGAATTTTATGAAATAGCTCTAACCTGGATCCAGTTTTTCAGTGTAATTTCTCAATCATTTCTACAACAGCTATGAATTTCTATTCACCTTCAGTGTTTCTGGTGGTGTCAGAAATCTTCTTTTCAAAATCTCAGCACACAAAACAGAGATCATTTATGTGGCTGGATATCACAAGATGTAAGTGGAAAAGTAGGTGTTCTTGTAGACTAATGTTAGTGAACCAACCTTATAAACAGTGTTGGAAAGGTTATTTTTGAAATATAATAAGTTACAGATTACTAGTTACCTGTTTAAAATGTAATTGGTAGTGTTTCTGTTTGAATACTTCACCAAAGTAATGTAACCGATTACACTTGATTATGTTTTGATTAATTTTCTATCACGTTTTATACTGGGAAATAAAGCTGACAAACGTAGACAAGTGGGTTGAGCCAAAAGAAGACATTTCTGCACGATGAACGGATGCAAAGCAACTGAAAGATTGTTATATTCTGCATAAGTGTTTTAGTGAATATATGGATGTAACCTCTTTGTAATCAGCATCAATCATTTTGAATAGCAACTGTAATTTATTTACATACTATTCCCCAGTAACTGTAACTGATTACAATTATATTTATTTTTGTAGCGGTTCTTCATTGCTCTCATCTTTAGTTAGAATAATGTATACAGCTCCTTTTAAAACAATGGTATCTTTAGCGAGTGTTAAGGACGGAAAATGTGCTTTTACTTTGAACTTTTTAGCCGGATATGTCGTCATTATATGGTAATCAACTTGACGCGGACAACTCTTAAAAAGGCGCAGCAGCTGGGGGATGTAGGTAAACCCACCGCACATGGACGGTGGGAAGAAGCAGCCAGTCCGGTGTTTCCCCTAAGTCTGTCCTGTGCAACAAAGAAAGTAACTCTAAGGCCGACGGAAAAAGAATAAAACACACTAGGACAACGGAGACAAACAAGGAATTATTCAATTCACTACATTTTACACAACCATTGTAACAGTTGCCTGGAGGTAGCCTATTCTCCCACGAGTCAAAGGAAAGTTGGAAGACGGTTTTGTCCACAAAATGTGGAGCGGCTTGTGATTTGTCGTCAGCCAACGTTAAGTGGAAGCTAGTTTCAAAGATAATCAGCACAGTGACACGAAGGCAACAGCTTGAAGAGACACACAGTGTTCCAGGCACAGTCAATGGAACCCCAGTTATTGTGCTGTGAGGGGGACAGGCCTGCCATCCGGAGGGCCTACCGGGACTCCAACCTGTTGAATGACCGGGTCCTGCACGCTCTGTTGCGGGCAGAAGACAAGTATCTCCCCGCTCCCAACTACTTCAAATGCGTCCAGAGAGAAATAGCTCCGTACATGAGGAGGATAGTGGCTACCTGGATGTTGGAGGTGAGTTAAAGTCAAATACTTGATGTTACGTTTTGTATAAAGTGAATCACCCTCACAGAACTGGAATTTCAGCGTGTCTTTGCTTATCTGCAGAGTTACGTGTTTAAGAGGCCTTTGGGTCATTCAAAGCCGCTGGTGAATTCGGCATTCAAGCTACAATAAATGTAACACTGATTATCAAACAACCTAAAGACGTGATTCAGACTGCTCAACAGCACCACTGCTGGTTTTGTGGAAAGGGAAAGAGAGAAGAAAAGGGTGTATTCATCCTGTCCAAAGGTGAACGCAGCCGATGCCGAGTTGAAGTTCTAGTCCCATGGACCCTGTAGTGTGAAGACAGGTAACGTTAGTGCAGTTTGCGGATAAAAAAGCAGCAAGTTGGGATTTTAAGTTGTTTCTCAATGGAGTTCTGTTTTAAATGGTTTCTATAACATTATATAGGTTGGCACGGACATGACCGTGGTCCATATCATGTATTTTATCAGTATGAGTAGCCTGTTAAGAAGGCAGTAATGACGCTGTCCTGTGCTGAATGGTATTCTTAAATAGTACATTAAATAATGTAGTTTTGAAAGTCCCGTAAAGTAGTACTCAAGGCTTCAGCAGACACATTTTTTCACATCACAGTAAAACGTATTTCCACTCGCACGTGCCAGTTTAACTAAATAACGTGAAAAGAAAGTCACGGTGAATGGATGACAAAATGTATGGTTTAACGTCTTAAAATATTTAAAAACATTTTTGAAAAATGTTGCGGGCTGCCAGTCTGCAGACCACGCGCTGTCTTTGTGTTGGGGGATCGTGTGGAACTTCACAGTTCTTACTCTTACAACAGGTCTTACCTTTATCAAGGCTCCATATCATTTCCGCACGCCCAACAGTTACAATCAACATTTCTTTAGCTTTATACAGTTTATAGGATTACTGGGACAGCAACTGGATATACGCGTGCCTACTTTTTCTTACTGAAGTCTCGTGCTTGCGGTCTTTTTTTCACCAAGCTGTTAAGCTTCGGTATTTGTGACGCACTGACAAAACGAAACCTGTTATCTATGAGGTAACACTGCTTCTTGTTCTTTCTGGACGGACTCTTTGTTATAAGAGGCTTCCCAATACTGAAAAGACATATCTCATATCACCTTTAGGTGAAACTGCCATATCTGAGTTAAAAAAAACCCTGTTAATTACTGGAATAAAATGGTATTGTCTTGAGTTTGTCCCCTTGTGTTTTGTTTTAAAGCTTTCTGTTAATTGCATGAACCCAAGAAAAGCAATACATCCTCACACTAAGGTTGTAACAGTATGAGATTTTCACGGTACAATAACTGTCTGAGAAAATATTGCGCTTTCACGGAAGGAATTAAAAAATGTTTGTTTGTTTTTTTGGTTGAATTATCAATTTTATTACTATAATTGAAACTTGAAATGATTTTGTCAATGGAAGTCTGTGTTAAGAAGTCTCTGAATAGGCACTGAATAGGGTGGCCCTCAGTGGCTTTAACCAAACTGATCGTGGTAACAGCGAATTATTCTTGCGACATCGATGACAAAACAGTGTTCAATGGCAGTATTGTTGTCTGGGTTGTTTGTGTAGGTGTGTGAGGAACAGAAATGTGAGGAGGAGGTTTTCCCTCTGGCTATGAACTACATGGACCGCTTCCTGTCAGTGGAGCCCACCAAGAAGAACCACCTGCAGTTACTGGGAGCTGCCTGTATGTTCCTGTCATCCAAACTGAAGGAAACAATCCCACTCACTGCTGAGAAACTCTGCATCTACACAGACAACTCTATCACACCAACCCAGCTGCTGGTAGGCCACCATCACATTAAAACACTGTCTGTCTTAGCGGGGCTGCTGTAGTCCAAGTGTAGTCATGAGCAGGAAACATGTTTGATACTATGCGTGTAGTATCTGGCCTGCATGTCTGTCTGTCTGTCTGAACACTTCTGTTCAGATAGGGATATCTCATCAGTTTACAGCCAGATTGGTATGGATTTTATTGTCCCTAGAGGACGGCTTCTGATAGTTTCAATAACCTCTTGACTGTTTCTTGTAGCCCCACCACAAGGTTCAAATTCCCCATTGACCAGCACTTAAGTTCAAGACTAAGTATCTTGAAAAAGTGGCTACCTTGTCAGGAAGTTCACTGTGGACGTTCATGGTTCCCAGAGGAGGATTCCTAATAGTTTTGATGACTCCCCTTTCATGCAGTGCCACCTAAAGCCAAAAATCCCCATAAGTAGACAAAAACACTCCATCGCCATCTCTGTTAATCCCTGCATCTGTCTGTTTTGATCACACTTGACCCTGTCCTTCTGTCCCTTTCTTTGCCCACACAGCAAATGGAGCTGTTGGTTTTGAACAAGCTGAAGTGGGACCTGGCTTCAGTAACCCCTCTGGACTTCATTGACCACTTTTTGTCTCAGCTGCCTGTCAGGAGAGAAAATAGGCCCATCCTCAGGAAGCACGCTCAGACCTTTGTGGCTCTGTGTGCCACAGGTATGAATGGAACTACTTGATATACATGACTGTCTTTTATAAAGGCAAGTGAAAGTTCTTATTAGATATGTTCTACAAAGACAGAGCCTCTTCAGCTCTTGTTCAGGCCATCTTTATTTGCTGTGCAGTATACTGCATACTATGACAGTCTGACAAATAAGATGCAGCAGATCAACTTTGCAGCAGAAGTACGAAACAAAGCGTTAAAGGAAAAAGGGAAAACACTGAAAGGAAAGTTCTTTTTTGTTTGAGTGGGGTTGTATTAGCTACTCTTCCATAGTGTATAACTTACAGTAGATGTCAGTCTGCAGGCTGGAGTCCGATACAGAAGCTCAGCAATCTACTGCTGTGGAAAAGGGTCAGCAAAGAAAAACACATTTTAGCGACCTAAAAAAATCCTCACCTAAAAAAAAAATCAGTATCAGTTTTGTTTTTGTGATCAAATTATTATTGGCAACACACACTGCAATGTACTCATACAACATTGACACACAGTCACCCAGACCAACCATTCCAACTGTAATTCAGGCTTCAAGATGTTTAAGGTTCACTGAAAGCGACAGCCACATCTCTACTGTCTCTTCTTAAGCCCTGTGCACTCAGGTTGTTAAGCCCCAGATTTACAATATCTAAGTATGTCAAAAGCCACACACAGGGGAGAGAAGACATGGGGAACCAGTTTCTTCACAGCTGTTTTTTGAGCAGTGTCAAGTCAAAAAAAAAAAAAAAAATCAATATCAATGTAAGTGTATGCAATATTGAGAGCATTTTCTCTCTTTATCCTTTCTGTCAGACAGCATGTTCTGACAGGAACATCGTTAATGGCTTCAGTTCCCCATCAAAACCACTCAACTCCATTGAGACCGTTTTAGCACACTGATCACAGGAGCTATTGGTCTACCACTCCTTCGATCAGTAACTTTATAAGTGTCATTGTGTGACTTTGGTGAATCTGAGCTAACCCTTTCAACACTGTCACACAATAACACAAACAAACTAACTGATCTAGGCAGCAGCAGAACAGCAGCTCTTGTGTTCAGCAATGTTAAATCACTGTTCTTCTCAATGTAGGCTGGCTTTGAAGAGAGTGATAGAACAGCTTCATCTTCCCATTGGAAAATCATTGTCTGACATTGAGGTAAAGCAGTGAAAATATTCTCAATATAGTGTACATTTAAACTGGTAGTGCTATTTTTTTTTTTAGGTGTGACTTTTTTAGGTGGCTAAAATACATTTTGTTACCGAGTACATTGTTTGGCTTCCATATTGGACTCCAGCCTGCCTCTCCAAACTGTGGTTGGTCTGTTCCAACGGACATCTCACTGTCTATACCTCATACAACCCCACTTAAAAAAACAACAACTATCCCTTAAAGGAAATGTGGAATCATATTATATTTGCTCTCTACTGGTTAAGTCCAGTTAATTTTCATTCGTAATTGTTTGACTCCTCACTGGGGAGTCGAACAATGCAGAGTGGTCCTCCTCAACAAGAAGACTGCAATAAAACCCCTCATGCCTAGTTCACACTACACAACTTTAGCCCTGATTTTCCACCTACTGTCTTTTAGTGCTTCCTGACAAAAGCCCCAGTTTAGAGGAAAGTGGGTGTTGGTTTGGCACTTGCAAATCGGCACTTGAGAGCTATGTTTGAACTGGTCAAAGATACATGCTGGGAGGCTCACTTATGCAGATATACTCCAGATATGCAGCAAGCTAAATATCTGAACCTACAGCCAATGAGAGCGCAAGACAAGGGTTGAGAGGAAACCCTGGGAAAGGGGTCGCCTGTAACAGGAGGAACTTTATTAGTGTTGCATTTACAGCCCAGACCAAAGTTGTTATTGATACACCTAGAGGAAACAGGCTATAAAGGAAATAGGCTATTTTGTGAACACACATGCCAACAACAACAAAAAAATCTGGTCTTAGGGTTCCTGCAGATCTTAAACACACTAAAGTCAAAAAGAAGGTCTGTAAAGACCTTCATGTTGAGACATGATAGGTAGGATTTTTTAAATAGTTTTTTGTTCTGACATTGCATTTAGGGCTAAAACTGAAAATCGTTGTTGCAAATTGTCTGAATTGAAGCTTTGCCATATAACTATATACAGTGCAGTGTATTTGGCACAGAAGATTATTAGTGTGGTACAATGCATTTACTCAGCAGACAACTTGCATGGAGAAGATGCGTTAAAATCTTAGGTCCATGCTCAGAGGACAGGATGTGATTTAATTGAGCATACTGCAGAGTGATGAAAGAGAGAGAAATAATGAGGGGAGAAGAGACAGGCCAGAGAAAATGAGAGAACAAGAGAGCGTTCAAAGTTTGGGATCATTTTAAATGGGCAAAAAGCAAAATCCTTTCACTGCTAGGTTTGCTGTTGTGCACTGCCTGTAGACCAAAACAAAGCGTGTCATGAGCCACACCTCCCTCTACCTCTGCTCCACAACGCCCACCACCCCACTCTCCTCATCTGTGCAACCGAGCACTGCAGCATCTCCACAGACTTATCCTCCATATCCAGACGGTCCCGGTGTTTCTTCTGCAGGCTCTGCTTCACTCTTCACTCAGCTGCCCGATATACCCGCTGCTTCTTCCCACATTAACCTGAATAACAAACCAGGGCTCGGTGCTCCAGTTGGATCCAAACGGAGAGCTACTATCTGGGAAGCTAGTGGAGGCTAACTGGCTGTGCTGGCAGCTGAGTGAAGTGGAGCATGAGGAGGAAGCACCGGTTAGTCCCGCTTTCACTGCAGGCAGATTCACTCGCCACAGGGGCGAGGAAATAAAACCTAAACAGCCAACTTAATTTGGCTTAGTTTAGACATTCACATGAATGTGCAGCTGGACCAGCTTGTAAAACAGTGGGCTGGAGATCAGCACAGAGAGAGGGTGTGTGAGGTCATGCTGTACTCCAGATGAAATTACACCTCTAGTTCTTCACATAGCAATTTTTTAATTCCTTCAATCTAGAAATGATGAATTTTGCTTATTGCTCCTTTAAGCTGAAAGAACTAGATCTACACTGTGTGTCTTTATTAAAACCAAACTAGCTTACCACAATAGCCCGTCGTCAATACTTCAGCATCTCAACAGAAAGCATCCGGTCCACAGAGTGGATCTGACATAAGGTAAAATTAATGTTCGCTTCCCTCTGGGCTGGCAGCACCTGGAGCTCCATGCTCATCCGCAAGTGTTGTCTGTCAAAACTCTGCCGGATGACCGCAAACTCTGAGACCCTCGCTAGTGGATGAGCAGGGAGCTCCAGGCAGTGCGGAGGGAAGACGAACACCATTCATCTGCACCAACAGCCCACACGAATCTGTTTGAAAAATGACAGCTTAAAGTTAATATGGTGGCTGATTCAGCTTTCACAAATGGACGACAGCATTTAATTTATGTTTATTTAATTTATGTTTTGTTTTTGTTGTGTGTGTTTTTGTTTTCTTTGGCAAAACTGAGCTAACTTAGACATAACCACTGAAAATAAAATGCTGCTGTCAGTTTGTGAAAGCCTGAGCTTCATTCATGTTTTTATTGTGATAGTCACACGCACCAGTACCTCAAAAATTAAAATGTCAGGTGCTGTAGGTAGAAACTGGAGCCTAATTATTGTTATGGCATTGCTGAAACCAGTAAATGGGAACATATGTGGTTTTTATAACTCAGTGTGATGGGAATCAAGGCAGTGGAGCTCCATGTGCAGAGTAAGAAACACAAAATCTCTACGTAAAATTGCCAACAAACGTAGGTGCTTCTGTTCCACCCTCATCTATGCCACAAGCCAGAAAAGTCATGTTTTATGTAAGAATAAATATTTAGGCAAAATTGCTCCTTACCCTAAGTAATGTCAGTTTAGTTATGTTTTTGCCCTTCAATTTCTGTCATTGTAAAATTGGTTAAATTGAAGTCAGAGTGGCATTAAAAAGTCTTAAATCTAACTTGTCTTAAGCTGTAGGAACCTTGCTGTCTTGTGCGTGGTGTGACATAATTTTCTGTGTAACTTCCTGCAAGTGTATTTGTGACAAAATGTGGTTTGGAGACCAGACATACAACCGAGATTCCTCCTGGTGAAAGATCTTGCAGTATGTGACCCCTGTCACTGGGACAGTCATGTAGTGTGAAAACCAGGATGACTTCAAGACTGTTGATTACAAGCTGGCAAGTTGTGTAGTGGGAACAGGACAGCGACTTGAATATCGCATGGTGTAAACTGGGCATAATTTGACACAGCTCTGAAGAACACATGATAAATTAACAAAAAAACAATTAGTTTCTTCAAAAAAAATTTTAATTCTCCATGGACTCTTGTATTGTATAATTGGGCCATCAGGATTTTTACCTTTCCACCACTGTTACCTATCAAACAACAACAAACATGAAACAGCTACTGCTGCTGGTTAATACTTTAGTGAGGGGAACATTAAAGGGAAATTTCAGCATTTATGTTGTTCCAACTGGACTTAGTGGGGATAGTGGGGATCTTATTTCATTTTCTCACCAGTACCTTAAACAGATTCCCCCCCATTAACGCAGGCCTATGTGTTGTTCTAATGCAGAGTTTTGTTTTCAGTGTGAATCCTTACTGAAACAGCTTTGACTCTGGAACTTGGGTTCCACTCCCTATTTAAAATGTGCCCTATTAACATTAAGTCCTATTCTGATGCTCCACAGATGTTAAATTTATTGCTAGCCCTCCGTCGATGGTGGCAGCAGGCAGCATGGTGGCAGCAGTGGAGGGTCTACAGATGAGAATGGTGGGCAATGCCATGATGTCTCAGAAACTGACGGAGCACCTGGCACAGACCATCAGGAGTGACCCGGTGGGTGCATCCATTTCCATGTTCATGACAGTACCCAGTACACATACACTCAGTACGTTTACATGCATATTTAAGTTGAGCAATGGTTATAGCTCGGCTAGGCCATTTAATTGACTACTGTCCTTGTCCCAGTATACAAGCACAGGAGGGGAATAGATTTATTGACTCAAGTATGTCCGACTTTGCTAGGATCGGTGGCGATATGCCCCCTTTCCATTTGTTAATGTCACATAAACAGACTGATTGACACTCAGTGAACTGAGATAACCACTAATTTCAAACTAACCTGGACTCTCTCCCTTCAGGACTGTCTCAGGTCTTGTCAGGAGCAAATCGAGTCACTGTTGGAAACCAGTCTCAGACAGGCACAACAACCGCAACACTCAGTTACCATGGAAACTAAGAACATCAGTGAGGGGCAGGACCTCTCAACTACACCCACAGATGTCCGGGACATAAACATCTGAGTGTTGCCAGTTATGTTGCTGGGTGAGAAAAGAGAAGCAGGTTGGACTGATAAAGTGGATGGTCATCTTTCACAAATACAAAAACACACATGGTTATGTTTAACATGATGTGGTGTGTATTGTGGAGCGCTAACAAGTAAAGGGACTCAACAGTGTATCAGAACTGTTCATATGAAGTCCAGTATGAACTATGGCCAGGATTAGCATGCGATGTGGACACGTCACATCAAAGACATTGACACCTTAAGACTGGAATTCAGCTACCACTGATGGAATAGCTGAAAGAGTAATGTCTGTCAAGTGGGTTTTCTTACCTGTGGGTATGTGCCCACCAAGGTGTTGTTGCCTCCTCCCAAAGTGAAACTGTGTAGCCTAAGAGACTGAAACTAACTGGTATGTTCAGACGTCCCTGGTCCTGTATTTATCAAATGCTAAAGAATTACATTAAGAATGCAGAAAAGTAATTTGCTGTAAGTGAACAATAAGACAGATTTATCAAGCAATCTACACCTGCTGATAGTGAAGTGTTGAAGCAGACTTTAAGAGCAGCTTTCAAGTGATGAAATGGAAACAACGCATCCCATTAAATATGCATTTGGAGATAACAGTTCACCGGAAAGTAGCAGCAGGAAACTGTCTCCTACAACAAGCTTATTCTTTATTATATGTTTTTCTTCATATTAGATGTTATACAAATTACCTATACTGCATTATACATCCATTTTAAAACATGTTTAAGAAGAGTTGAGCCAATTTAAGAGGCCTTTCTTAAATTTAGGAGCTAGTTTAAGCCATATTATAAAAAATAGATAAAATTTTAAGTTTGAAACTAAGATTAAAAGGGATGGAGGTTTCCATTTATGTATCACTTTCAGCAGTTTGATAAACACAGGCCTTGTTCAAGATGGAAAGTAAAGCCCTGTTTCCACCAAACACTGTGAGTACTGTACATCTGGAACCAAAAGTAACCCTTCAGACATGTCACCTAGGTCCCTTTAGTGTTTCCACCACAAACAGTACCCGTGTGGGCGGGGTTGTTGTCACTCACTGCTCTGTCTAGCACTCACTGTATTACCTCATCACTGGTGACAGGGGAAGTCCGCCCCCTTACCGTCCACAGAATGGAATTGCACGTTGAACAAAATCGAACAGGCTGCAGTGTCTCCATGGGATATCAAGAAAATACAGGTGTGTGCATTTAGTCCCTCTCCGTTTGGTAGCAGGGAAGCACAGGGGTTTAGTGTTGCTGGAGTCCACATGAGCAATTCTCTGCAGCGCTTTTTTTCCCCTCCAAGTGAGGATAAGAATATGTGCCATTCACATAATGCAGTTGAAATAAATGTATATTTAAACGCCATGTTCATATATGTAAAACTTGCCATGGTATGAACATTGGTTACATAAGCCATAAATGACTGTCTGCTATCGCGTTTCTAGTGCCACCTTTTAGTACCAGATCAGTGCGCTAGGCACCCCAACAAAAGGGTGACCAAAAATGGGGATGGTGGGGCGTTGGTGGCAGGCGCCCCATGTACAAGGCTGTTGCCGCAGCGGCCCACGTTTGAGTCTAGCCTGGGGCCTTTGCTGCATGGCTCTCTCTCCATCTCTCTCCCCACTTAACGCTTCACTGTCCTGTCGATTAAATAAATGATTAAATATCTTTAAAAAAAACAACAAAAAATGTGGTTGGTAAGGAACTGTTGGTACCATCTTCAACTTTTCACAGAGGAAACAGAAAACATTTGCACTGAACTGAACTGAACCATATCATACTGCTTGGTGGAAATGGGGCTTCAGAAGTCGATAACCAGGTGATTGCCCCTGTCACAGACAACAAAATGGTAACAACCAAACAAACAAAAAAGTGTGATATAGTTTACATCATGATGGAGAACTGGCAGAAATTAGCAATAGTAACCACATACCATGATCTGTAACTGTGAGGTTTAGGTCCCTGAATTGACACCCGAAAAAGGATATGGTTGTGTGGTTGTGTAAAGTGGAAGGTGTTATAAACTGCCAAACTGAAACCACTGTTCTAATGGGATGCTGTGTAGTGTTGTGTAGTGTGTATGTTACGCCACCAGAGGGGAGTCAGACATTGGGATGCAGTTAGCCATCAAACATCCAATTGCAGTGTTATCTGAATAAGAGCAAAGATCTCTGACATCAAGGTCACTAGCTTTGTGGCAACATGCCACATTGCATTTTCTGTGTGCATCAGGAGCGAAACAGGCACAGTATCTGTCCACAGCATATCAAGGGATTTTACATGGTTACAGTTATGGAAGACTGTAATAAGAAAAGAAACCTATTGTTTTCCACACAAGCAAAAAATGGAAAATGCAATAATATTTCCTGTCTTGTTCTGGGTGTTGTCTCTGATTACTTAACCAATAATGAACTGTTTATCAAACAGGACCGAAAACAACTTGAAAACAATTTTTTAACTACACAGCAAGTTTTTCTGTGTCTAGGAAAAAGGGACAAAGCTGTACTCATGAACTAAAGTAAGATATCCAGTGTACTACTATATTTTGCTTCTTATATTTATTATTCCTGTCACTTGACTTTACATCTTAAAGTTGAGTTGTTCTAAAAGAGAAAAAAGTCTCATTCAGCTGCTCTGTTAACATTGCCACACAGTGGTTCTTGAAGGTACTAATGTTTTGCTTCTTGAATAGAGAAGCCACAACAAATTGATGTACGTTTTATAGTGGTATGATCCACTTTTTTTTTTTTTGTTAGGGTTTTGCCCACATGATATAAGCTTGTATCAGGTTAAGCCCTATGTTGGTGCTTTCTTTGTCCAAGGACAGAGTGTAAAAATGAATTAAAGGAAAACTGATAACATTCTTAAAGCCTGTTGATGTTCATATTATTTCATATTTATGCCAAACACAGTTGATCTGTGTCTCTGTTGGCTGAGCCAGCACATATGCTTGGTCAGTCAAACTCCGACCTGCAAGTCCTCCAGAGGCAGCTGGAGATCACACCAAAACAGCACATGCACACTTGTCAATCATTGAGGCTTCACTAGGTGTGTGTTGGAGATGGAGTGAATACTTAAAATATGGAAATGTTATGTGATCATGCCTTAACACTTCAGTTTTGATATATAGCTGCACGCTTGGCCCAGGGAAGCCACACACTGTAAACGTTGTATGAGAGCAATGCAGACTGGTGGTGTCATGTGCTAAACATGGTGATGAAACATGTCTGAATAATAATTCCCAAACAAAGTGCAGCAGTGTCTCTATTGGCTGACCATCCACAGGGTCAAAGATGTACAGAGATAAACTGAACTGCGAGTAGCCTCAACACAGGGCTTCACTGATCTGGCACAAAGTGAAAAGAAGAGGTGCAGGCCTGGTACACAAGAAATGAATGTAGTATTTAATGCAGACCAGTACACACTTATATCACGATGACACTGAACTTTGATCAAACTCATTAATTTTCAAAGTTCAGATGACAGAGTGGGGACCTAGAGCAAGATACATAATAAAAAATGACATTTTACATCTGTGCATTTGCTGCAATGCAATCCCTGTCATGCAAGGTGCTGTCTTTACCTTTCAGATTTGTGCAAGCACACTTCCCTGGTTTACTTTGTATTGTTTATGGAGTACTTGATCCACTTGACTACAATTGGAGTGCTGTCCTGCACCTTGTACACATTTTTTTACATTTTTTGAGGATTCAGCACCCATTCATACTTCTGAGGGTTGAGCGTGTTTGTTTGGACTTCTGAGTACTTGATCCACATGCCATATCACCTTGACTTGTGGCAAAAACTTCGTTTTTTTCACAACCCTCTGTGGAAAATGGTGAACATATTTATGTGTTAATTGACTGAGGACTACTTTAACAGTAAAACTGTATCAACACATCTGTTTACAATTTCTCATACAACTCATGCAGGGGGGTATTCCATCAACGTAGCTGAGATTATCCAGACTAAGGTGTAATCTTGAAGTTTGACTAAACACCAACTCCCAATCTAGCTCCAACCCGTTCCATCAAATGAAATCAGCTGGCTCCAATTGACGCTAATTCAGGCCTCACCTGTTAAACCTCAAATCATGCATGCGCCCAGTGAAAATAAAAAGCCCACACTAGTCATGTGCCGAAAATGTTGCAAAATGTCAAAAGGCAAAGGAAAGGAGCGGGCAGAGGTTTTTTCTACGGCGGAGCAAACACTCCTTATGGAAGTGTATGAGGACTATAAGGACATAATTAAGAAAAAGGCAATACTGCAGCAATTAATAAAGCAAGGGAGGTGGCGTGGTGGAATATTGCCGACAGGCTTAATGCGTAAGTGACAAAGAAAATTCAGCATAATATCGTGTTCTATAAATCCCCCATCAAAGGGACAAAATATATGTAGATAGGAGCACCTATTAAATCTAACAGTTCAAGTATGCCTAATGAAATTCACCAAATGTGTAAATTAATTTTAGTGATAGACTATGTATCACATTTATCTACTGATTGCTATGTAAATTTCAGATAATGCATTTAATCAAACTATTTTCTCATCATTTGGGAGTCAATTGTAAACTCTGTCCCTTTATATATCAAAATAAGGAAAATCCCCTTAAATGTATGGAATGTGCTATAGGATGAGGAACAGACAAACCACAATGGCGTGTGTGTCCCATTTTAATGTGTTTGTGTTGTGTCATGCTTAATTCATAAATATAAAAGATAACTTATGTTAATGTGAACAAATCAAGCCCTATGCATGATGTATGGTGATGCTAGAAATGTATATATTATCAAACATATTATGATGCTGATATGACAAACAGCTGCAAACTTGTCTATACATACAACCAGCAGACACAGAGCAGCATTAGCATTCATTTAGAGTGCTGTTTGTGTCACTTTATGAATGTAAGTCCAATATTCATTCTATTTGTAGTTCTGTTTCATCTCCTGAGATAACAGTTACTGTTAATTTATCATGCTGATCTGTTCTGTACGACATCTATTGCACGTCTGTCCATCCTGGAAGAGGGATCCTTCCTCAGTTGCTCTTCCTGAGGTTTCTACCTTTTTTTTTCCTGTCAAAGGGTTTTTTTGGGTAGTTTTTCCTTATCCGCTGTGAAGGTCCCAAGGACAGAGGGATGTCGTATGCTGTAAAGTCCTGTGAGGCAAATTGTGATTTGTGATATTGGGCTTTATACATAAAACTGAATTGAATTGAATTGATTTGCATGTGTTAATTGTGGTGGTTTTGACAAGGAAAGTTTAAGAAGGAGCGGCAGGGCTTTGACTCAAGTGCAGCTGTTGGCAGAGCAGACAACACACTTTTAATTCAGAACTGATGCCATGGCCAATTTTAAAAATTAAAACATAACATAATTGAAAGAAACAGAAGAAAAATCTTGCAAAAAAGGGTACTTATCCAATCAGAGGCCAAAAGGGCAGATGCTTGAGCACTACCTGGAGTCTATCTGTGCATGTACCTGCTTTTGCCTATCGTTAAAATGAAAATATTGATTAGTGCAGCTGTAAATAAATTTAATTACAGAGTAAATTAAAAGTAAAGTACAAGTAAAGTAAATTACAGCCTGTTTAACTGCTCAAGTGATAGTTAATTGAGATGAAACTCCTTCTCTGTTCAAACCAAGATCACTGCTCTTTCCTCTGCAGGCTTATTGCGAGAGGCTTCAGTCTGTCTGTCCTAAGTTAGACAGGAAGAGGCACGATTCTTTAGTTTGTGATAGTTTTTGTCAGTCATGACATGATTTACTAATTTTCTCTGGGAGAATATCACACTTCACGCTTGATGGTGTATGGTTAATGGTGTCTTGAATGACCACAATTTTTCTCATGTTGGTAAATGTGCACTGTGATAAGGTCAAGCAAACTAAATCTTTAATGACAGACATCAGTACTGTCAAACAGTACAAACAGTACAGTCTCAAAGTCCAATACGTTAAACAAGGACTCCAAAGGGCTGCTGCTGCCTGAGAAGAAGATAAGATATAAAATGGAAGGTCATATGTGCAATAGGTGAAAAACAACACTTGTGTATACACAGTGGGTGAGAGGCTTACTCCAGCCTCCTTGTGTAGTACACACCCACAGTATATTAAGTGCATGACACACACATAACCAGCATTACAACAACACTGTCGCGAGATAGCAGTCAAACAGCTGCGTAGGTGTGACAGCTGAGCTGCAAACATGTCAGTGAAACTGGAAGGCAACATTTTAGTGACTGGGACGAACAGAGGCATTGGTTTGGAGCTGGTCAGACAGCTGGCAGAGACGACGGGGGAGCAGGCTCACATCTATGCCTGCTGCAGAGCACCTGAGGGACCCAGGGCTGAGGTGAGACAGTTACACACAGTGTCGGGGGTAATGCATTACAAAAGTAATGCGTTACAGGTATATGTTACTTTTTAACAGTAACTAAGAAATATATGGAAGGCTGAGTTTCCCAAAACATGATCCTTCTTAGCAATGTTACCTTCTTTATGGCTTAGAAAAACTATACTGCAAAAAAGAAAACCACCTAGCGCCCTCTAGTGTCCCCACTCAGTCATCCACAGCCAGGACGTACTCGGAAGGCCTGTTTCCACTTAAGAAGTTCCTGGTACTATTTGGGGGACAGGAACTTTACAGGAGCATCCTCTTGTTTGGCCCTCTCAACCACCGTGTCTCCACTGAGAGGGCGGAGTAGGAGGAAATTTCCTGTAAACTTACTGGGCTCTGGATGTGACGTAATCGTTGTGCAACCATTTTGACAGGGGCAACGCGACAAAGAAACAAACAAAGAACAACAATAACAAAGAGGAAGAAGCAGAAGTACGATGCAGAAGTAAGAAGAAGAAAGCAGACATAAGAAAGACGATTATCAGCGTGGAAGTAGCTGAGGTGGTTGCTGGGTTTCTGGCATGTCTCTTCGATTACATGGCGGTGGAAGCTATGAACGAGAGGAGAAGACGTCTGCTGAGTTTTAAAAATGCCGGCTATTTTGTCACTTTCTGTTGACGTCACATCCCGCCTTCAGTATATCCAGTCAGCACCAAGTAAACCCCAAGCCCCAGCCAGGAGCTTTTCGGGGCCGTTCTGAGTACCTACTCCGAGGCAGGGACTTGTTTAGCCCCTGTAAAAAGTTTCTTTTCTTAGTAACGCATTTGTTTTTGGTTTAAGTAACTGAGTTTCTAACTTAGTTACTTTTTAATGAAGTATCTAGTAATGGTAACTAGTTACTCTTTCTCAGTAACTAGTACAACACTGCTGATGCCTGGTGACATGAAAACAATGTCAATTCAAAGCAAATTAGGATCCTGTGCTATAGCGGACAAACAAATTCTCTAAACAGCGCCACGTAACAGGTAGCATAAAGAGAGAGAGAAAGTCTGTGTTGGGAGGACACAGTTTTCCTATAGAAAATATCTACTCCAACAGCTCCAAAGTGATCTGAAATTATAAGTATCATACATATTACTTTTCTGTAGTATGTGTGTATGTCAGTATGTGTACACCTACTGTATTATATTTAATCTATATTGTGGTTTGTATTCTGTAAAGCCATATGTTTATTGCCTGCAACTCAATATCACTACTTGCATTAGATGAGTTTAATTTAAGAAAGGTATAATTTGATGTCTTCTCAGTTTTTATAGTCATGGACCAAATCATTGTTCATCAAATGTTGTGTATGGACTACTTACTCTGTCTGTCTCTGTTTATCCATTCTTCCCTTGATGTCTATCTGTCTTTCATTATCCATGTCTCCCTCTTTATATCTGCTCCCTTCAGGCCCTGAGAGATCTGCCCACTCAATATCCTGGAAAGATCACTATCATCAAACTAGGTAAACACAACACATCCTCATATACTTACACTTACAGGATTCAGATACTACAAATGTATCATTAAGAAGTAAAAATGTTAGTGATCTCAATTTAATAATTTGTCTGCACAGATTACTGACTGAATGACAAATACACAACATGTAATTTCAGTGTAACTTTAGCTGCTGTTACAAAAGGGAACAGATCCTGTGAATTTCTATTTCCACAGACCAGTGGTGGAGAGACTGATGTATTAACAACTTTTCAACATCTGGCTGCAATGCCTCTCAAAGTAGGGGGGCAGTAGTAGCTCAGTCCATAGGGACCTGGGTTGGGAACCATAAGGTAGTCTGATCAAGTCCCCGTCTGGACCAAATATGGAGTGTGGAAGAAGCATTCTTTGTTGTCAGCAGTCATGATAGTGGACATTCTTCTAATGATTGCATAGCCCTACATGGGAGACCAATCAAAAAGGTCGAGAAGGAAGCACTTTTCAGAGCCACAAGACTTCTGGTTGTGTTAGGTAGGCCTAATATAAACCCATATTGCTAATCATTGTGAACACACAATCCTGATCACGGGCAATATTTCATATTGGGCTAATCATTAATTATTATTATCCTTCAGCTGATGCTTACAGGGAGCAATGTAGCACGCACATGCTGATAGGGAGGTGGCACCAGGGCGCAAACTGAGTTACCAGTCCCATCACTGGTAGAATTTCTTGTCCCGTGCGAATCGGACATTTATATTACAGACATCCTGTAGTAAACTGACATTAGTCCAAAGCTCTATGTAAAACTAATCCTGCCCGAATAGTACTTTTGTTTTGGAGAGGAAGAGACCGCTGCAGATAATTCTGCTCTCGGTAAACATCTCCTGAAAATTACCACTGATGGAATTCTTGCCGGGAGGTCACACTTGTTACATGGGAGGAGTTTTAGCTGGTTGCAATCCTCACCGCTACATGCTACTAAATTCTGCAAACTGTTTCTTTAAAATGTTATTTTATGTCAGTTATGGTCATCTGACTGATTAAATCTGCAAGTGAACATTTTCATGATTATATTAATGATCAACACACATCTCCAAGAACACAATCCTAGCCTTTTATCATCTTAGACTTTGATACCATTGATATGTAGATCTATTTGTTCCTCTGCATGTAGTTGAGTGATATGTGCCTTCACATTTGAGTATGTGCATGTCTTTCTGCAGACATGTCAGATGAGGAAAGTATCTCATCTGCTGTCCAGGCCGTGAGTAAGCAGACTGGGGCTGGTGGGTTGAACCTCCTCATCAACAATGCTGCTATAACCAAACCTGCCATGCCGGGACCGTTATCTGCCACTGGGAAAAAGGACATGATGGAGGTGTACGAAACCAATGTGGTTGGACCATTTCTCATTGCAAAGGTTGGTTTGTCTTTCTCTTCTCTGTGTTTATACTGTATAAACACAGAGATGCAGCAGGTACATAGGTAGAAACTGATATCACCATGTTGAGATGATGAAAAGCAGAAACTTATGCAATCCTTGCAACATCTGACCACAGGACTGACTGTTACATAAAGAAAGCACCTGCTCACACATCTGGTGTTGGAAATCCTCTTGTGTCTGCATCACTGCTGAGCTGTCACTGTTCACATAGTAACAGTACATAAAACAGTTCAAGAAAAATAAAGAGGAACAGATGATGGTGAGCTAAGCATATACAACTGGCTACAGCAGAACATCTAGTTTGTAAAAGGAATGAGCACCAAAATATGAAATAAGTACGTGTGCATCATGAATAAGTTTATACATATGGTATGTAAACTCAGATGTAATTACTGTGATACAAGTATTTGTGTTAGTTATGGTGCAGAAATACACAGCACATCCCCTCTCTCTCTTCAGATGTTCCTTCCACTCCTCAAGAGAGCAGCAGAGATGGATTCACCTGAAAAGGACCAGGGTAATGAAGTGGAAACAGTTTGAATCACTGTAACTTATACACCAACACACATGAATGTACAAACATAAGCAATTATTTATATCACACGTTTCAAATTACCAGTATTACATTGGAGATGTTATTATTACAAGTGCAGTGCACACCTGTACTCCGAACAGCTGCAGGTTTATTATGATGTTTATATATGAAAAAAACTCAATTATGTTGCTATTCTAGCTTAGTGTACAGCAAAGTATCAAACAGATGCCCTTAAAAATATGCATCTCAAGGAAACTTAATTCAATTCAGTTCAGTTCAATTCCATTTTATTTATAAATCCCAATATCACAAATCACAATTTGCCTCAGAGGGCTTTACAGCATACGACACCCTCACAGCGGATAAGGAAAACTTCCCAAATAAAACCTTTTAACCCCCTTTAATTTTAGTAATAATATTATAAAAATAATAATAAGAGTAATTGTGGTAGCATATGTTGTATGTATATATTAGTATAAGATCGTATGTATGTGACAATAATAATCATATGTGAATAATAATAGTAGAAGTATGACTAATAATAACAGTAGTAGCAGCACGCATCAGGCAGGATCACAGCAGCAGCACAACCATGATCCAGGTGAGTTACTGACATGTAGTAAAGCCGAGTTAGCGATATGCAGTAATAGGACGTGAATTTTAGCAAATGAAGAACCAACTTTTCAGAGACTGAGGTGAGAGAGAGAAGGAAAGAAGAAGAGAAGGGGCTCAGTTTATCACAGGAGGTCCCCAGGCAGACTAGGCCTAAGTCAGCCTGACTAGGGGCTGGTACAGGGCAAGCCTGAGCCAGCCCTAACTATAAGCTTTATCAAAGAGGAAAGCCTTAAGTCTAGTCTTAAATGTGGAGACGGTGTCTGCCTCCCGGACCACAACAGGAAGATGATTCCACAGGAGAGGAGCCTGATAGCTGAAGGCTCTGGCTCCTACTTTTGGAGACTTTAGGGACCACGAGTAACCCTGCATTCTCCGAGCGCAGAGTTCTGGTGGGATAATATGGCACTATGAGCTCTCTAAGATACGACGGAGCTTGACCATTTAGAGCTTTGTAAGTGAGGAGAAGGATTTTAAATTCAATTCTGTATTTTACAGGGAGCCGAGGCAGAGAAGCTAAAACAGGAGAAATGTGATCTTGTTTCTTAGTTTCTGTCAGTACATGTGCCATCGCATTCTGGATCAGCTGGAGAGTTTTTAAAGACTTATTAGAACAACCTCATAATAAGGAAATGCAGTAATCCAGCCTAGGGGTAACAAAAAAAAATTTTTGGTATCATTTTCAGACAGGAAAGGCCTCATTTATGCAATGTTATGCAAATGAAAAAACTCAGACTTTGAAGTTTGTTTTATATGGGAGTTAAAATACATACATATATATATATATATATATATATATATATATATGTGTGTGTGTGTGTGTGTGTGTGTGTGTGTGTGTGTGTGTGTAGTCTGAATTTAACATAAGGAAACAGGTTTTTGTGTCTTTAAGGCATGTTTGAAGTTTAATTAATTGATCAGTTTCTTCTGGTTTGATCAATAGATATAATTGTGTATCATCTTTGTACTGTAACTGGAAATTTGCAGAGTGATTTCTAATGATTTTACCAAAGGGAAGCATACATAAAGTGAACAGAATTGGTCCGAGTACAGAACCATGTGGAACTCCAAAACAAACTTTAGTACTTAAGGATGATTCATCATGAACATGAACAAACTGAAAATGATCAGATAAATACAATTTAAACCAGCTTAGTGCAGAACCTTTTAGGCCAATTAAATGTTCCAGTCTCTGTAGCAGAATTTGATGGTCAATTGTGTCAAATGCCGCACTAAGATCTAATAAAACAAGGACAGAGACGAGTCGTTTGTCTGAAGCGATCAGACGATCATTTGTAATTTTCACTAGTGCTGTCTCAGTGCTATGATGCATTCTAAATCATGAATGAAATTCCTCAAATAAATTATTGTCATGGAAAAAGTCACACAGATGGTTTGCGACTACTTTCTCAGGGATCTTTGAAAGAAGGGGAAGATTAGAAATCAGTCTATAGTTGGCTTAACACCTGGATCCAGGGTGGGCTTTTTTAGTAGAGGTTTAATTACAGCTACATTAACAGACTGTGGTACATAGCCTGTTATTAAAAACATATTGATCGTGTCTAATATAGAGTTGTTAACTAAAGGCAAAATTTCTTTAAGTAGCCTAGTTGGGATGGGGGCCAAAGGACAGATTTACATGAGAAAAATCATTGCGGTCAGTTAATCAGAGAGAAGCGATCCAAATACACATCAGGTGTCACAATTGTGTTCAAGGCCCTCGTGTTTGAAGGCAGATTGGTATTGTGTGAGTGCAAGAGGTCATGAATTTTGCCTCTAATAGTTAGAAATTTGTCATTAAAAAAGCTCATAAAATCATTACTGCTGAGGGCTGAAGGAATACAAGGCTCAATAGAGCTGTGACGCTTTGGCAGCCTGGCTACAGTGCTGAAAAGAAACCTGGGGTTGTTCTTATTTTCCTCTATTAATGCATTTTAAGACTGTCTTCCCAACCTAAATGAGATTCTTCCAGTTTGGTTAATCGCCAATTCCTTTCAAGTTTTTGTAATATTTGTTTTAATTTTCGGTTGTGGGAGTTGTACCACGGAGCTAACTTTCTTTGTTCCAATAACTTCTTTATAAGAGGTCCTACAAAATCAAGTGGTGTTTGCAGTGAGCCTTCAGCACTATCAACACAATAATCAATTAGGGAGAGTTTAAAGTCAGTACTGGAAACCTCTGTTAGGGGGTGAGAGGCTAGAGACACGGACGCTTCAAAGACGCTTGAAACGCTGGAAGCGCTTATTCAATGCGCGCTAGCTACTGGCGTCTGATGCTCCAAAAGTTGAAAATATTTTAACTTTTCAGTGTCTATGCACGTCTAAGAAGAAGCCTCTACAAAAATGCGCTTCTAAAAAGATGCTGGAAAAAACGCCTATCTAAAAAGACGCTTGAACGCCGATCAGATGTGTTGTATCATAGGAAAACAATGGTTTTACTGGCGCAGCGTTTCTAGCATTTCATCTTGGTGTGATCACCCCATTACAGTGAGACATGGTATTAAATTTAATGCCGATGGAATCAGTTCCTTAACTTTGGTACAGCACTATCAGATAGACATCTAGTAGTAGCGTTTGCTGAGTGGCGTGTAATCGAGTAATAAGAAATCAAAAGTTATTAAATAATGATCTCATAGAGAGGGATTCTGTGGAAAGACTATTATGTTTTCAATTTCAATTCCATACATCAGAACAAGATTGCGGGTGTGGTTAAAACTGGGAGTGGGTTCATGTACACTCTGAGTGAAACCAGTGGAGTCTGATAATGAGATAAACACAGTAGTGAGGCAGTCATTATCAGCGTCAACATGAATGTTAAAAATTACCTACAATAATAACTTTATCTAATTTAGGAACTAAACTTGATAAAAATTCTGAGAATTCAGATAAAAATTCAGAATACGGGCCAGGAGTGATTGATGAGTTTTAAACTACAGACAGACAATGTGCTGATTTATTGAACGTGTTATGTGTCCAAATCGTCATGACATCCAATCTCATGATGTAAGTCTTTCTGTCTTTCTCTGTCTCAGGTGATAAAAATGTCCTGCAAGAGGGCAGCCATCATCAACATCTCCACGAGCATGTCATCCATAGAGAAATGTCCAGAAACCTTTGCTATAGACCAGAGGTACCCTTATAGGGCCAGCAAGGTACCACTGACTTACATACCATCTTTTTTTAAAAACAATTATGACAGTACATACTAAAATAATAGCACTTAATGGACTTTTCTACACTAACAGGACACATTCTACACAGATGAAAAAGGGAATCAGCAAACCTCATTTAACATGTGACGACTGCATTGCTCTCACACATTTACACTTGCTTTATGAAAGACATGGACTCACGGACATGGACAGCAATCGGCATACATCCCCGCCTATGAATAGCCAGTGACCAAAATATAAGGAGGTGATGATTAGGTGCATCCTGTCGCCCTGCGAACATGGAGCAAAGAAAGACAGAGAGAGAGAAAAAGAAAACACTTTTCCGACAGAGTTGAGAAATACATTTTATTTTCTTCTGTTAGTAGTGGTGTGACTATTTCTTTTTAATAATTTTATATCTTAGTTTCTGAATTTGGCCCATGGCATCAATCCTTAATTAAAAGTGTGCTGTTTGCCCGAAAACTGCATTTGAATTGAGCGCCTGCCCCTCCCTCTCCAGCTTTCCTTGTGGCAGCTGCACACAAATCAAGCGCCCTGCAAAGCAGCGTGACGTCTCCCTCATCTGCCACGGGGTCAAGTTTAACTCACTTTTTTCAAGGGCATCTGCGTATTATGAGCATAAAAGAGCACAATACGAAATAAAATTGTAATTTCTAATAATGACAGGCAATATTTATGTGCAATATCTTATTTATACAAATACTACAAGCAGTCAGAAGCAGGTGTATTTTGTAAGTACCTACAAAAAGATCAGAGCTATATTGTAGAAAAATACATGTAAATTTGTTCTGCGAACAGTTCACACGCAAATACATTCTGCTCACATTTCATGAATGAGACACCTAGGGAGTTTACATTAACTAATAAAACAACATGGAGGTTATGACCCCGGTGTCCTCTGTAGTAGCTACAATCAACCCACTCTCATTCCCAGGTTGTCAAATACCGACGCTTTGTCACGCATGTGATAGTGACACCAAAGGCACTGTTTAGCGTGTTTGATGACTTTCAGCTAACTCCAATGTAAACCCATCTGCAACAATAGTTAACACTGAAAGTGATTGGCACGGTTTAAAGAGGGAGAAAGATCATGGGTGTGAGGGACACAGACTTTCACCCAGGAGACCACAGTCCTGTGTGAAATCAAAATTCAAAGTTTTAAAGTAATGTTAAGTAGTAATTACATCATGTTACATAACAGACGTACTTATTTTAATCCCAAACATGATCTTTTTTTTTTAAGAGAGGATACCTAGGAACTCAGACTTCCATGGTTTTCCATGGTTCTGCCAACTGTCATGATTGTGGGGTATCGCTGAATACAAATTTGTAATAATACAGTATCAAAGCAGTTGAATCTGATGTGTAGTCATTAACACAGAATAGCATCTGCTGAAATTCATATTCATGTGAATGGCATCAGAAACCTGTATCCATGTGTAGGTTACACTAAAGAATAAAACACTGAGGGCCAGATCTACTAAGGGTCTGCATGTATAAAAACATGTGCAAACTCATTGCACACGCAAAAAAAATGTACAAACTGATTTACCAACAGTGCGCACAAAGGGTTGTGTCATACAAGACACATTTTTAGGAAAAGTCATAGGAAGAGAAGCTTGTAGGTTTTATCTAAACAGAAATTTGCATTATAAAAACCCAAACAAACCGTCATGGTGGTTCTAGTGTTAAACATAATGCTGTAGATTACAATATGAGTGCTAGTGTGACCCAATAAACTGCAGAGCATTGCAAAGTTAAGCAAATCAACATTTACTGAAAAAAAGATGATTGAAATCACTTTCTAGATTCAAAACATTATTATTATTATTATCAAACGAAATACACAGTCTCATTAACATCTCATTATGTTAAGCCACGCAAAATCATATTAAAGACACATTGTTTCAGTCACAAAATACATTAGTCTATAGCTCTAACATTTATCGTGGCAAAAAAATAAACTAAACAATTCTTCATCGTATAGCCTATTTTACACAAAATGAATATTCACAGCCAACATAAGAAAACTTAGACGTGACAGTTGAGTGTATTATTTGTGTTTCCTTTCACGCAGGTGGAATTTGCCCGCCGTGCACACCTCTCCTCCCTCTCTGGTCCCTGGCTGTTGGTCACAGATTTCTTCCCATATAGCGTTCCTTTGTGAGACAGTCAGGTTTCTTTGCTGTAGCTCATTAAAGTGTTTATTGGCCTCATGTACCAACACCTCTGATTCCATAGGGTCGAATTTCACTTTCTCTCCAAACTCGCCATGCTGCAAACCATAAAACACACAAAACCCTCATTTAAATAGGGGGTTTCCAACACATTTGCACCTCTTGTCATTTACGCAAGCACTCTTAATCACCCGCAAACCGCGGTTCAGCCCCACACGCAAAATTCTAGATTGCGCAGGCAAATTAGTACACCCAAATTGGGATCTTAGTAGATCCGGCCCTGAGTGTAATTTTTAAATTGCTGTACAACAATGCCTCTGTCCTTTCTGCTGTTGGTCTCCAGGCAGCACTGAACATGCTGACTCGCTGTCAAGCTGAGGACTTCAAGAGTTACAACATACTGGTGACAGCAATCCACCCTGGCTGGGTCCGAACTGAGATGGGAGGAGAGGAGGTGAGGTGATGGAGAGGTTACATACTGCAGACCCTTTGAATTCATGAAGGTAGTTTCAGCAGGTTTGTATCAGCTGAAAGCATATTAGCATAACAGATTCAGTAACCTGCTGTCTGGTTGGACTAGCCCAACTCTTTACAGAGCAGCTCAATCTGTCTGTGAGGAAGGTAACAAAGTACATTAACATATTTAAATACTGTGCTGAAATATTATTTTGAGGTACCTGAGTGTTTCCACTTGTTGTTTCTTTCTAACTATACTCCACCACATTTACCTAGTGCTTGCAGTTACTAGTTACTAGTTTGGAGAGTCATACAATGAAAACATCTGATACAAACTACTAAGCAGTATATGAAGTTCACTCACCACTTCGGTTCAAAGTGAGATATCACAGTGACTACTTATTGCCATAACATTTTGCACAGACATTCATGGTTCCCAGAGGATACACCCTGACATCGTTTCTGACTTTTCATGGAGCACCTGGGTCTTTAACAAGGAGTCCAGGACTCTAAAGGGTCCTCACAGTTACTGCAGGGGGGCTGGCAAAATATTGTTTGATAAGTTTTTACTTTTTTTCTTTTTAAAAATGAAATTATGTGTAAAAACATGAGGGAATAAATATACATATATATATATATATATACACTGCCTGGCCAAAAAAAAAGTCGCCACCTGGATTTAACTAAGCAAATAGGTACGAGCCTCCTATTGGATAATTACTGCATGGGCGATTATCTTTCAGCTGGCAACAAGTTATTTAACCCCAACTGGTGCAATGAGTTGCTTCTCATTTCCTAAACAACCATGTCGAAAGACACATCCCGTGGTCGTGGAAAAGATGTTAGTCTGTTTGAGAAGGGTCAAATCATTGGCATGCATCAAGCAGAGAAAACATCTAAGGAGATTGCAGAAACTACTAAAAGTGGGTTAAGAACTGTCCAACGCATTATTAAAAACTGGAAGGATAGTGGGGACCCATCGTCTTCGAGGAAGAAATGTGGCCGGAAAAAAATCCTCAATGATCGTGATCGGCGATCACGTAAAACGTTTGGTGAGATCAAATCGAAGAAAAACAACAGTAGAACTCAGGGCTATGTTTAATAGTGAAAGTAAGAGCATTTCCACACGCACAATGCGAAGGGAACTCAAGGGATTGGGACTGAACAGCTGTGTAGCCTTAAGAAAACCACTAATCAGTGAGGCTAACCGGAAAAAAAAGGCTTCAATTTGCTAGGGAGCATAAAGATTGGACTCTGGAGCAATGGAAGAAGGTCATGTGGTCTGATGAGTCCAGATTTACCCTGTTCCAGAGTGATGGGCGCATCAGGGTAAGAAGAGAGGCAGATGAAGTGATGCACCCATCATGCCTAGTGCCTACTGTACAAGCCTGTGGGGGCAGTGTTATGATCTGGGGTTGCTGCAGTTGGTCAGGTCTCGGTTCAGCAACAGTATGTGCTCAAAGAATGAGGTCAGCTGACTACCTGAATATACTGAATGACCAGGTTATTCCATCAATGGATTTTTTTCTTCCCTGATGGCACGGGCATATTCCAAGATGACAATGCCAGGATTCATCGGGCTCAAATTGTGAAAGACTGGTTCAGGGAGCATGAGACATCATTTTCACACATGGATTGGCCACCACAGAGTCCAGACCTTAACCCCATTGAGAATCTTTGGGATGTGCTGGAGAAGGCTTTGCACAGTGGTCAGACTCTACCATCATCAATGCAAGATCTTGGTGAAAAATTAATGCAACACTGTAATCAAAGCTGTGCTGTAATCAAAGCTAAAGGCGGTCCAACGAGATATCAGAGTGTATGATCTTTTTTTTTGGTGGTGACTTTTTTTTTTGGCCAGGCAGTGTATATATATATATATATATATATATAGATATACAGGAGAGTTTGAGGGTTCTACGCAGTATCTTAGCTGTTACATCTATCACCACTGCTTCCTTCTGATGTTTGTCCATCAGCACGATGTCCAGTTGGTCTGGATCTGGAAGTCCCACAGGATCTTAGCTCAGTTATTCTCAACCACCTTAGGAGGTGTCTTCCATTCTGACCTTGGGACTTCCAGCCCATACTCAGTGCAGATGTTCCTGTACACTATGCCAGCCACTTGGTTATGGCTCTTCCTGCCTGCATCTTACACCTTGCTATAATGTGCTGAACTGTCTCAGGAGCGTCTTTGTACAGCCTGCACCTGGGGATCTGTCTGGTGTGGCAGACCACCCCATTCCTATTGATCTTGTACTAAGAGCCTGTTCCTGTGCTGCCATGATTAATGCTTCTGTGCTGTCTTTCAATCCATCCTTTTCTAGCTACTGGTAGAATTTCTTGATGTCTGCCACTTCTTCAATTTGTCGGTGGTACATGCCGCGCAGGGGCTTGTCCTTCCATGAAGGTTCATCCTCCTTTTCAGCATTCTTGGGTTTCTGCTGCCTGGGGTATTCACTGCATCTTGGTTGTTTTATCTTGGACAGTGGCTCTGATGCTCACCAATCCTCGGGTCCCCTTGCTACACTTAGTGTACAGTCTCAGGGTGCTGGACTTGGGATGAAACCCTCCCTGCATGACTGGTAGGGCATATGTGTTGATGGCTCGGACCTTGTTTTTTCTGCCTTACTCTTCATAGGTATTTGGCTGTGGCTGACTTTTTTCTGGCCAGCTCATGGTTCCCATGTGCCTGCTGGACCCCAAGATATTCTTAGGTGTCCTGAAAATTTGCAATGCTGCCTTCTGGTAATTCAGCCCCCTCGGATCTGATCATCCTTCCTCTCTTGGACACCATCTGACCACATTTATCTAGTCCTTATGACATTCTGATGTCATTGCTGTAGGAGGCATATACATATATCTATATCTATATCTACATATATATCTATATATCTGAATGCTGTTGGAAGCTACTGTCATTACTTTCTGTCATTCCTGCATCTCTCTCTCTCTCTCTTTCTCTCTCTCTCTCTCTCTCTCTCTTTCTATCTCATTGTGTTATACAGATTACTATTAATTTATTATATTGATCTATTCTGTACGATATCTATTGCATGTCGGTCCGTCCTGGAAGAGGGATCCCTCCTCAGTTGCTCTTCCTGAGGTTTCTACCGTTTTTTTCCCCTGGTTAAGGGTTTTTTTGAGGGAGTTTTTCCTTACCCGCTGTGAGGGTCCTAAGGACAGAGGGATGTTGTATGCTGTAAAGCCCTGTGAGGCAAATTGTGATTTGTGATATTGGGCTTTATAAATAAAATTGATTGATTGATTGATAATGCAGCTGTTTACGATGGACTTTGGTCATTTGTGTTTGTTTGTTTGTGTTGTCTCCCCAGGCTCCTATGACCACCAAGGAAAGCGCACTTGCCATGCTCAGTGTGATGTCATCGCTCAGCAACAAAGACACTGGGATGCTTCTGAACTGGCAGGGTGTCAGAATGCCCTGGTAGCAGTCAATCTGTCACCCACACCAGGCCTACCACACCCATTGTCATTGCATGTAAATAACAAAGACAGTAAGAAAGTAACTGTTTCATTTACAAATGCTTGCACACAGCAAGCCAGAAATGAAAATGTTAAATGTTCAAAATCTTAAATATAGTATAGTATATAGCCTCTATGTTTGCAACAACAGCAGCTTGAAAACTAAACTGAAAGAGTTGAAAAGCTTTTTTTGTTTGACCAGATCTTTGAAACATTGAGAAACAGCTGATTTAAGTTGTGTTGCAGTAAATCCACCAACTACTGCTGATTCAAATGTCAATCAGAGATGGATCCATGTTTTAAAGTTCTTTTAATTGCATGGACCTCCAGTATGCAGTAATGGTAAACCTTTTTCTGATTTTGTCCAGTATGGATACAGAGGAATGCAGAAAACATATAGATTAGAACAGCACTGTACATTTTTGTGTTTTCCCTTCTGTGTCTTTTTTACTGTATTTGTGTATTTCATTTACACATTCAGAACCAAAGGCCTGGCACTGGCAGTAATTTCATGTTGCTAATAAAGCTTTGCTGCAGCGAGACTGTCACATCCTGTTTGTCTCCACTATACATTCTATAAAGACATAATGACTCATTTACTTTAATGTTGCCAAAAATGCCTACATTCAACACTCAACCAAATATCTAGAGAGCTGTTCAGTAAAAGGAACAAACAAACAAACAAACACACAAAAAATAGAATGTCTATTGTATGCAGGTAGAAAAAGTAATGCAGCTTTTTTAATGTCATCAACTGTAAGTACTTTGAAAGTGGTTGTGCTATGATTGACTGTATGTTCCTCTCGGATAGACAATGTGCTATGGATTAATAACGATGATAATTAATTAATGATAATGTTAATTATAATTAACGTAAAAACAAGGTGTTTTTATTTATTTTTTTTATTATTTCACACACACATCATAATATGAAATACAGTACATGCTGCATACAGACATTACAGTAATTTGATGTGTGAAAGGGTCACCCCAAGGAAGCTATTTAAAGCTTATAATAGGGGGCCTGGGGGCCCACAAATAACAGACAGGATATTGGCCAGATATCCTTAGGATACAACAACATACAAACAGACATATAATAGACACACAGTAGACAGTCCCAGTGTTATGGTTGCATTAGATCAGTCGGTATGACAAATTTATACAATGTTAGTCAAGAGAAATAGATAATGTACAAGTGACATTAATTTGTAAGATTCTAAATATAATCAGTGAATTAAATATGCATTGATAGGAGTTGCATTTTTAATTTTTCCTTGAAGATGGAGATGGATTGTGACATTTTTAACTTCTCATCAAGCTCATTCCAAATCTTTGGTCCTCTGCACACAGTACTAAAGTTGGTACATTTTAACCTCTGGAAATGTGTTACACCATATGATGTTGCAATATTGTAAATGAGGCTCAAACAATGTTTTATATAGGGTGAGAAGTGCAGAAAGTGGTAGAAAATGTCTCAACTTAACTTTTTGTGAGATCTTCAATGTGACATTTAGAATTAAGAGATCCATCGATGAGGATCCCCAGGAATTTTGTAGAGCTGACTCTTACAATATTCTGTCCATTTATTTTTGGACAGATTTGCTTAATGTCAGGTTTTGTTTTGTTTTTGGAATGGAACACAATATAGTTAGTGTTACTGATGTTAAGGGAAAGTTTGTTGCACCTAAACCAGGTGTCTATTTTCATTAACTCACTATTTATGATTTGTTCAAGCATATTTGGGTTTTTGTGGGAAAAAACAGGTTTGTATCATCGGCAAATAATACTTTGTGTAGTACAGATGAGGAATTAACAAAGTAATTTATATACAAGATGAAGAGAAGTGGCCCTAAAATGGAACCCTGGGGAACCCCATGATTGATGGATTGGTATGATGATTTATGGTCATTTACATAAACGTATTGGTGTCTTCAAGACAGAAACCAGTCTAGTGCTAGGCCTCTAATACCATGTGTTGCAATTTGTTGATTAGGGTGTCAATCTTGATGGTATCAAATTCTTTAGGTAAGTCCAAAAAGATGCCAATACCGTAGTCACCTTTATTAATTGCATCATTGATTTTATCAGTTAGATCGAATACTGCCCTATATGTAGTATTTTTCTTCCTGATTCCATACTGGGATGGGACTATGACATTTAGCTTATCCAGATAGCTGTTAAGTCTATTGTAGACTACTCTTTCCAGAACCTTGGAGAGAGTAGTCAGGGTGGAAATTGGACTGTAGTTGCTCAGGTCGTTCTTATCACCAGATTTAAAAATTGTTGTAACTCGTGCAATTTTGGCTGTTTGCGGCACTACTCTGGAAAGTAGGGGCAAATTGATGCAGTAGGTAAGAGGTGCAGTAATTACGTTGGTAATGCCTTTCAGGATTTTACTGGAGATTTCGTCAGTTCCAGCTGAATTACAACTGTTCATATTCATAATGAATTTATGAATATGAAAACCACCATTGAAAGGGTATTTTGTAAAAGGGTTTATGCATCATTTGATGCAACATTTGATGAGTTGGGATGAGAGCGCCTTGCAAATGCATGTTGCTGACAGAGACTGGTGACAGCCAGGAAGGTAACTCCAGTGGAGAGAAGCAAGGATGCAAATGTGTCATTTTATAATGATAATAATAATAATAATCTTTATTTATAAAGCATTTTTCAAAACAGAATTACAAAGTGCCTTATGGGTTGACATTTAAAATCAGAAAATGCTCTTAGATAAAAGCATGTTTTAAATAAAAGAGATCACTGACTCGGCTGACGTGATTTCCTTGTGCAGATTGTTCCAGAGCCTCAGAACCCTGACAGCAAACACTCTGTCCCCTTTCAGCCAGGCCTTTGGAACAGACAAAATGCCGCTGCTGCCTGAGGACCTCAAAGTACATCCTGGCGTGTACAGTGCTAAGAGGTCAGAGACATAGCTGGGAGAGAGACCATGAAGAGTCTTAAAAGTGATCAGTAAAATCTTAAAATCTATTCTGAAACATACTGGGAGCCAGTGTATGGGGGCTAAAACTTGTTGTGATCATGCCTTTTGGATTTAGTTAAAAGCCTGGCAGCTGAATCTGTACAATGTGGAGTCAATTCATAGATTTTTGATTCAGGCAAGAAAAAAGGCTGTGCAGAAATACAGGCGTGATGAGATGAAGGTGTGTAAAATACACACCTTCATCTCATCCATTTAACTTTTTAAGACACTGATACAATTGTATCAGTGTCTTAAAAAGTTAAATGGATTGTATTTTTGAAATATTTCTGAGATGAGGAATAGATGATTGCACAAGCTTTGTGACATGCTGCTCAAAACTTAAACTACTGTACTACTAACTAGACTCCAAGATTTCTTCTTGCAACATATTATCCATTGTTATTTTGTCATTGATTGCAAATTCTCACAACCAATAGAACCATAAAATGCATCAGACTTAAGGTTTCTATACATCATTTTTTGTCAGATGTTGGATTAAAATTAGCACATGAAAAAAACAGACTTGATATGCGAAGGCCTTATATGTAGAGAAAATTAACTATTTGGCTGACTGTGATGTAGGTGTGTTGCTGCCTTAAGAGTTTAGGGGAAAAAAAGTCCTTGTAAAGGCTTTTTAGTAATCTGGGGGAAAAAAGCTGTTTAGGAAATATCAAACAAGGAGAAGTGCTACTGTATATCAACATGACCTCGAGTACGATATTGCTTTTATAAAACAGTTCAATAAGCACCATTTATTGACAGTAAAAAGCAGCAACAGCTTATGATTTGTCTGTTTATTCTCTCTCTACCCCTCTACATCCCACCCAATGATGATATCCCACTCAGTAACTTTTTCTCCCCTCTCTCCGAGCCTGATTTCTCCGAGTCTGTTCTCTCACAATCCACACTCTCAGCTCACGCAGCGAATCATTCCCAGTCGGCCTTGGGAAAGCGCCCGGCACCTGACAGTTTCACCTCATCCTCGGGAGGGATGAGGTGTCACCGAATGTCGCCGTCTGACACTCCCTCGGCTGGAGCCCTCCGTGTCAGAGCCGATGTGCTCCTTCCCCGCAGCCACCTGTTGCTGCATCGCGCTCTTCCTCTGCGCTGACACCGGACCAGGTGCGCAATCACTCAGCTCACCTGCACTCACCCAGCTCATTACCAATCAGTCATCATCTCAGGTTAAAACTTGCTGTCTACAAAGACAATCTTGGAAGGCTCCCTGGTGCTTTAACCTGCCTCTCCGGAGGCAAGACGGATGATTTTATTGAAATGATCCCAGTGCTCTTGGACATCCATCCCTCAGTTCATACTGTAATTTCTCACTCCGGTACAAATGACGTCATGACCAGGCAATCAATTAATCTCCATTATGAACTCGAGTCTCTCACCGCCACAGCCGAAAGCCTGGGGAGGAGGTGTGTCTTGTCTGGTCCCATTCCCACCATGTCCAAGAGCTCAGATCGTTTTAGCCGTCTTTTTTAGCTTGCACAGTGGATGGAGAATTTTACTACTGCCACTGGCATTGATTTTATCAGTCATTTTGATTGTTTCTGGACCAAGTGGGACATGTTTAGGCAGGATGGTGTACATCTTAACAGGAAAGGAACTGGTAAACTGTGTGAAAACTTCATCAACTTCATTGCTTTTAAACTAGACTGAAGGTCACCTCAGCAGGACCCTGCCCAGATTACTGGATCTGGCTCATTTAGCTTCGTCTCTGATAGGCAGTGTGCAATTTTAAAACCATCACACAGTCCACACAGAAACAATCTCTCTATAGTCAAATCCACCTTTTTAACCCCCGAAACCAAAACAGCTCATTGCTGTCTACTAAATGTAAGGTCACTTACAAATAAGTCTTTTATCTGCAAGGCTTTTATTTCAAACCAAAATATTGACTTTTTTTTTATCATCACAGAGTCCTGGTTAAATCCAGATTACTGTTCCCGTCTCATTGAGCCCCCCCCCCCCCCCCCCCGATTATTCATTTTTCCACCAACCCAGATTGACTAGTCGGGGGGTGGACTGGCATTTATTCACAGAACTGATTTTAGTTGTTCACAAATCTCTCTTGGATCATATTCCACCTTTGAGTGTCTTGAATTTATTTTAAAGAGCAAATTGTCCATTCTGTGTATTTTAATTTACAGACCCCCTAAATGTAACTCTGGTTTTATCCAAGAATTTTCAGAGTTTTTATTGGGCACCATTTTAAAATATGACAGAGTTGTTATCCTTGGCGATTTTAACATACATGTGTGCTGTCTGTCGTCATCTTTATTTGCTTCTGATTTTATTAATCTTTTAGATTCTTTTAGTTTGTCTCAATCTGTGAAGCAGCCAAGCCATGACAAAGGACGCACACTTGATCTTGTGCTCTCATATGGTTTCTGTGTGGACAATGTGAACTTGATAGATTTTGCAGTCTCTGATCACAATGCAGTGCTGTTCAGGTTCCACTTCTCTCTCTTGATCCCAAACCCACAACTCTGATTTGCTCCCGGTCACTTAATTCTCTCTGTGCTCCTCATTTCTCTCAAGCCTTCATTGCTTTAAGTACATCTTTTAATTTTGATGTTAACTTCACCATCGAGGAGCATCTCAGTGTTTTTAACAGCTCCTACACAAATATTTTAGATTCCATCGCCCCTGTCAGATTTAAAATACCAAAATCCTCTTTTCTGCCTTGGATGAATGAAGATTGAAAAAAGACAAGCTCAGTACCTCACTTGCCTTTTTAAAACATGTTATGTTCTTTTATCAGCGCTCAATCAAGGAGGCAAGGAGCAACAATTTCACAAATCTGATTTCAGAGCAAAGTCACAATCCTAGAATTCTTTTTAAAACCGTCAACTCTGTCATTGCTCCCCCACCCAGTCAGCCAGCTGATGCATCCCCAGAGAGATGCGAAGAATTTCTGAATTATTTTTGCAATAAAATAGTTCAAATTCGGCAACAATTCAATGATGTCGTCAGTGAGCCCGCTGATAACTCCTGCCCACCGTGAACCTTAACCCATTTCTCTGAAATCTCTCTGTCAATCCTGGAAAACACTGTTGCACTTTGTAATATTATCAGAAGCGTTGGTACCTGTATTTCACTGGCTTAATGAATCTTGTTTGCACCTAACACTAAAAAGACTGTATGCATGTTTTTCTCCCGTCACTCAGCAGAGGGCGACCAACCATGTGTAGTGGTCATTGGAGAGAGCCTAGAGTGATGTAGTAGAAGAGTTTAAATATCTTGGAGTGGTCTCTGACACAAAGTTATCATTTAAATCACATGTTTAAAAAAAATCACAAATATCATTAAATTCAACCTGTCAAATTTCCATCATATAAGACCTTTCCTTACCTCCAAGACAGCTAAAGTCTATATGCATGCCATGATATTTTCACACATAAATTATTGTTTCTCAACTTGGACACATGCAACAGAATGTACTTTAAAACCAATCAAGTCTCTCTTCAAGAAGGCAGTTAAAATCTTGGATAGGAAACCTTTTCATTTTCATTATTGTAATATTTTAAAAAAGTTTAATTTCTTGACCTGGATAGCTACCAAATTTTCATGGATGTTTGTCTCATTTTTAAAGTCTTAAACGGTCTTGCCCCCCCACCATGAGTGACTTCATCCAGAAAAAAAATAGCGATGGACGAAGAACTAGAGCTCTAACCAGAGGAGACTGTAATGTACCTAGGCGTAGGACTAAACTCAGTCAAATGGTGGTATCTGTAAGAGGTACACATTCCTGGAACAAGCTACCATCACACATCAGAAACTGTGACAACTACTTACTCTTAAAAAAAACCCTCAAACATTGGTTAAAAACAAATCAAACATGTACCCATACCTAAATACTGTTTCTTAATCTGATGCCTGTTCCCGGGGGCTTTTGGTTCACTGATCTTTTTAACTCTAACTGTGGGCTAAAAATGTTTTGTTATAATAATGTTAGTTTTGATATTGTCTGCCTGTGTCTTGTTTGTTGATATTGTCTGCCTGTGTTTTGTTTGTTTTGATTTGTCTGCCTGTGTTTTCTTTTGTAATTGTCTATTATATGATTTGTAGCAGTGAGGTTTTTAAAGTCTTACTGTGTTTTTGTTGTGTAGGTACCTGCCTTGGGACTACTGATGAAATTTAGCATCTTAGTCCAGCGCATTTACATTGATGCTCAATGCAGTAATGTTGATTAATGTGCATTGTCCCAACTCAATAAATAAATTGCTATAAAAAAATCATCCACCTGCCCCTCAGACTGCATTCCCACTTGGTTTTTAAAAGAGGTTGGTTCAGATATTTTAGCGATTATTAACAGTTCTCTCTCCTCGGGCATTTTTCCTACTGATTTTAAACATGCCACTGTTTACCCTCTTTTAAAAAAGCCCTCCCTTGATCCATCTGTTTTAAGTAATTTTAGACCCATCTCAAAGCTTCCGTTTTTATCTTAAGATTTTAGAAAAAACTGTCTCAAACCAGTTAATTTCTTTTATGAACAATAATCTGTTGTTAAAGAAATTTCAGTTCAGTTTCCGCTCTGTACACAGCACTGAGACTGCTTTGATCAATGTTTCAAATGATTTACTGCTTGCAGCCGATACAGGCCAGTGTTCCATTTTAATTTTCCTTGACCTCTGCTCAGCTTTTGATACAGTGGACCACAATGTCTTGATCAACCGTCTGAAGAAATCAAATCATTCCTCCCCCCTGCAGACTTACAGAAGGTTATCCACGCATTCATCACTTCCAGACTGGACTGTTGCAATGCTCTTTATTCTGGCATCAGTAAGCGAAACATTCAAAGACTTCAGTTGGTACAAAACACTGCTGCCAGAGTTTTTAACAGGCACCAAGAAAAGAGAACACATCACACCAATCCTTGCAGCCCTTCACCGGTTACCTATGAATTACCTTGTTTGGCTGAGTTGAAGGATCAGGGAAGAGAGAGGGGAGGGGATAGAGGGGATATTTTGCTAAATTTGGCTTATGTTTGGTATTTCTTCAGTTTATCAGGTATTTTCATTAATCTGTATTAGTGCTTAAGTCATTTGCATTGTGTATGTTAAGTATAAATAATGTTAAATTGTAAACATATGTTTTAAAGTTAATGTGGGAGTGCCAGTGATTTCACTGGTGTGGGAGGAGACTCAGGATAGAAAAACCAGGTGAGAGATCAGTGTAAAGTGTGTGAAGGAGGGGGACAGGTTGAGTGTCTCCTCTGCTCTGCCGCAGCAGTCACTGGAATCAGCTGCACCTGTGCAACTCCTTTGTTATCCAGCAGTCTGCTCCATGTTTGGTACGAGATGTGGGACTTTTTGTACTCTGTTTATACAGACTCCAGTAAAAACCAAAGCTCTGGAACCAAAAACCCCTGTTTGTCTCATGCTTTCTTTTCCTCCATCATGCTCTGCACGTTCATGCCATTGGTTCATCCTGTTTGTATAGGTTTACTACCATCCAAAGCCTACAGCTACATCTGTCTCTCCATTTATTTTGCGACCTGTGAAATAAGCCTGTTGACAGTCAGTTTGTTGGAATATGTATGATGCTGATGAGTTAATGGTTTAATCAGCATGTTGGGTTATCGTCTGATGACAGATGATCATAGATCTACAGGGAAGTGTTCAGACTTCTCTCCATCCCTTTGTCCTTTTCTTACCATTCATTGTTTAACTCAGATGTTATTTGTGGTAATGTTTCATTTTGTGGTGCAAAGTTTGTTACGATGACCCTTAATGTCATCTGATTAACATAATTATCAGAGAACATCTATAAAGCCGAGTGAGTGATACAAGCATAGTTAAGTTAGTTAAGTTCCAGTGCTGTTATACTGTATAGAAATACTCATGGAATACCTCTTGTCCAATCGGATTGCTCAGTCAGAACCAACTGTTGTATAAAAAAACTTTTTAGCTGAATGTTGTCTCTAACCTTGGCTGGAAAAAATACATTAGGAAAAACACCTGAAGTCACATTTTGCAAAGAGAGCAAAGATAAGTTTCACTTTCAGTTCAGTTTTAAAAAGTAAGTTTTTTGGGTTTTTTTGGTAAAAATGCACGTGTTTGGGAAGTACTGGATAAATGTGATTTGGATTACATTGCATGAATTATGTGAGAGTTTGTAAATGGATTTTTACAATGTTAAATCTTTTAAGGAAGTTTAATCAAAGGCTGACAAAGTGTTTGAATGTCTTTAACACACATTTGTGAAATTTTTACTGGTGTTCAAGGAAGTTCAGCGGGGAAAGGCGTGAAACCCTCAACTGGTAAACTGGTTTGCTGGTTTCTGGGATTTGCTTATACAGTACATTGGCAACCACAAAAGCACTCTCTAGGCTTAATTTTGGTTTAATGAATCCTTTAATTTAGAAGTTGAAAAGTTTACTGTGGTTATGCCGTCAGGATGGCGCTATCTGCCACCTCTCAGGAAGACAAACCGCTGTTCCAGGTCATTCATTCCCTCGGCCATTAAGCTGCTGAATGCAGAGTAGCTGTCTTAGATGAAATTTGCACCTGCATTTATTTTGCACAAACCACGCTGGTTGTCCTTTTTGGTAGTTTTTAGTACTTCCCCATGTGCCATTTATCGTTTCCTCTGTCACTGAGAATGATTGTAGAGATGACTGTGCAGTATGAATGAATATATGTGGTCGGTGGACTGGAGAAACTGAATTGCCCTTCGGGGATAAATAAAGATATCTGTATCTGTATCTGTATCTGTTAATTGTTACATTGTGACTTAAGAGGGGGTTTAAAGGTGCATCACAAGTGAGAACACACACAGTTTGAGTTTTTATTCCTTCACACAAGTAGACAGTCACCAAGTCAAGGGTCAGGGACAGGTAATATTACTATTGAGTGTAGGTGTATGAATCTGGGCGCTGCTCTTGAGGCCCATAGATTCAGAAGAGAGTAACACTATAATCAAGATTTCGAAGATAAGTTTTGATTTCTGGTATGCTGTGTGCAATAAGACCGTAAATATCTCTATTTGGTATATTTTAATACGTTTTGCATGTAAAGAAAAATGAAGCATTTTATTCAATTGGCTGCATCTTCTGTGAAAACAACATGCTAATGGTTTGGTCCACAACAGACAGATGTTGTGCTCATCGTGTTTTAAAGTTTTAAAAATATGGATAATTGTACAAAGATGCATCACCAGGTATACTGTCTTATGTATACAATAGATGAATGGTAGGCCTGGTGTGAGTGACAGGGTGACTGCTACCAGGGGATTCTGAAACCCTCCCTGTCCAGAAGCATCCCACAGTCTTTGTTGCTGAGTGATGACATCAGACTAATCAGGCTTTGTGCGCTTTCCTTGGCAGTCATAGGAGCCTGGGGAGACAAAGAAAAACAAGCATAGCTACATTATTCATTTCCTCACCTTTACTTGAGAATCAGGTTAAAACAGCGGCATCACAGTGGGGCAGCCTGTGGAAATAACTACCAAAGGCCTCCAACAGGGAATTCCAAAGCTTATCATGGTAAATATACACAATTATAGAGCCTGCACTATCACCTGCATAGCAGTGAGTAAGGGATAGATTTGTAGGATGTATATTATTCTGCATAAAGGTAATGGTATTTTTGTATATACTGTAGGTACTGGCTGTGGTCTCAAGCTGGGATATAGTACTTTGTAGTATTTCTACTTTATTTCCTCTCTTTGTGTATTATCGTTTGCTCATATGTAAGTAGATTTTGCTATAATATTCATGCATTGAAATTTTGAAGTTTTTAACTTTTTACTATGGTTGACACATATTTTTCAACTTCATGATTGATGTAATTGTATTGTTTTTGTATACTGTGATGTGTTTTCTGTTTGAGTCTTGCTTAGAGAAAAAATGAAATTGGTCATGTGACCAGTAAACATTTAAACACACCTGTGAATGCTCAGGTCACCTGAGGTGATATGCCTCTCGATGTGTTTATTGCACTGATGCTGTTGATAAAAATCTTCAGCTGATAATGTGGTATGAACAGCTTATTGATGATTTATCTCCCATAGGCAGACGTTTCTCCACAGCACTGTGTTGGTGCTAGGGTCTGGAACACATATTGTCATTCTGCTGCCTGGGAATAAACTCTCTGGTATAGTATCGGGGGAAGTTGTTTTTGTGGAACATTTGTACATGGTGAGGCAAGCAGTTTCATCAAAATGACTAATTCTCCTCCCCATCCTGATAATGTGAGGCCAGCATTCTGTTAAGCTCTCTGTAACAGCAAAACTTGTCTTGACAGACTCCTTCAGCCAATCAGTGGTGAAACAACAATGAACACTGGATTTGTATTGGGGAAACAATATAGCGACAAATTTACCATCAGGGTAAATGTATTCAAGCAGATTATATTTCATTCCCATGCATGCTGTACAGAATAATCACAATCCACAACTCCTTTACTAAGTCTCTACCTCTCTCTTCTTTTGCCCAGCAGCACTGTGCAGGCACCAGCAACAGCAAGGCCTGCGGCAGGCGTGGAGCAAGCAGTGGGGAGGATTTTGCTGAGCGCAGGATGTTCTCACAAATTTTTGTGTCTTTCATATGTTCTCCTGATGTGATCACATGACCAATGCGCTGTTGGCAATAAAGAAGGAAGCAGTCCCGTGCACTTGTAATGAGGCAGGTTGGGGTGGTGGTTGGGTCACAAAAAAATCGGATTTTTACCTGGAATTTTCCCCTGGAGTTGCGTGTTTGGATCCGTGTGAAATTTCAGTGAACTTTGAATCATTTTGAAGTATGTCATCACCTTGTTTCATTTCCCTAAACCTAACCTCCATAACTGTATTTTACTTATGTAACTGTATGTTGAAGATGTAACGTTACTCATTGGGGCACAAATTCATTGCATATGAACCATTCTTTTTTTTTTTTTTTTTGTTAAGATTATTTTTTGGGGTTTTTGCCTTTAATGCACAGGACAGAGTGAAATGGGGTGAGAGAGAGTGGGGGTTAACATGCAGCAAAGGGTTGCAAGCCGGAGTCGAACCTGCGACCGCTGCAGCGAGGCATCACCTCTACACATGGGGTGCCGGCACTATCCACTATGCTACCGACACCCCGCATATGAACCATTCTATGAGAATATTTTGTTTTCAGGCAGGTGAGGGAGAAAGCTCCACTTTCACAGAGAGGAGTTGCCGCAAAAAGCAAAATATATTGGATTCATGTCCATGAATCTACAGTAACTGTGAGGACCCCCTAGGGGTCTCCAACCCCATGTTGAAGACCCAGGGGCTAGATGAAAGTCAGAGGAGCATCAGGTTTCTTCCTCTGGGGACCAAGACTGTGCAAAATGTCACTGCAGTAAGTAGTTGCTGTGATATCTCAGTCAGAACTGAAGGTGAGTTAACTTTATTTACTGTGTAGTATTTTAATCTACCACATCAGATATTTTTTTATAAATGTATCAGATGTCTTGATTATAAAAGATGAATCTCCAGAGTAACTCGTAACTACAAGCACCAAATAAATGTGGCTGAGTAGAAGCAGAGAGTAACAACAAATGGAAACACTCAAGCAAAGTACAAGCACCTCAAAATAGTAGCCTATTTCAGCACAGTATTTAAATATGTTAATGTACTTTGTTACCTTCCTCACAGACTGATTGAGCCGCTCTGTAAAGAGTTGGGCTAGTCCAACCGGACAGCAGGTTCACGTTACTGAATCTGTTATACTAACGTGCTTTCAGTTGATACAAACCTGCTGAAACTACCATGAATTCAAAGGGTCTGCAGTATGTAACCTCTCCATCACCTCACCTTCTCTCCTCCCATCTCAGTTTGGACCCAGCCAGGGTGGATTGCTGTCACCAGTATGTTGTAACTCTTGAAGTCCTCAGCTTGACAGCGAGTCAGCATGTTCAGTGCTGCCTGGAGACCAACAGCAGAAAGGACAGAGGCATTGTTTACACTTATGACACTAATCTTAACAAAATTTACCCATGGATACACATGAATATGAATTAAAGCAGATGATATTGTGTGTTAATGACTGCAAATCAAATTCAACTCTGTTCATACTTGTTACTGTATTATTATAAAATTGTATGTAGTGTAGTAGCATTCAGTGATGCCCCACAATGATGACAGCAGAGTTTATTACAGAGTAGAGTGCTACTTCAAATACCCACCCTCGCGGTAGTGATGGGGCACCCTTTGGTGTATCTAAAGCCCTGTTACCGCCGAGCAGTATGGTACAATTCAGCTAAGTCCGGAACCCTTTTTTTTCCCATTTCCACCGTGAAAAGTTGTGGATGGTACCAATGGAACCGTACCCAACCGTTACCATTTTTGGTACCCCTTCTGTTGGGGTACCTAGCACACAGATCTGGTACCAAAAGGTGGAGCTGAGAACACTGCAGTCTGTTGATTGGTCAGTAGCAGATGGTCACTCTGCTCAGGGCTGAGTTGTGGCAGGTTGGAACAGGCTAATGAGTGTCCCCAGGTGTATGTTATTAGCCCTCAGCAGCATGAGGGGGTTTCAGGGTACTGTGATAATTTTGGCACTCTTTAATGTTGTTGCACAATTTGAGAAACATCTTCCAGGCAAGTTAGATATGTCATCTGGCATGTAAGGGAGGGGTCCCATTCCCCTGAAGGGAGTTATTTTTCAACAGTCACTGGCTCACTATACATTATCCCCCTTAGAACATGGCTTACTACTAAAACATTCAGTGATGTGACACAAAATAATGATTAAAGCAAGTTTTATTGATTCAAAATTCGCAAAAGAAATGTGTCGTTACTGTCCATGGCAACGGCAGCCTAATGATAATTAATATTGAATTGGACGTTGCCGTTTATTCTGAAGTGAGAGAGGGAGAATGGTAGTCCTTTTGAGATGTTGATGTTGATTGTTTTTTCTTCTTCTCCTTCCACCGACGACGACGTTACATTTGGCATCAATATAAATGGCTGGCAGAGTGACAGAGGAGAGGCGTTCACCAGACAAACTGCGGCCGTTTTCTGGAGCGGAGCGTTTTCTTTTTTTCGCTGGGGAAATGTCATTGTTTAGCCAAACATCCAGGGCCGAATTCACAAAAGGATTGCGTGGCTTTTGCGGCCGCTAAACCGGTAAAAATGGAGCAAACAGATACCGTCTAATTCACAAAGCACGCGCAGAGGGTGAAATGCTCCACTAACTAGCTGCCAAGCAGATTGCGTCTCGGTGCCCCGGTGTTATTTGCACGTATTTAAATGAGGTAATATGCATAGCCTATATTTGGCGCAAAAATTGCCCCTTTCTATGCATATGAGCCTCATTGATAAGCAACGTCTAATTCACTAACACCAGCGCTAATAGCCACACGCAGTTTGAGTGAAGTAAATAACGTCTTTAGAAAGCTGGTGCAAACTGGGCGCTCCTCTGTGGAAGCCTCTCGCGCAGACTTTCCAGTGATTGTGGCAGCAGTGATTGTCTGTTAAATCAGTCTGTGAATAATATTTTGACATTATTATTATTATAATCATTATTACTTTGATGGCATCTGAAGATACTGATGCGTTGAACAGGTGACAGTCTGCGGCCGTTCCCAAAACGCACTTCCGTCACGCACTTCAAAAGCAACTTTCAATAATTTATTTTTTGAAACGGGGGCAACAAACGTGAACAAAAACGGTTCCATAATCCATATTAAATTCAAAAGATAACGAAAAAACAGCTACAAGTGAGAGGGAGTAGAGATAAAGTGGTCAAACTTGGTCAAATCCACAGCCTCAACCCATCCGACACTGTTATTAGACTGACTCACCAGCAGACATCACTACATGAGGGTATACAGTATTCAGTACTTTGCCAAACAAAGTCTGCCATTGTTCTGCCACGGTGTTCTTGACGCAAAGTCAGCATTATACTTTGCCATGTGTGGCTTATTGCAATCAGGGGGAAATCAGGGGCAAACTGCACTCAGCTGCCAAACTTGGTAGGCGTGTTTGCGCTGGTATTATTAGCGCAATATCCTTTGTGAATAGGACGTTAAGACGGAGCAAACTGCGGGTGCAAGTGACATGCAATTCAAGGTGCTATCAGCGGCCGCAGTTCATTCTTTGTAAATTCGGCCCCCCAGTATTTTGTCCTCTCCAAAAATGTTAAAAGTGATGCCTTCAAAATGCTGCATTTTGCTACTCGATCTGATCCTATTTGGTCTGTGTGGACTAACGGTAACTGATTTTGATGCTTCTCAGTCTCAGGCCGTTGCTATGGCGTCCCTAGCAACGGAGCAGGAGGGCAGCGATGATACCTCAAGAAATAAACACCGCAGAATTTGTTGTTTGACCAATCAGAATCAAGTATTTAAGAGCGCCATGTTCTAAATGGCATTAATACCTGCTTGCCAGTAGGTCAGAATCTTATTCTTACTCATTCATGCCTATTGATAGACTACAAATTAATTAGTTGGCTTCAAATGAACATATGCACAATTTGTATAAAATAAAATATTTTCATCGTTTAATTTTTAATCAATAATAATGAAAGGGAGTCAATGTCTTTAATAGGTACGTGCGACTAATTAATTTGTAAATCAGCAGCTTTAAATATTGTCCACTTTTCAATTATGACAGTTTTAATATAGCCTACTATGCATTTAGTTTATAGGTGTGTGTGTTAAAGACAGCCATGCCTTTATCATTTGTGCATAAAGCATGGTTGGAGACAGTACTAAATGTGCTGGCAGAGTAGGAACAAAGTCAGGTAAGAAAATATACCATTTCTATTAAAACATCCAAATGCACGGTTTAAGCACAGATATGTGGGTACACATCGTTTGTGAATGAGGCCCAGTGTTCTTTATAAAGCAAGTGTATCTGTGTGGGAGCAGTGCATTCATCACACGTTATGAGGTTTGTTGATTCACTTATTTACCAGTTCACAATGTGTCCTGTCAGTGAAGAGAAATCTATAAAAGTGCATTTTAGCATTACGTTGACAGATAAACCTCACAGTAAATATAGCTAAACATTTTAATGTATGCATTTATTTATACAACTGTATATATAACAACTCCAACCGTCACTGCACATCACTGTTTACCTGAGCATTTTAGAATCAATCTGCCAAGCTTGTACCCAATTATAGGATTAATGGCTCCTTTCCATTCAGGCGTGTCAGTTCAGGGCCCTGGCTGGTACACGTGTGCATGATTTACTATGATACTGTGGAAATGGAATGAGGCCAACATTCATGTAACAAGCTCTACCTGTTCCTCTCCTGTTTTGTACTACAGGTTAATGTCAGAAAGACATAACTGAGTGCCATCAGCATATTAATCAAAGCTGTGTGTGTGGAGAAAATGCTCCAAACAGAGTTTACAGATGGAGAGCAGTAACAGACCCAGGACAGAGCATTTCCTGCCAAAAGAAGAAGGAACTGTCCACAGGTCAAAACTGTTATAAAAACCCCAGTAGGAAGACTTCTTCCTACAGCAACCTTATTAATCCTGTATTTGCTATTTTTTAGTGACCCTTGCTATTTTTAGATGACTCCTACTGTAAATGACCGCTAATTCCTACAGTTTATAAGGCCGAAGTTGCCTTCTATTTCTATTTGATTTACATTTGCTGTTCATACATATATATATTCTTTATTTTTAGTTGAGAGTTAAATGTTTACGTTTGAATTGGACAGCTCATCCTGTGTAGGTACCCGCATTTCCCTCAAGGTGGCAGATTTCTCCTTTGCTGAGTAGATTAGCCGCCCATGCTAAGTTGACTAGGTAAGCCCGTGTATATTAAATCTACTCACCTGCTGATGTAGCTTTCATTAGCCTGGCGTGTTCGGCGGAGAGACACACACTGAAGAGTGGAGCGATATTAACGCTATTCATACAGCAAGGAGATTAATCCACGGTCGAGACGATGAGAAACTGTCTGAAATCTTGGATAACACCCTTGGTGAGCGGAATGAGGTACGTTAAGTGGTCTTAATTGCCTTTACTGCGGGTACCACGGGTTTGAGTTGTCCACTCACATTGTTCGAAACGCTTCGTTGTTTTGTTTAGTTTGTTTCGTTTGTTTCGTTTGTTTACGTTATTAGCGTGCAGCGCTATTTTGTTAGATTATTATCATGAGAGTAGCAGTGGGTTTGTTTTTCTTTGTGTGAATTTAAATGTTTGTTTATTTAAGGGAAATGTCACTTAGAGTTTGACTGAAGGAGGGATAATGTATTCATGCATTCCAATGTTTAGGGTTGCCTGTTTATTTCACTGTGTGTGGTATGAGATTTATAATGTTTACTCTCGTGTATCTTGTTAACTGGACATTAGCTCTATAAAGAGAGGCTATTGTCCGTCTAATTTAGTGACTACCTTTTAATAGTTGTTTAATTCAATTTATTACTTGTGTATTGTAGTTTGACATGACTGTGAACTGTGGATCCACGTACATTCTAATTTGTATTTGTATATTTTTCTATAGTTTTCACAGTGCCTTTCATGGTGTAACGAGATGGTGACTCATAAGCTCAAATAAACAAACCGTGAAGCATCAGTTTGGGACTCTTCAAGTTCGTTCAACCAAGCCAAGGGCTGTTACACCTACATTAAAAAATGTGTTTTCTTATCATTTTTAATTTTGTGAGGGGAAAAAACAGCGGGAAACACTGCAAATAATGTAGGTAAAGCTTTTGATCCTAAAAACACTTTTGGTGCTTTGCTTGCAAATATATGGAAGCATCTTGCTGTCACACCAAAAAAAAGTGATCAGTATCAGGTATATAAATAACATGAAAACTTTCTTGCAATAATACAACACATAACAAGATATTTCAGGTTATAACAAGAACTGTGCTTGTAAAGGGAGGGGTCAAATGTAGATAAAACCTTCTAATCCTACAAACTCACTTTCTGCTTGGACTTCTAAGGTTATATCTTGCAAAGACAGACACAATCTTTTTCAAGGACTACAAACAGTTTATTTATAATTTGTTTTAAAACATACATTTTTTGTTGTAACAGAGTGTCTACATGCATGAGACAGTTTGATTTAATGCTTTCTATGATATTTTTACACTTATTTCCTGTTGTGGGACAAGTCTTCCTGATTCAAATAAGCATTGCAGATTAGGTATGCCAGTGATTTTTTTTCAGTGTAGAGGTCAATTTTAGGTAGGAATATGGTTGGTTATAAAACACATTATTCCAGAAACCATTGGTTAAGGTTTTCTTTCAGCTAGACAGCAAGCTGTTACTGTAATACATCTAACCAGGACTGTACTGCACAGACAGTGGGACAGGTAAAGTATAAGAGTATTCTCCATAGTGTCTGTACAAGGGGTGTCAGATTCAGTTAATTTTGTTAATTTTTACAAAGAAAAAAAAAAGCAGAATGAGACAAAACACAAGAGGCCTCTACTTTTGGTCTGGTGCTCCATTGACTTGGGTACTGCGTTTAAAAGCTGTTTCCATTTAGAGGTGGATAGAGAATGTTTTGTGAAGTACCATAAGTGTATTCATTCTATGGTGGCTCTGCTGTCAGACTGACAGCTCCTTTATGTAGAATCACACTGGCCACCCTCCAGTCTCCATTGGTTAGCTAGCCTTGGATGCTCCGTGCTGCACATCAGTCAGGCTAAGGGGGCTAGCTAGTGGCAGCAATCATTCACAATTATCGCTGGTAACCCCGTGGCGGGATGACATAGCTGCGGAAACATCATGGCCACCACTGCTATCCCTCCATGTAGCCTTACTGGAGCCGAAAAACCTCTGTAGGATTTTTTTAAATGTTAGCACCACTAGCTGTGCTGCACTTCCAATGGTGCTAACAGAGTTAACAGTAGTTAACAGAGCTAAAGGGTGTTTGCTGCACAAAATGAAGCTGCTTACTCACCACGTCTATGTGAGGGGAGACAGTGGGAGGCCATGATGTTTCTATAGCAACACTGTTGGGTCTGGGACAGCATTACTGGCAGGAATCACTGAATGAGCAGCTGTGAGTTAAATCCCACCAGACATAGCTGGTGTCCAGCGCAGAGCACAAGGCTAGCTAACCAGTGGAGGCTGGAGGGTAGGCGAATATGTTTTTCGTAGTCGGAATCCGGGAAAAATTCGCGAAAGTCCCGCCCTCAAGTGCTAGGATTAGACAGGCAGCCTGTCAGTCAAACTTGCACCCCAGCCAGAGCTACGTCATCATGCCTTCATTCATATCTTCTCTGCAGCCAGTCTGCCGCCGTTACTTAGAAATGAAAATCTATGTCCAACTTTGCCTTCACGCACCAAACAGCTGTAACAAAATTGTGAGGCTAGATTAGAAATGTTGATTCGTTTGCCTTTGTAATCTTGGATATTTCTATAAAAGAGAAATGTTGATTCATTTGTTTGCTCTTTTGTTTGATCATTAGGCTGTGTTGATAGGCCTACATTGTAAATAGTTCATTGTTCTTCTTAATTACGCCATTACTATAATTCCATTATGAAGAAATGATTTATATATTGAATAATTACTTGCAATTACTATAAATCCATTATGTAGACATTATTTGCATATTTAATAATTACTTGCATTACTATAATTTTATTATGTAGAAATTATTTATATATTGACTAATTATTCTAATGTGCTTGGCTTAGACCCAGGCTATTTGAATTGTGGTAGGTGATCAGATCAGCCCGCACAGCATTGCAAAACTGGATATCATCATGTCAGGTCAGACTCTGAAGTCAAACTAGTAGCCTACACCATGGATATATATAGAATACACCCTACACAGTCCAACTTCTGCATCACAATCATGGATAAAAGGGTAGAAAAAATTGTCAATCTAATGAATAATACACACACGTGAATCAGAAAGATTCGTTTGACTAACTTTAGTTTAATAATAAATACACATTACAATATGGGTGATTCTTCCTCCTCAGGGAAGCGCGAGCGAGGCATCTAGTCACGTGACAGTGGATTGTGGCCTTTTTGGATTGGATCAGGGATTTAACCAATGAGATTGGATAAACTCTGGCTATCGCCTCATTAATATTCATGATTTTCCCGGATTCCGCCTACGAAAAAACATATTCGCGGAGGGTAGGGCTTTGATTTATATGAGCACTGACACATAACAAAGAAGTGGAACCTGATTAGTTGTCTTGTGTGATTTCTCAGTGCTGATTGGCTCACAGATAGAACCTTGTAGAAGTTAGAGTTTGATTTCGTTTGATTTAAACAAAAATTCCAAAAATGCATATAACTTTAAAGAAGTTCAATAACTTGTCACAGAATATAATAGGAATGTATGAATAACTCAATTTTGACAGAAATGTCTGAGAGAAACTTATAATTCCAAGGAGACAAAATAATGTATTATATAATGTCTTATGTCATATTTTTATATATAATATGACATCAGAAAACTTTTGACTTTTGTGTCAGGGAGATGTTCAATTTTGGTTGGAAAATCAAGTTAACAATGTTATATATGACTTATAAAGTTTTGTAGATGTTAGGTTTTGTGCTCCTTACTGTACAACTAAATGTCAGTATTCTACATCAAGATGACATTGGCTAAGACATTTGGTTACTTGTCAACACAACTTAAAAACCAATAAAGCATCATACATCATCAGCTTTGTATGTGAAATTGACGTTGGTATTTGATATCCTGAAATTGAAAGTCTGTGTCAGTCCTCATTCCCTCCCTTCAACCACACTCTCACTTCCCTTCCTTTAACCATATGCCCCCAGACTTTCCATCAGATCCAGACACTTTTTCCTGCAGTAACCTCTCTCCCTTTCCTGCCCACCTGCTCAAATGTTTCCACTTTTCCTCATCAGCCCTGCAGTGCATATACCAGCTTTTTTCTCTCGAAGGCCTTTCCTTTCTGCCTTCACTTTGTGCATTTGGGTCCCTCCCTTGTCCTGAACTCCCCCTACATCAAAATTATATGATCTGACAGGTGATATTCATTTCTTTCTTTTTTTGTCATCAAGTGGTCACTGTGACCTTGCATCCATCTCATTCTCATGAACAGTATATCTCAATCTACAGAGGGAATCACTTCAAATTTGACACAAACATCCACTTGGACTAAACAATACGCTGATTAGAATTTCGTGGTCAAAGGTCAAAGATCAAGGTCACTGTGACCTTGCATCATTCTTGTTGTCATGAACGGGATATCCCAAGAACAAATTCAGGAAATTTCTTGAAATTTGGCACAAAGATCCACTTGGATTTAGTGATAAACTGATTATTTAGTGGTTGAAGGTCAAAGATCAAAGTCACTGGGATTTCACCAAACATGTTTTTGGCCATAACTCGAGAAATCATACAGTACTCCTAAAAAAAATCCATACTTTTTTTGGTCAGCAAATCTCATGTGCAGAGTCAAATCAACAGTGAATGTATCTACTGACAAGTATTTTGTGTGTATCACAACCTAATATATCTTCTTTGTGCCATACAGTATAACTCCATTGGTATTAAGCCACATCAATAAGTCACACTGCTGCACTGGGCGCCCTGTTCCTTTGTTCCTTCATTACCATGAACACAGTGCGTGTGCTCATGGTAATGAAGGAACATGCTTTTTGGGGCATCTGTTTTGGTGTGACCTCATGAAACCAAATTAAAGAGTTAAGTCTTCCAGTAATGATTCTTTCAGATTAAAAAGTGCCATTATTTTAAAATGCTCTATGGTGTATATTAAATATCAAATTGTGTAAACTGTGTGTAATTCAGTGGTACCTTGCTGGCCCTATAAGGGTACATCTGTGCTGCAGAAAAGGTTTCTGGCACTTTCTCCATGGATGAGATAATCGTGGAGATGTTGATGATGGCCGACCTCATACAGGACATTTTATCACCTGAGACAGAGGATAATAACGATAATAATAATAATAATAATAATACCAACTCCAATGTAATACTCGTAATTTGAAACATGATATAAATAATTGCTCATGTTTTTACATGCATGTGTGTTTGTGTATAAGTTACAGTTATTAAAGCTGTTTCCACTTCATTACCCTGGTCCTTTTCAGGTGAGTCCATCTCTGCTGCTCTCTTGAGTAGTGGAAGGAACATCTGAAGAGAGAGAGGGGATGTGCTGTGTATTTCTGCACAATAAATGCATTTCATACTGTAACTGATACAAATACTTGTATCACAGTAATTACATCTGAATTTACATACCATATGTATCAACCTTTTCATGATGCACAGATTCTAGAGTTTCACTGTGACATCATCATGTTGGTAATTGTCATTTTTGTGCTGGTTTATAGTTTCAACCATCAGTTGCTGTTACATTTCTTGAGACCAGCTGTATTTTCCAGTGGACTTCAGGAAGTATGTGGTATTTTGATTGTTATGACCACTAACTAGTACAGCAAGCATCGACTGATAAAAAAAACTTAACTATACTATAATAATGATTGAATATGGATGGCTGAAAATATTGGCGGGCAAGAATATCATAGGTACAGTCATGTCTTTCATGCAGTCATCCGAAGGGCCAGAGGAGATCCTCTGGTGGGCCAATTCCAGCCCGCATGTTGTATGTTTGACACTACTGTACTATAGTGTTACAGTGACAGCTCAGCAGTGATGTAGATACAAGAGCATTGCCAACACTGGACATGTGAATAGGTGCTTTTCATGATCACAACATGGGGATATCGGTTTCTGCCTATGCGCCGACTGCACGTGTGTGTCTGTGTCTGTGTGTGTGTGTGTGTGTGTGTGTGTGTGTGTGTGTGTGTGTGTGTGTGCACTTTAAACACAAAGAGGATAAAGACAAACCAACCTTTGCAATGAGAAATGGTCCAACCACATTGGTTTCGTACACCTCCATCATGTCCTTTTTCCCGGTGGCAGATAACGGTCCCGGCATGGCAGGTTTGGTTATAGCAGCATTGTTGATGAGGAGATTCAACCCACCAGCCCCGATCTGCTTACTCACAGCCTGGACAGCAGCTGAGATACTGTCCTCATCTGACATGTCTGCAGAAAGACATGTTTATACTCAAATGTAAAGGCACACATGACTCAACCACATGTACAGGAACAAATAGATCTACATATAAATGGTATCAAAATGTGCTTATCTTTAATATGCATATGAAAATGTTTTGTAGGTTTACTTAAAACACTTTGTAGATTAAATCAGTTAGGTGACCATAACTGACATCAAGTTAAAGTAACAGTGTGTAGGATTGAATGGCATTTCACAGTGAATATTGCAGATTTCACACAGCTAAAACTTCTACCATGTGCCATGCCAACTCTGAGTTAGAATTCCTTAAGTGTTCATCATTCTGGAGGTTTAAACAAGCAGACATGGTGATGAAAATTGGTAAAAACACTGAATAAAGCAGTTTGACATTAGAAAAATTGTGTTTGTTCCAATGCTGCTCTTTTATTTTGGCATTTGATTCAGATTTGTCAAGACTTTCCTTAAAGCCACAGTGTGTAGGAATTTTCCCATCTAACTTTGAAATCACATATTGCATTCAAACAGATGGCGCACTCTAGCGCCTCACTGTTTCAAATACGTATTGCAACAACGGTAGCCGCTGTGTACCAAAAAGCTATGATAACACTGATGAAACCATGTCATCCGATACTACATGGAGTATTAATTCAGGCTCCTACACAGACACACGCGATGCGAGTTGACAAACTCCCTCCTCACCATGCTGGCTGTGTTTACAACGTAGGACTGTTGGGGCGAGTGTAAATTGAAACAGCTGATAGTGGCCAGCAACACTACTGCCGCATAACAAAGTCCCACTCTTTGAGCATAATGCAGGATCATGTATTAGGGGCCGTTCACATGCAGCGTCTTTTGCGCGCGCAAATACATTAGTTTCAATGTAGACGCGCGCTAAGCGCGCTCACAATTCAAAGCGACGCCGCAGCGGCGCGCCTGTTTTTCCGTGCGCGTCCGCGTCGCACAGAGATGGAAAAATCTCAACTTTTTCGAATGCAGCAAGCGCACCGCATGTCATGTGATAAGAATTAACCAATCAGCTCCGCGGATCTGCTTCTTCCTTTCCGTCCAACGGACTTCACAACATTACGTATCTAATAACACACACTTTCTCTCTACCAGCATCTCCCTCTCTCCTTCTCCTCCACACAGACACACACACACACACACACACACACACATACTTTAACTTTTTTGAAAACTTTAACTTTTTTACTCCCCCTGTGAATAACAGGCGGTTTTGGTTGCTTAGTAACGGCGGGCGCGACAGTCGCGCAACCTCCGAAGCGCCTTGGATAAAAGGGTGGAAACGGCACAGCTGGCGTTTTCCACGCGCTTTTAGACGCTGCATGTGAACGGCCCCTTATGCAGCATCACGGGAGACGGAATCCTTGTCGCCAAGAAAGTGCAAAAGGGAATCAAAAAGGCAGCGTGACCGGCAAATTTAAAAAACAAGGGTCAGCATTGGGGTTGCCTTTCCCAGGTGGAGAGAGCTGCTGAAGGAGAAAGGTAATACAATCACCCCGGATTTCCACTGGATGCGTGTCCGTTGCGGTACGGCAGCGCTGGTTATCCGCGGCGTGCTCCGCCGTCCGTCAATACCCACCGGCTGCGTTTGCTGTGCGGAGCGGTGCAGCTCCGCCGGAAGACATCTCGGTGCACTGCCATGATGAATATCTCCTCGTCCACGGTGTCAACGGGGTGAAAATGACGTCTGGAAACCTCTGACCTGTTGACTTCAGGCCTGCCTCCGCTCATTATGTAGTTTTCAAGGTGTAGTGCAGGGAAATATGATCCGCCGTGAACACTGTGTATCTTATTTTGAAAATTAACCGGATGTTTTATTGTGTTTCTCTGCACGACTTCCTGCCCCGCACGATCTGCTCAGTGCTGAATTGCTGCGTTGTGCTCCGGCGTCCGGCAAAAATAGAAGTGCTGCGTATCTGTTGCGGAGGCCTCCGGACTGCCGGAGCTGAGACGGAGCCGGAACGCAGCACTGCCGGAGCCGGTGGAAACACACACATTGACTATAATTGAATCTAATCGGCTCCGCTGCCGTGCCGGAGCGGAGACGCAACCAACACGCATCTGGTGGAAATTGGGGGTTTCCACCAGATGCGTGTTGGTTGCGTCTCCGCTCCGGCACGGCAGCGGAGCCGATTAGATTCAATTATAGTCAATGTGTGTGTTTCCACCGGCTCCGGCAGTGCTGCGTTCCGGCTCCGTCTCAGCTCCGGCAGTCCGGAGGCCTCCGCAACAGATACGCAGCACTTCTATTTTTGCCGGACGCCGGAGCACAACGCAGCAATTCAGCACTGAGCAGATCGTGCGGGGCAGGAAGTCGTGCAGAGAAACAAAATAAAACATCCGGTTAATTTTCAAAATAAGATACACAGTGTTCACGGCGGATCATATTTCCCTGCACTACACCTTGAAAACTACATAATGAGCGGAGGCAGGCCTGAAGTCAACAGGTCAGAGGTTTCCAGACGTCATTTCACCCCGTTGACACCGTGGACGAGGAGATATTCATCATGGCAGTGCACCGAGATGTCTTCCGGCGGAGCTGCACCGCTCCGCACAGCAAACGCAGCCGGTGGGTATTGACGGACGGCGGAGCACGCCGCGGATAACCAGCGCTGCCGTACCGCAACGGACACGCATCCAGTGGAAATCCGGGGACAGACCAGCGCTAACGGCGGCTAACGGCGGTGCAGTGATGCGAGGAGAGGGATGAGGCTGTTAGCGACTGGCCGCTAACACGGGCTAACAGCCAACAGCGGCGCTGGCCTGGGATCGCATTACCATCCTCGCTCAGCAGCTCTCTCTACCTGGGAAAGGCTACCTGGATGTGGGCCTTTGTTCTGTTCTGTTAATTCGCCGGTCTCCCTTTTGCGCTTTCTTGGCGACAAGGATTACATCTCCCATGATGCTGCATATGCATGATCCTGCATTTTGCTCAAACAGTGGGACTTTGTTTCAAATTTGCCAGGGTAGTAGCAAAGCGCCTCTTGCTCCTCTCCTTCAAGATGGCGAACCGTAATGGAACCCCACAGACGACTTACCCGCACAATGTACAAACAAATCCTAAATTTTCCTTTTACGAGAATAAGTCAGATTATTGGTGGAGGTAATAGTACACCAGTGATGACATATTTATGAATGCAGATATCAATTTTTGCCAATAAACAACTGAAAATGTTACACACTGTGGCTTTAATGACAAACTGCCAGTGATTTTCAGCAGAGAATGTTTTAATATCTATGGTGAATGACTAGATTATGGTGAAGGTATGGTAGTGATTAGGCAACTAAACTGACTTGTTTGAGAAAGAAAAATGGTGGTCATGGTTAAATGATATTAAGGAGAGGCCAAATGGGAATGGAAACACGTACAGTAGAACATTGTCTGATATAGGAATATGAATTCCTTTACAGAAAAAAAAAATCAGTGCTGGGGGTGAATACTCACTCTGTATGATGACATCATGCTCTATTCTATTCTACTTCCTGATTATCTGTACTTATTTCTGTCCTTGTGCCCCTCTGGGTATCAATAAAGGCTTATCCCATTACAATAATTTAAACCCATTTTAGAACATACAGCGTTAAGCAAACCTAGACACAAACATACTGTACATCAGAGCAGCCAGAGCAACTCCACAGGCAAAAATATACAAGCATGAAAACTAAAAAGAGAAAGAGAGAGACTGCTGGCTGACTACTGGTATGGGACAGGATGTGATCTTTGTACATCAGAATCAATGGCTAATACTTCAGCCAGCTATCACCCACCTGACCTCTGTACTACTGCAGCATTGCACTTGTTTTTCTGGTGGGACACATTGCAAAATGAAGTTGGTTGGATCATGTGTGCTTATTCCCTGAGCTTGCACTAAAGCTCAGATTCACATTTGTGACTTACGTATGGAGCCACAAAGTATATTTGAGCCTTATAATGAAGGTATCCAAATTAGCCTATTGACACTACTAATGGCTCAAAATGAGCATTCATTAATATCTTTTACCACAGGGTGGCTCCTCTGCAGTGGGCTATTCATGAATATTTGCTACTTGAATTTTGCAGTCTTGCAGCCTAGCTGGAGAGGCTCAAAATGAACCACCACCATTGAGGTATGGCAAAATTTTGAGGATGAGGTGCAAGGTTGTAGATGTACACCACACATTTTGGTTAAAGAAATTTTCACCTAGAACAATGTTAAAAATATAATAGCTATTTCCTTTTCTGACAAACCCATAGGGAGACACTGTAGATGGGATAAAGAGCCACAGGTTGCCTACCAGTTATGCGCGGATGGCAGTTATGACGGGCGGGTTGGGTGATAAAAATGAACAATCTGATTAATGGCAGATGGGTTATGGGCGGGTGAAAATACTAGCCTAATAATAACTTTTATTAATATCGCACCTTTTAAAAACAAAGTTTACAAAGGGCTTTGACAAACATTGATGTGGGAAAATGTATTGCATGCTCTAAAATGTGAACAACTCATTTTAATATTCATATTTAGTCGGGCACTCTCATTGAACCTGTGTAGAAATTGAGGACCCCTGTGTGTGGACCAGAACACCGGAGCATGATGGAGGGCGATTTACTCCTTAAATGTGTCATTTGGAAGGGTTTATTTAACACAGCGATCCCCGCAGCAGCAGAAATGAATGAATCTCCTCATTAAGAGTGCCAATGTGCGCCTTTACGCACGGAGTAACGGCGCCATTTTATTGATTATTTTAATGTCAGTCAGCTGACGGGATCGGCCAGGATCTAATCTTTCCTGATTATATAAACATGCGGGTGCGGGTGGATGCGGGTCTGTAATTATAGAAAATTAATTTGCGCGGATGGGTGGCGGATGGATGATTGATGGGTAGATGCGGATTCGGGTGCCGTCAGAGCCCATCTGCGAATCACTATTGCGTACCCCTGAACTAGTGTAACATCAGTGTGTAGGCTGTGATATTCTCTTGTCTAATATCTCTGACTGTCATATCCTCTGGTCCACCTATAATGACCTGTTTTGCTTGAGAGAGATGTTGTTACCATCTAATTTCATGTAGAACAATTTACTTTTATTTCTGTCACAGCACAGCGCTGCTCTGATGACACATCGTTCATTAGCAGCTGATCTATAAAATGTTAATAATGCCATTGCAGAACCTGCTGGACTTGTTTACAGATTTCCTGCAGCGGCTCTATGGGGTGAGGTTCTTCTTTTATTCTTTGGTAACATTATTGTGAATGGAACCTGCCCACAAATGTAGCCTTATAATGCAATTTAATACTAAGTGATTATGCAGGTGGAAGTCATAAAGATGAAACAAGTGATTAACAACGAGTTTGAGCAGTAAAGAGAGTTTGGTAAATATACTTGCATGAAGCTCAGTGCTGGGTTGTTATGTCATGCAGTTACAAAGGCTGTAGTGTACAGAGGGTGGATGGACTGATATGCTGGGTAAACGCAGGATCAGCTGTTCAGAAGACCTGCTGCTGAGAACAGAACATAAAGTTCCTCATGCTGACACTGTAGAACATGCTGTCCGGACTACAAGGACCCACAGACTAGATGCCTGCTTTAATTTAACTAGATTTGGTTATACTGTCTAGCTCAATTGGCAATTACAAAATACGGTGGTCTTTTCTGTTTGTTTTTTGTTTGTTTGTTTGTTTGTTGTTAATATTGTTTGCCCAAGAAACATGAAGTGACAAAGTACAAATGGGGTCTTGGTCACTTCATGTGCTTTGGGTGAATTCCGTAAAGCCACCATTGGAAAGCTAAGTATAAACGCAGCAAAGTAGCACTGAAGACAGATTGCAATTTGATTGTTTGGACCACCTTGTTTGAGAGGCATTGCAGCCAGATGTTGAAAAGTTTTTGATGCATCAGTCTCTCCACTATGTCAGTTAGTGGTCTGTGGAAATAGAAATTCACAGGATCTGTCCCCTTTGGTAACAGCAGCTAAAGTTACCCTGAAATTACACGGAAGAAACTTGTCATTCAGTCAGTAATCCGTGCAGTCAAATTATGTAATGTAATCAAGATCGCTAATTCGCTAATTCCTTTGTAGTATCTGAATCCTGTAAGTGTATATAAAAGTATCTACAGAGATATATGAGGATGTGTTGTGTTTACCTAGTTTGATGATAGTGATCTTTCCAGGATATTGAGTGGGCAGATCTCTCAGGGCCTGAAGGGAGCAGATATAAAGAGGGAGACATGGATAATGAAAGACAGATAGACATCAAGGGAAGAATGGATAAACAGAGACAGACAGAGAGTAAGTAGTCCATACACAACATTTACAATGATTTGGTCCATGACAGTAAAAACACAAAAAAACCATCAAATTTTACATTTCTTAAATTATGCTCATCTAATGCAAGCAGTGATGTTGAGTTGCAGGAAATAAACATGGTTTTACAGAATACAAACCACATGACTAATCATATGTAATATAGTATGTGTTCACATACGGACATACTACGGAAAGAATATGTATAATAGTGATATAATAGCAAATAGTGGTCTCCTGGGTGAAAGTCTCCTCCCAACACTGATGTTCTCTCTCTCTTTATACTACCTATTGCATGACATTGTCTAAGGACTTTGTGTGTCCACTACAATTTTAACACATTATGTGCTAATCCCATGTAATGTGGTGTTAAGAGTTCGTGGTCATTTCACATACTTTTGTAAGACTAGGCTGCTTAGGATACTGCATTACTAAGAGATGGATGTTAGGTCTGGCTAACATGCTACATGCTAAAATGTTCATGGTGGATCCTCCAGCATGGAGGCATTTCTGCTGTTTGTGACAGTAATGGGGTGTGTAAAAACTGTAGCTTTTGTTTTGCTTTAAATATGTGTGTTTGTGGCTGTAGTTGCTTTAGATTTTTTAATGTCATATTAAATATGCCTGTATTGTCTACTTTGGTAATATTTAGTCTGCTGTCTCTAAAATGTGTAAGGTTATTTAAAGGGGAACTAAACCCCCCTCTCTGGGCATTACTCCGCCCACAGCTTGATTTAAAAAAAAATCAGAATAGATAGGCAGAGCTGAGGGAGGGTGGGTGAGGGACAGGCGAGCGGCTGAGGAAGGGGGCGGAGTGAAGATTGTCCCTCGCTGCAGGGAGAGAGGAGAGGGCTTCCCTGGAGGTCGGCCTCTTTACCCGGACCCTCTCTTCCACACTTCGACTTATTTTCATTGTGCCGATGGTAGCTTGGAAAACCGTCCCTAACTGTCACACGGGCAGAAGGGAAGGTGGCCGGAGCTCAGCCTCTTTCCCCCCTGTTCACTCTTCTCCCATCTCCACACTTAGGGCCCTATTTAGATGGTCTAAAACGCAAAGCGCCAGGCTTGGGCGTGTCCCAGTCACTTGCTAGTTAGACAATGCGTTTTCAGGCTGTGCGCCATGGCGGAGAGTCTAAAAGGGTTGGACTTACTCTGTGAATTAGTCATGGGTGTGTTTTAGGCGTATCATTCAATAAGCCAATCAGAGTGTCACCTCTCATTCCCTTTAAAAGAGGCGCGATTGGACCGCACGGTGGAGAGCTAGTTAGATGGTGGACCTGCCAACTGGAAAGAGTGAGCGTTTTACAGCTGAGGAGACAATAAATGTATCTCTATATCGACTGTCCCGTCACATCTGATGTCAGATCAAAGGGGATTGGCACCGTTTGGCACGTTTGGTATATATTCAGCATCTGTCATCTTAGAAAAGCCACAAGAAAAGAAACAGAGTGAGACTGCGAGAGAGAAAGACAGAGCGCGCGCGCACGAGAGAAACGCTGTCAACAAATTGAAAGCAAAAACAAAAAAAACCAAAAACAACAAAGTGCGGACCTCCGCCGACAAACCCATTCATTGTGTATGTGTTACCGCGCCGCAAGAGCGCACCGCTCTGCCGCCGAGCTGTCTGTAGTGTAATGGATCCCTCACGAGCAGGAGACCAGAGTAGCATTCAGGAAAAAGGCCCGTTTATTTGCGCACTCCAAAAACTCCGGTAACACTCCAGGGAGTAACAGTAACGGTAAAAGTGTCCATCCCAAACTCTGACTCTTCTAGCATAGCACTCACACTTCATACACACATACTCACTTACAGTACCCAGCGGGGCAGCCCTCCCCCTCTCTGCTCCACCAGTCTCCAGCCCTCACACTGACTGACAGCTGACTTCACTCATACCACACTCACCACTACCCCAGGGTCACTACAGTATATTTGTTCATAGCAAATAAAACAACAAAAATTACTGGGTGGTAAATAGATGTCATTTAGCTTTGTGCGGTGCGGGAGCGTCACTCGTATTGCTGACGTCATGAAACGGCGCACACCGACTGTTGTTGTTGCAGTAAACGGAAAAACACGGCAGATGGTGCAAATGGGCAAAACTCCACAGAGCAGCTTTAAACCAGGTTTTTGTTGGTCACTGGCACATTTGCTTTTTACGTCATCTACCTAGCAATACGCCATGACTGCGCCTGACCACTCCTCATTTTTAGACCAACACACCCAGAGAAGCGCATGTTCATTTGCTAGTTAGACGACGAGGGCGGAGGCCGTGAAAATGACAACTGCCCCTGCATCTAAACATGGATTATGCGCCCTCCGCTGTCCGCTTTAGACCATCTAAATAGGGCCCTTAGACAGTGGAGCTTACATCGATTGTGCCGATGGTGGCTTGGAAAACCACACCTAACTGTGTCACACAGGCAGAAGGGAAGGCGGCCGGAGCTCAGCCGGTCCCCTTCTCCACACTTTGAATGAGGACTGAGGCCTGAGGATAGGCTTTAGCATGGACGGTTAGTGACGTCATTCGCCCCGAAAAAGAGTCATCCACCCCCAATGTAATGTAAATTCAAATGTAGTAACCAGGTTTCAAGCTGTAGAGGGCACTCCATACCACATTTTTAAAATAAAATGTAGATTTTCAACAGTTTGCACTAAACTGTCAAGATTTTGAGCAGGATCAGTCAGTAACACTACTATACAACCAGAAACAATGATTATCAGCTGGAAAAAATGGTTTTAGGGTTTAGTTACTCTTTAAAGTATGTGGCTTAAAGGTATACTTTGCAAGATTTCCCCCCCAAAACACAATATAGGCTTAAACAGAAGTAATTCCTCTCAGTCATGGACTATTTATAAAGATGGACGACGACACGTCCCCAACTGTACAGAAGTGAAGCACACAAAACCCAGGTACAGCGGCTGTCAGCTTGCTCTGACCGACTCACGAATCATGAGCAGCACTACTGATGCTAGCCCACCAACTGGCTCACACTGTTGTCAACTTTGTCAAACTTAGAAGTAAAGCGAATACTAGAACAAACAGCTGTGTAATAAAAACTAGCTTAAATGAAAGAAACCATCTTTGGGAAAAATTTGTGTTTATATTTATTTTATTTCTATTTGACGTGTACTTTTAGTTTGGATCATGTCCGATCCACTAACATGGAGAGGGTTGGCTTTATGACCTATACTGCAGCCAGCAGGGGGCCATTGATATGTTTCAGCTTCTCTTCTGGGGAGCTGTCATGTCATCCATCTTTAAATACAGTCCATGCTATCAACCCATACAAGTGTATGATGATGTTGTTCTGCAGAAAAAAATCTGTCCTCAGCCTGTATTTTGATATTTTTTGTCTTCAGGATGTGTATGGGTTTGTACCCCCATGAATTTGTAGAAAGTGGAATCTTTGCAGGCTGCTTTTTGGGGACTACATACACGGTGATACATAAGACATTAAATAATTTCACTTTGACATAAAGTGGCATAAAATGTATTTTCACAAACAAATTGCTCAAACAACTGTGTTGCCTAGCAACCACCATTGTATGTGTGTATGTATTCACTTTAGAGTCAATCTGCAAATCCATCGGTTAAAAAAAAAAAAAAAATCTTCCTTTACCTCTGGAGGCACAGCCCGGAGTTTTTCGACTAACAGAAGTGCAGGGGCCTCGGCGATCGCTCACGCCCTTCACTTACGGCAGTGCCCCCAGGGGATCGCCGTGTTGTTTACAAATACTTAGGGTAGAAAACCTAGAGTTTAGCGATATATCACATTTTTCACGTCACTATATCACCGTATAGACTAATCTGATGTTTTTAAGTCTATAAACACAATGATTGAACAAACATTACTATTTCTGTGTGCACATTTTGTAAATAACATGGTTATCCTAGATTAGCTGGGCTAATCATTAGCTGTTAACATTAGCCGTTAACGGTGTCTGTAATGACCACAGACTGTATAAAAATAAGGTATTAACTCAATAAACGGTCCGTGAATAAAATATTTTTTCCAGCGGATATCTTAGCTACAACCTGATTGAGCTATTTATTCAGTTATTGGAAATCACGATGTCTAGAAAGCATCAGGTGACAGCTGACAGGGACACTTAGCAAAGCTAACATCAGGACATCATCTGTTAAAAGCCTCCCATTGTCGGATACGACATGAAACTACTCCAGTTAGCCCAATCATGTTGTAACTAAGACATCCGCTGGAAAAAAAAAAAAAAATTCACGTTGACGAGACAGCGTTTTGGGTGGAGCGGTCGATATAGACAAGGAGCTTGTTGTTTCAAGGTACACATTTCCTGGGGACACCTGCATGTCTTGCTCCAATGTGATTGGCTAAAGCGCAGCCCCCCCCCCCCCCCCCCGTCTTTCACACAGGGCTGCTGACAGATTCTACAATATAAATTGCAGAATCTTTCTTGAGGGATTACTTTAGAGTTGATACTGTAATATTAGTCATCTCTCTGTTGCCTGCTCTGAAGCAGACACTCTTGTGAACTTATAAACTTGTCTCACAACTTCTCTTCTAAACTTGTCTAAACAAGTTTATTCTGCTGTTGGTTTCATAAGAAATGTCAGATTATATTAGTTAGTATGTAAGTTATTTAAACTCCCAAACAACCCTTTAATATGCTTGGACCATATACAATTTTACTCCCACAAGTTTAGTCCCTTAACTTGCTCAGCAGGGACATCCCTGAGATTCACATCTGGCCCTGCCCTAACAGATGTATTTTAACTGTACTGAACATTAGAACTTGTAGAAACTGGAATCTTTGCAGCCCTAAAATTTGTTTTCCTAAACACCAGCTTTAAATCAAAGGAATATGTCACTCAGATTAAGCATTATAGCCTTCAAACAGAACTTCAGTATGTGCAATAAGTAGAATTTACACTTTGGATTTTGAAGGAATTTTTACAATATTTATGTGAAAATTATCTCTTAACACATGTTTTTGAGTCAGTCCATTGAACAACAATCTTATCCAACTTAATAGAGCTAGATTATGGTCAGTAAATGCGTGAATATTTAAGAAAGTCTTTTCCATGGCTTTGGGTTCAAGGTCCGCGGAGAAGCTATGAATTGGTTCCAAAGTTCTTCTGTTAGTAGCAGTGTGTGTGTGTGTGTGTGTGTGTGTGTGTGTGTGTGTGTATAACTGTCTCACCTCAGCCCTGGGTCCCTCAGGTGCTCTGCAGCAGGCATAGATGTGAGCCTGCTCCCCCGTCGTCTCTGCCAGCTGTCTGACCAGCTCCAAACCAATGCCTCTGTTCGTCCCAGTCACTAAAATGTTGCCTTCCAGTTTCACTGACATGTTTGCAGCTCAGCTGTCACACCCACGCAGCTGTTTGACTATCTCACGACAGTATTGTTGTAATGCTGGTTGTGTGTGTGTCATGCACTTAATATACTGTGGGTGTGTACTACACAAGGAGGCTGGAGTAAGCCTCTCACCCACTGTGTATACACAAGTGTTGTTTTTCACCTATTGCACATATGCTATACAATTGCCTGACCTTCCATTTTATATCCAATCTTCTTCTCAGCCAGCAGCAGCCCTTTAACTTGTTAATGTCTGTCTGTCTTTCAGTAAAGATTCATTCAAACCAAAAAGCTTCCAATTGGTGAACAATTGGTTACGCAACATTTCTGAAAGATGTGGTCATTCAATATGGAGTTAAATTTGTGTCTTTATTACATGCAAGAAAATAAATGATATAAGAGAAAAAAAATATTTGAGAGAAAAAGTTTTCACACTGATAGCAAAAAAGAATAATATTTGAGACTAAAAAAAAGTTTTGAGAGAAAGTATTTTGTCATAGAATATGAAAAAATAAATAAATTGTGATTTAAAAAATGATTTCCGAAAAAAAAATGTATAGCACTTTTCATACATTAAAAATGCAGCACAGTGCTTCACAGAATAAAAAACAAACAAAAATAATACATACATATTGAAAACCCGCCCCTCCCACCCCCACATATAAACACATGCGCACACACGCGTGCATGCACACACACACACACACACACACACACACATACAGTCATTATAGTCTAGGATCCCTTTGATCAAGATGGCGCCAGTATGTTGGGCTGCCCGTCAGCTGCGTCTAATGCATTTGCTGTTTATTGCTCTGTTTTTCTGTACGTTTAATCTGGATGTCACTGCTCTGCTGGTGTATGACCGCCAAGCTCTGCTCCACATCCGAGCTTCAGTCGAAACTAGAATACTGACTGATTTTAATCCCCCTCCCCGGTTTGAGCATATACCTGCTTACCTGAGCCGCACACCTGGCCTCCTCCCCCGCAAGAAACGCCTGAGGAAACGCGGTGGTGCTTTGGTACGTGTGAAGGCCTTTCTGTCATCATCCTGTGTAGCTGATCATCGCCTCCTGCGAAGAGGATATTGCTACTCTTCTGCCGTGCGATCTTCACTGAAACTCAGAGGGCCATGGTTGCGGGTCGTAGGTCCATCTCCTCCCTCTGCTGCTTCTGGCTCCGGGTCGCTAACTGGCCTACCAATCGGCGCTGCTCCCTGGCGTTTGGCGGTGTGCCCCCCTTCTCCTTCCTCCGGCTGGATGACTGCACCTCTCCCCCGCGCTGCCTCCCTGTCAGCGGTGCGTCCTGCTTGGAGCAGTCCGGTACCTGCCCCCCCGCCGCGGCAGTTGTGGGTCCGCGGTGTTACGCAATCCAGCCTGTGCCCGCTGCGACGTGCAGCTGCCTCTGCCTCAGTGACCGACCTTACCCTGAGTATGGCCTTAATCAACACTCGATCCCTGTCAATTAAGACATTTCTGCTGAAGGATTTCTTCTCCTCCCGTGATTTGGATTTTATGTTTTTAACAGAGACCTGGCTGCCTGTTGGTGAGTCCATGCAATTCTCCGAGCTTCTTCCTCCTGACTGTACTTATTTTAGCTCTCCTCGTACTGCAGGCAGAGGTGGAGGCCTTGCCTGTGTTTTTAAATCCAGTTTTAACTGTCGACAGATTTCCCCTGTCTCTTACTCCAGCTTTGAACTGCAGCTCTTTGAGCTGAACTCCTCTCCTCCTTTGCTGTGTGCAGTAATGTACCGTCCACCAAAATACAGCAAGGATTTTATTCATGACTTTGAAAACTTTTTATCTGGAACTATAGTTGACTTCGACCATTTTCTTATTGTTGGTGATTTGAATATCCATGTGTGTTGTGAAGGCAGGCCTCTGGTCAAAGATTTCTTATCTCTGCTTGACTCTTTTAACCTCACTCAGTGTGTGTCTGGCTCCACACATGAAAAGGGACACACACTTGACTTAGTGATGTCTCATGGGTTGACCGTCTGTGTCAGTGAAATCTGTGACAGTGCCTGTATTTCTGATCACCTGCCTGTTTTATTTTCTGCCACCATCCCGTGCTCTGTTGTTGCTGCCTGTCCACCTTCTCGTCATCGTCGTGTTATCAGCACCAGCACTCACGCCCAGTTCTCTGCACTGTTTAAAGACTCTGTGCTTTCCAGTGTGGATGGGTCCGTGTCCGTCTGTGCTGAAGAGCTAACTACTCTTTTTAACTCTACCTGCAGCAGTATCCTGGACTCCATTGCTCCCTTAAGAATTACTCGTCCTAAAGCACAATATGAACCATGGATAACTGAATCTGTTCGTGCTCTCAGACGCTCATGTAGATGTGCAGAGAGAAGGTGGAAGAAGGATAGGCTGCAGGTCTCCTTTGAAATTTTACGGGACTGTCTTTTAGAGTACCAGAGAGCTGCAAAATTAGCAAAATCCTCTTACATTTCAAACCTAGTTTCTACTAACATTGGAAACCCCAAAGTTCTTTTTAGTGTTTTAAACTCAATTGTGACACCTCAAGATGCTGCCTGCGTTGTTCCTACTTCCACCCTCTGTAATGATTTTCTCAGCTTCTTCACTGACAAAATCACTGCTCTGCGGTCTATCCCTGTCTCTACTGACCCTGACCCCTGTGTCCCTCCACTGTGCCAAGCTGCTTTTAACCAGTTTGAGCCAGTCTCTCTGTCTGAGCTATCTGAGGTTGTTCACGATTTGAATCCTACTAGCTGCTCTTCAGACAGCATTCCCTCCAAGTTTTTAAAGGGGGTGTTTGACTCGGTAGGGTCAGTGCTTCTGGTGTTGGTAAATGCCTGTCTCAGTTCAGGTAGTTTCCCATCAGCTTTTAAACATGCTATTGTGCAGCCCCTTCTAAAAAAACCTAATCTTGACCCCTCTTTGCTCTCCAACTTCAGGCCTATCTCCAAACTACCCTTCCTGTCCAAGTGTTGGAGAAAGTAGTTTTTAAACAACTTCAATCCTTTTTAATCGAAAACAGCGTCTATGAGAAGTTTCAGTCTGGGTTCAGAGCTCGTCATAGCACTGAAACTGCTCTTTTAAGGGTTTTTAATGACTTGATTTTAACTGTTGACTCTGGGTGTGCTGCTATTCTGGTTACCTTAGATCTGACAGCAGCTTTTGACACAGTGGATCATGAGACCCTTTTACTGCGCTTAGAGCATTGTGTGGGGATTAAAGGTACTGCCCTGAAGTTTTTTCGCTCTTATTTGACAGAGAGAACCTTCTCCGTCCATCTGGGTGAGTCCTCTTCAGGCGTGGCCCCTCTTTCTTGTGGGGTTCCCCAAGGCTCCATTCTAGGCCCTCTGCTTTTTGTTCTGTACATGCTGCCCCTGGGTTCTATCTTTCGCAAGCACAATGTCTCTTTCCACTCCTTTGCAGATGACATACAAATATATTTTCCTCTGAAAGTAAATTGTAAGGATTCTCTGCAGCCTCTGCTATCTTGTCTGAAAGACATTAAAACATGGATGAACATAAACTTTCTAAACTTAAATGACAATAAGACAGAGGCTATTGTGTTTGGAAATCCAAATGTCCTGGACTGCTCAGCCAATTTTCTCGAACACCTTGCACCTAACTGTCGCTCCTCTCTAAAGAGTCTTGGTGTGACTTTTGACAGTGCTTTTAAATTTGACAAACAGATTGGCTCTGTGGTCAAAGGTGCTTTTTATCAGTTGAGGCTGCTGGCCAAGGTCAAGCCATATCTTCGCCCCCAAGATCTGGAAAGAGTGGTTCACGCATTCATCACCTCCAGGCTTGATTATTGTAACTCCTTGTATGTGGGTCTAGACCAGTCCTCTATCCAGCGCCTGCAGCTAGTACAGAACGCTGCTGCTCGCTTACTGACTGGAACAAAAAAGAGAGAACACATCACACCGGTGCTGTCCTCCCTGCACTGGCTTCCAGTCCGCTTCCGGATAAATTTTAAAATCTTGTTGTTTGTTTTTAAGGCTCTGAACGGTGTTGCTCCTTCTTACCTAAACGACCTTCTACAGTTGTATAAGCCGGGGAGAGATTTAAGATCAGCTGACTATTTGATTTTAGCTGTCCCTAAATGCAGGCTAAAAACAAAGGGGGAGCGAGCGTTTGCTGTAGCTGCCCCAAAACTGTGGAACAGCTTACCGCCGCAGATCAGATCAGCCTCTAGCCTTGGGAGTTTTAAATCAGCTCTGAAAACACACTTTTTCTCACTAGCATTCGACAGAGCTTGAGATTGTACATACAAATTCTTATTGTCTTATGTGTTTTATGTGTTTTATTTGTTTTATGTCATGCCCTTTTATCATGTACAGCACTTTGGTCAACTGTGGTTGTTTTTAAATGTGCTTTAGAAATAAATTTTGATTGATTGATTGATTGATTGATAGTCGATAACATGGCTGGGCACTGAGGAACCAGGTGAGGAAAGGACCACCTATGGGGAGCCATCCACACTGAGAGGCACCACAGCTGATGGCCACAGGGAACACCGCCACAGAGACCACCTTCACCCAGACAGACGGTGGTGGACTCCACACATGGTGCAGAGCTGCCCAGTCCTCTGGGCTTGAGGGATCTCCAAGGCAACATCCCTGCAGGCAGACCGGACACACCTCTGTGTGGAGGCCCCCCATGAGGAAACACTGGAGCTAAAAACTAAAAGACTAAAAGACTTAAGGCAATATGATACGATAAAACAAGTAAGAGATAAAATAGTGATAAAATGCATAAAAATGTAAGATTAGGAAAAATTAAAGATTTAAAGATTAAAATAATGTTACTAATAAATAAATGAAGATTTAGAAACTAAAATGCATAAAGTAGAAGTATGACTAATGACTAATGATGGCAGCAGCAGCAGCAGCAGGAGGCATCTGGCAGGACCACGGCAGCAGCACAACCACACACGTCACACTATCCAGGCTCCGCTGCAATACGAGTTAACCTGAGAGACAGTGGAGCACAAAGGCTCCGGAGAAGAAGCCGAGTTAGTGACATCCAGAATGGCCGAGTAAACAAGATGCAGTAATAGGATACGAGAGAGAGAGAGAGAGAGAGAGAGAGAGAGAGAGAGAGAGAGAGAAGGTGCCTGGTGCATTATAGGTGGTCCTCCGGCAGACTAGGCCTAAGTCAGCCTAACTAGGGGCTGGTACAAGGCAAGCCTGAGCCAGCCCTAACTATAAGCTTTATCAAAGAGGAAAGTCTTAAGTCTAGTCTTAAATGTGGAGACGGTGTCTGCCTCCCGGACCGTAGCAGGAAGATGATTCCACAGGAGAGGAGCCTGATAGCTGAAGGCTCTGGCTCCTGATCTACTTTTGGAGACTTTAGGGACCACGAGTAACCCTGCGTTCTCAGAGCGCAGAGTTCTGGTGGGATAATATGGCACTATGAGCTCTCTAAGATATGACGGAGCTTGACCATTTAGAGCTTTATAAGTTAACAGTGGGATTTTAAATTCAATTCTGGATTTTACAGGGAGCCAGTGCAGAGAAGCTAAAACAGGAGAAATATGATCTCGTTTCTTAGTTCCTGTTAGTACTCGTGCTGCTGCATTCTGAATTAGCTGGAGAGTTTTTAATGATTTACTAGAGCTACCTGATAATAGAGAGTTACAGTAATCCAGCCTTGAGGTAACAAAAGCGTGGACCAATTTTTCTGCATCTTTTTGGGTCAAGATAGGCCTAATTTTTTTGCAATATTACGCAGATGAAAAAATGCAGTCCGTGAGGTTTGTTTAAATGAGAATTAAAAGACAAATCTTAAGTGATCTAAGTGAGGGCCATAATGGCTGAATGCAGCCTCCCCGTGGGTTTTTGTTCTAACTCTTGGAACAATTAAAAGGCCGGTGCCGGAGGACCTCAGGATCCGCGAGGGTTGATATGATAAAAGCAGGTCAGATAAATAAGATGGCCCAAGACCGTTAAGACATTTAAAAACTAATAAAAGAGCCTTAAAATCGATCCTGAAGGTTTAAAATCTTGTAGTTTTGGTAAAAGTTTCTCTCTCTTGCCTTCAGGACCAATAATTAAAACCTGTTTTGTCCTGGTTGAGCTGTAGGAAATTCTCTGCCATCCATGACTTGATATCTAAAATACAGTTAAAAAGGGCATCAATTGGCCCTGTGTCGTCAGGAGACACGGCGATGTACAGTTGTGTGTCATCTGCGTAGCTGTGGAAGCTAATGCCGTGCCTCCTGATGACGTCCCCAAGGGGAAGCATGTATAGATTAAAAAGAATTGGACCTAAAATTGACCCTTGGGACACCCCACACCTAATTTCATGTGTTCTGGAGGAACATGTATCCATACTTACAAAGAAACAATGATCTGTGAGATAAGAGCTGAACCAGTTAAAAACAGTACCAGAGAGGCCCACCAGGTTATATAATAAATAATAAAATGTGATGGTCTACTGTATCGAAGGCGACGCTTAGATCCAGTAGTACCAAGACTGTGAGTTTTTGTGAATCAACATTCATCCTGATTTCATTTAAAATCTTTAAAAGGGCTGTCTTGGTACTGTGGTTCATCCTAAAACCAGACTGATATTTCTCTAAAATGCTGTTTCTTTTTAAAAAATCATTTATTTGGTTAAAAACCAGTTTTTCTAAAATCTTACTTAAAAACGGTAAGTTGGATACAGGTTGGTAATTATTAAAAATGTTGGGATTTAAATTACTCTTCTCCGGCTTCACCACCCGGCCCATCCTTTTCTGTCCTCTAATTTTAAAGCACCACATACACCTACATCTTGGGGGACAAATGGAAACAGGTTCCAGGTGCCTTATGGCTGCACGGGCTGCAGGACAGCAGTGTGCTGTAGCCATCAGCCTTGCCCACACCTGTCTCCTATGTCCCTCAATTTTAATGCACCGCATCACATTTATGGGCACTCACATGCACATTCACGGTGTAGGGTTAATGTTTCTCCGTCAGGGATCGGAGAATCATAGTAAGAGGGGGGGTGGTGGGTTAACACACACTGTTGATACGCATGGCGTGGCTCGTGGGACCCGGCCCTCCTGGGCTGGGGGTTGGAGCCAGGGAGCCCCGCCTGTCTGGGGTGTGTCTCTGGCTCTCTGGGGGTGCCGGCCGTTGCCGCCCCGGGTCCTTGGGCCTGCGTGGTGTCCTGCGGCCTCTGTGGCTCCCTAGTCGTGGGGTCTGGGCGCTCCTGTGGTCTTGGGGTGCAGGGGGAAGGGGGCGAACCCTGGTGATGGTTTTCATAAACACATTGGGAGGGTTCAAATACACGCATGCATGTTCGATACTTGAGCCCCGTGACACATCGCAAAGAACCGATGGGTTCACTTCAAAGGGGCCCACTTGCTTCTAAAACCTTCCACACTGCGCTGGCAACTCTTCTCAACAGTCGGGCTTTCCCCCTCCACCAAGACTTCATTTTTGGTGTTCAGGATAGACTTCTCTTTTGTTTTTGTTTTTCAGTACAGTATAGTAGACATGTATATGTTTATTTTTGATAATCTGCATGGAGCACAACCACCTCAAGGCCACAATACATCAGCTACACTGCCTGTTTATCCCTTGTTTTTTTGTTTGTTTGTTTATTTGTTTGTTTGTTTTCCCTCCTTCTTCTCCACATGCACTGTCACTATATAACTCAGGACTTACGCACTTGCCCCCTCCCCCTTGCTTGTTCCTTACTCTCCCCTTAACACACTTTGGTGTATCACGGCCCTCTCTGGCTCATATTAGGAAGTTTTTCCAATAAAGGCTGATAGGCTAGTCTCCAGGGAGGGTGGGTGACGGTCACAACCACACATTATGGGTATAAAATACTTGACTGCAAGATTAACAGTGCATCAATCTTCACAAGAAGCTTGCACCCTTTTGTGGCGCTAAGCTATGAAGACCAATGCAGACAAGTAGAAAAAAAAAAAAAAAAAAGAAGGGGCTTCACCACTGCCGTTTTGAAGGCAGCAGGGAAGACACCCATCTGAGGAAAGTAATTCACTATATTTAAAATCTGTTCCTCAAAGAATCCATAAAATGTTTTTTAAAAGTGATGTGGGAATCAGATCTAAAAGGCAAGTTGTTGGGTTTACCTAAGAGAAAACTCGACCAAGTGTCCTTGCATCAACCAGGACAAAACTCTCCAGTGTTTCCTCAGGAAAAAGCAATGACCCAGGTGTGTTAAAAATTACATTCTGTTGGGATAAAAGACTGGACCTGATATAATCGATTTTACTTCTGAAGTGGTCTGCAAAGTCCTCGCAGAGGGCGTCTGTTGATATGTTGGATGGTTTATTAAAATTGGTGCTTGTTAAAAGATCAAAGGTGGAGAAAAGAGATTTGGGGTTTGTGATGATTTTGCTTCCTGTGGTGTGTTTTTTGTATTTGCTCTCTCTCCCTCCCCTCTTTTCTGTTCTGCAGTGCATGTGTGTGTCAGGGGGCGTGGCTGGCTTCTCCTGCAGCAGCAGATGAGGCACACCTGTCTTCACTCACCTCATCTTCCTGTCTACAAAAGCCTGGTCTTCACTCCACTATGCTGCCAGATAATTCCGTCATGTTCGGTCGTCCTTTGTGCCCCACCTTGTGCCTGAGTTTTTGTTCAATCCATCCTTCCGTGAACATTCTATGGGCCAGCCAGCTCCCTGCCTCCACTGCCTGCTCTTTTGTTTTTTCTGTTAATAAACCATTTTTGTTACCTCCCTGCATCAGTATCTGCTTTGGGGTCCAAACAAAACCGGGACTTAACAGGGTTGTTTTTATGATCAGAAATGACTTTTGAAAAGTGGGATATTCTTGCCTGTTTGACTGTTTTATTGTAGGATTTGAGTTGTTCATGTAAAATTTCAAAATGAACTGTCAATTTGGTTTTTCTCTACCTCCTCTCTGCGCTCCTGCATTTTCTTTTCAGTCTTTTGATGTTATCATTTCTCCATGCGGGTGTAGGTTTTGTTTTTATGGTTTTGGTTAAAAGTGGAGCCACTGAGTCAAGTGTTGACTTTAATTTACTGTTAAAATTGTCGTCGTCGTCGTCCTCCGCTTATCCGGGTCCGGGTCACGGGGGCAGCAGCCTCAGCAAAGAAGCCCAGACAGTCCTCTCCCCAGCCACTTCCATCAGCTCTTCCGAGGGAACCCCGAGGCGTTCCCAGGCCAGCCGGGCGATGTAATCCCTCCAGCGTGTCCTGGAGCAGCCCCGAGGTCTCCTCCCAGTTGCACATGCCCCAAACACCTCCCAAGGGAGGCGTCCGGGTGGCATCCTTACTAGATGCCCGAACCACCTCAACTGGCTCCTCTCGATGTGGAGGAGCAGCGGCTCTACTCCGAGTCCCTCCCGGATGTCCGAGCTCCTCACCCTATCTCTAAGGCTGAGCCCAGCCACCCTGCGGAGGAAACTCATTTCAGCCGCTTGCACTCGCGATCTCATTCTTTCGGTCACCACTCAGAGCTCGTGACCATAGGTGAGGATTGGAATGTAGATCGACCGGTAAATCGAGAGCTTCGCTTTTGGCTAAGCTCCCTCTTCACCACAACGGACAGGTTAAGCGCCTGCATCACTGCTGACGCCGCCCCAATCCGCCTGTCAATCTCCCGCTCCATCCTACCCTCACTCGTGAACAAGACCCCGAGATACTTAAACTCCTCCACCTGAGGAAGGACCTCCCCCCCGACCCAGAGAGGGCAATCCACCCTTTTCCGGCTGAGGACCATGGCCTCAGACTTGGAGGTGCTGATTCTCATCCCAGCCGCTTCACACTCGGCTGCGAACCGTCCCAGCAAGAGCTGGAGGTCACTGTTCGATGGAGCCAGGAGGACCACGTCATCCGCAAAAAGCAGGGACGAGACCTTCCCGTCACCGAACCTGACACCCTCCACCACTCGGCTGCACCTAGAAATTCTGTCCATAAAAGTTATGAACAGAACCGGTGACAAAGGGCAGCCCTGGCGGAGTCCAACCCTCACCAGGAACCGGTCCGACTTATTGCCGGCCACGCGAACCAAACTCGTGCTCCTTCGGTACAGGGACTGGATGGCCCTTAGCAAGGGGCCACCAACCCCATACTCCCGGAGCACCCCCCACAAGATGCCCCTGGGGACACGGTCGTAAGCCTTCTCCAAATCCACAAAACACATGTGGACCGGTTGGGCAAACTCCCATGCCCCCTCCAGCAACCTGGCGAGGGTAAAGAGCTGGTCCACGGTTCTGTGTCCAGGACGAAAACCACATTGCTCCTCCTCAATCTGAGGTTCAACAATCGACCGGACCCTCTTCTCCAGCACCCTGGAGTAGACCTTACGAGGTAGGCTGAGGAGTGTGATCCCCCTATAGTTGGAACACACCCTCTGGTCCCCCTTCTTGAAGATGGGGACCACCACCCCGGTCTCAGAGGCACTGCCCCCGATGTCCACGCAATGTTGCAGAGGCGTGTCAACCAGGACAGCCCTACAACATCCAGAGCCTTGAGATATCCAGGACGAATCTCATCCACCCCCGGGGCTCCGCTGCCTCGGAGTTGTTTCACTACCTCTGCAACTTCTGCCCCAGAAATTGGACGACCCACCCCCGATACCCCCGTCTCTGTTTCCTCACTGGAATACGTGCTGGTGGGATTGAGGAGCTCCTCAAAGTATTCCTTCCACCGCCCGACAATGTCCCCAGTTGACGTCAGCAGCTCCCCGCCCCCACTGTAAACAGTGTGAGCTAGTTGCCGCCTTCCCCCCCTGAGGCGCTGGACAGTTTGCCAGAACCTCGATAGTCTTCCTCCATGGCCTCACCGAACTCCTCCCACGAACGAGTTTTTGCCTCCGTGACTGCCGCCGCTGCGCTCCGCTTGGCCTGCCGGTACCCGCCAGCTGCTTCTGGAGACCTACAGGCCAGCCATGCCCTGTAGGCCTCCTTCTTCAGCCTGACCTCACCTCTGGTGTCCACCAGCGGGTTCGGGATTACCGCCACAACTGGCACCAGCGGCCTTGCGGCCACAGCTTGCAGCCGCCACCTCGACAATGGCAGAGCAGAACAAGGTCCAATCGGACTCAATGTCCCCTTCTGCCCTCGGGACGCGGTTGAAGCTCTCCCGGAGGTGGGAATTGAAGATCATCTGGACAGGTTCTTCTGCCAGGCGTTCCCAGCAGACCCTCACTGCTCGTTTGGGCCTGCCAGGTCTGCGCGGTGTCTTCCCCCACCATCTGATCCAACTCACCACCAGGTGGTGATCAGTTGACAGCTCTGCTCCTCTCTTCACCCGAGTGTCCAGAACATATGGTCGCAGGCCAAATGATACGACTACAAAGTCAATCATTGACCTGCGACCTAGTGCCACGTGCACCGATGGACATCCTTATGTTTGAACATGGTGTTAGTTATGGCCAAACTGCGACCCGCACAGAAGTCCAATAACTGAACATCACTCGGGTTCAGATCGGGCAGGCCGTTCCTCCCAATCACGCCCCTCCAGGTCCCGCTGTCATTGCCCACGTGAGCGTTGAAGTCCCCCAGCAGAACAATGGAGTCCCCAGTTGGGGCACTGTCCAGCACCCGTCCCAGGGACTCCAAAAAGGGCTGGTACTCTGAGCTGCTGTTCGGCGCATAAGCGCAGACAACAGTCAGGACCCGTCCCCCTACCCGAAGGCGCAGGGAAGAAACCCTTTCGTCTACTGGGGTAAACCCCAACGTACAGGCAGAGAGTCTGGGGGCTATCAGAAAGCCCACCCCGGCCATCCGCCTCTCACCTGGAGCAACTCCAGCGAAGGAGAAGGTCCACCCCCTCTCAAGGACTAGGGTTCCAGAGCCGGAACTGTGTGTCGAGGTGAGGCCGACTATATCTAGCCGGTAGCGCTCAACCTCTTCCACCAGCTCCAGCTCCTTCCCCGCCAGAGAGGTGACATTCCATGTCCCAAGAGCCAACTTCTGTAGCCGAGCATCGGACCGCCAAGGCCCCCGCCTTGGTCTGCTGCCCCATCCACACTGCACCGAACCCTTCCGGATCCCTCCGTGGGTGGTGGGCCTGCAGGGGGACGAGCCCATGTAGCCGGTTCGGGCTGGGCCCGGCCGGGCCCCATGGGTGAAAGCCTGGCCACCAGGCGCTCGCCCACAGGCCCCAACCACAGGCCTGGCTCCAGGGCATGAAGGATGGTTTGAACCGTACTTTGTCTGACCCTTCGCCCAGAACCAATCTGCCTTGGGAAACCCTACCAGGGGCAAAATGCCCCCGACAGCATAGCTCCTAGGGTCATTAGGGCACTCAAACTCCTCCACCACGATAAGGTGACGGTTCTCGGAGGAGTTAAAATTGTCCACAATAAAATCACAAGGTGCAGGTAACATTTTGGCAGGAGTGCTCTGTAAAATCTGGATAAAATTTGCAGCCACTTCAGAAGTTAGGTAGCGTTTCCTCACTGTTCTCACTGGGGCCTCCTGATGGCTAAAACTGGTGATGTTAAAATACACACAGTAGTGGTCAGACACAGCCAGGTCAACAACAGAGGACACACCAGTGGACAGGCCATAGGTTATGACCAGGTCCAGGGTATGTCCTCTGTTGTGAGTTGGCTGTGTGACGTGCTGTTTAAAATCCATGCAGGTTAAAAGGTTTAAAAATTCTCTTGACATTGTATCCGAGGTATTATCAACATGTAGATTAAAATCACCAGTTATTAAAATTCTGTTATATATGGTGTGTATGACTGATAATAATTCTGAAAAATCAGTGATAAAAGAGGTGGAATGGTGGGGTGGTCTGTAAACTGTGATACAAAGAATAGGAGGACTGCTAAAAACAAAGGCATGATACTCAAATGATGAGTAGCTGGAAAAAGAAATTTCAGTAGAGTGCAGTGAATTTTTCGTGATTGAAGCAGTTCTGCCTCCTCTTTCACACCACCCCAGTAGAAAATAAAAAATTAAAATTTGGTGGGCAGGCCTCGGTGAGAATAACAGGTGTGTCAGTGCCAAGCCATGTCTCTGTTAAAAGAGTAATGTCCAACTTCATTCATTCATTCATCTTCTAACCGCTTCATCCCTGTGAGGATCGCGGGGGGGCTGGAGCCTATCCCAGCTGACATCGGGCGAGAGGCAGGGTACACCCTGGACAAGACACCAGACTATCGCAGGGCTGACACATAGAGACAGACAACCATTCACACTCACGGACAATTTAGAGTAATCAATTAACCTAGTCCCCAAATTACATGTCTTTGGACTGTGGGAGGAAGCCAGAGTACCTGGAGAGAACCCACGCACAGAAGGGCTCCCACACCCAGGATCGAACCGGCAACACTCTTGCTGTGAGGCGATGGTGCTAACCACCACACCACTGTGCCGCCCATAATGTCCAACTTGTTATCTAAAATCAGGTCATTTATGATAAAAGTTTTATTTAAAAGGGAGCGCACGCTCAGCATGGCCAGGTTAATGTTCGTGCTGAATGTGCACTCGTCATCACAGTGTGGTGAGTGTGGAGCAGATGTGACGGAAACTAAGTTTTGGGGGTTGCTATTGATCCATGATGAAGTTGGTCTGTTAAATCTGTTTGAAATTCTGACTGGGATGGATATGGATGTGGCAGTGGGTTGGGGATGAACCAGAGAGGAAACCAGGGGGGCGTGTGCTTCACATGGGGGCACACTGAACAGCGTGCTGAATGTTAGTTGCTAACATGCGGCTGCCCAGCCTGCTCGGGTGAAGCCCATCAGCTCTGTAAAAAGAGGATTGGTTCCAAAATAAGTTAAAATTGTCAATAAAAGTGAATCCATAAGTGCTACAGGCAGCCTGGACCCATGTATTGAGGGAGAGGAGCCGGCTGAAGCGTTCTGCCCGCGGGACAGTGTTGGCAGGGGACTGCTGATAAAGACCGACTTACCACAGTTTTTAAGAGGTTAAAAAGAGCAACAAAATCCATTTTTGTCAGCTATGATTGCTGGCAGGCCGTGTCGTTTGAGCCCACATGGAAAATCAGCCGGTTTATGGATGAAGGGAGTGAATGCAGTAGTTCTGGAAGTTTGTCAAGGATGACTGGGATGAGCGAGTTGTGGCGTTGAAAAAAGGAATATTCCTGATGATGCTGTCTCCAAACAACATGGTGGAAGGAGGGAAAAGGGGACAAAGAGGAACAAGATTGGGATTGGGGGACTCACATGAGGCAGGTGGACGGTCCATGCTGCATGACCAGGGGGGGCAGGAGCAGCGCCATCCCGGCTGTGGGAGAGGAGTCCCCTGGAGCGTCTCCGTACAGCCTCCTTTAGGAGCCTCAGATGCGCTGTGGAAGCCTATGTCTGTAGACAATAGTGGCCCTACTAATATATATATATATATATATATATATATATATATATATATATATATATATATATATATATATATATACTGTTTTTCCATGATAACAACGTCATGTGGCTGGTAAGTTTGTGAAACAGGTATTAAATTGAAATCTAAGTGGTTTTAAGAAGTCTTGAGTGTAATTCTGCAGAAACAGGTGGGACTCATTAGACCACTGAATGGAGTGTAATATCAGCTAGGGCTGCATGTATGGAGCTACATTAGGGTCAAAAGTTTTGTTCCCGGGGTGTGGCATCAACTGAGAGGGGTGTGGAATCATGAGTGACAGTGCCTTCATGGAAAATAGGAACTAAAAAAATTCTGACTCAGCACTTATATACACCATTTTCATGTGACTGGCAGTGTAAAATTTGATGCCAGTGACAAACTTCCATTTAGAAATCTGTTTTAGACAGTACTGAACACCAATTGCTGTATAAAAGTGATAAATTATGCCAGATTTTGCAGTTCAACAGCCACATTTTAAGTGCTGATACGTAAGATTTCCACATAACACTGAACGCAGCATAGTGTCCACTTCCATGATGGCATCCGGTCGGTCGGGTCAATCTGCTGGAGCCCATACATCCAGCACACAGGTGAGAAATGTTAACTAAGTTTTGGGAAATCATAACAAGTATTAAGGGGTCGTTTTTGTGACAGTGAAAGTGAAAAAAAAATTATTCAAAAGAATCACAAAAGTGAATCACAATTATATTTAACCTGAAAAAAAAAAAAAACGTTTCATACACTTATTTTTATTTTGAATACATTGTTGTATTTTTCAAAATTCAAGATCAACACATGAATTTTCAGTTTCAAATTTTATTTTCTGAAGTACAAAACTTTTGACCCTAATGTAGCTCCATAAGAGTATAACAGGCTTGATGGGTGACATAAATGACTCAGCCCCCATGGAAGATGAGGCCCTACGCACAGCGCGTGTTCTGCGTTTAGAGAGGGGCGGCCCTGAGTGTGGTAACTGGTATCAGATGTGGTGAAAATTTCATCACAATGTAGGACATTTCTATGCTGTACTGTCTGTAGGAAAAGTGACATAAAACCAGCTTAACCCAGCTGCAGACTGGAAGTCTGTTAATAACAAAATTACTGAATGAAAAAAGATAAAGAGCTTAGTCCAAAAGACAGGCTTCTGAGATCATATATGTAAAAATCCTGATTTTGTGTGCACACAGTTCACAATCTGGTCTCATAATTTCCTCCAGTTGTTGCTGCTTTTGAGATATTGAAAATATGAGAGGGTGCTTATCAACAGTTTGTGGCTGACAGGCTTTAACAGGACATACACATTGTATGTGTTTGGTGAATAAAAAATGCTGATGTAAGTACACAAGAGGCATTGACAGGATGACCCTTCACTTCAGTCCAGTTTGGTGTTTTCTGCAACAGCCGTTTTCTTTATAACATTGGAGATACTGAGCACATCATATGGTTTTCCCTGGGCATAAATCAGACAGGATCATCAAAGAGAAATTCTACAAAATTGCAAGGTTGTCACTGTTGATAACAAATTAATCAATGTGGATACATTATGCAATGATTTATGAATACTTTTCATACATTTGAAGATTAAAGATAATTGGTTGCATTTATGGGAATCACATCCCATATCACAAGGGGCAAAAAGCGAAATCATTTCCCCGCTAGGTTTGCTGTTGTGCACTGCCTGTAGACCAAAACAAAGTGTGTCATGAGCCACACCTCCCTGTCGCATAGTGAAACGGGGGAGGTTTGGTGACGTTGGAGAGAGTTGCGGGAGGTTTGAATTTTGTTACAGTGAATTTGCGGACTGGTTTTTGGAATATATGTATGACTGAATAACGACTTTTGACTTCGGATTTGTGGACACTGGGACTTGGTAGAAATAGAATTAGTTGTGGGGGGGATTTTGTAGGAATATTGATCGACGGCCTGTATAGGTCCGGAACGGTATTCTTGCACTGTTCCTCCTTGCAAAATCTGACAGGATGTCAGACAGGGAGACAGAGAGGGACAACATGGAAATCAATGAGGGAGAGGAATGGACAGAGGAGGGTTGGGAGTTTGCGAAAGAGAGGGGAGAAAGGAAGAGTTGCCATTAGAGAAGGAAAGAAAATCAAAGCTCAAGTGGAACAGAGAGTGAGAGGAGTGAGAGTGAGGAGGAGGGATCGAAAGCAGGAGTAGGACTAATCGTAGTAGTGAGATTTGAGGGAGAGGGAGGAGTAAAGAAAATTGATCCATTGAAACTAACAAAACTCATCAAAGGACAAGTCGGAGATGTGAAGTATGCGAGAGTTTACGAGATATGTTACGTGATGATAAAGCACTTAAGTGAAGAATGTTTGGAAAAGTTGTTATTGTTGTATAACAAGGTGTGGGAGGAAGGTAAAATACAAGAGAGTTGGAAGGAGGCAGTCATTGTTCCCATAAGGAAACCAGGGAAAGATGCTAGTAAACCAACAAGTTACAGACCAATAGCATTAACATCTAATATTGGCAAACTCATGGAGAGAATGGTAAATGAAAGACTGATGTATTTTTTAGAGAAACACGGTTTAATTGCAGGATGTCAAAGTGGATTTAGGAAAGGGAAGAGTACTTTGGATCCAATTGTGAGTTTAGAGGATGAAGTAATGAAAGCATAAATCAATAAAGAAATAGTAGCAGCAGTGTTCTTTGATGTTGAAAAAGCATATGATATGTTATGGAAGGAGGGGCTTTTGATAAAGTTACATAAAATGGGAATTGGGAGCAGAGTTTTTAATTGGGTAATAGACTTTTTGAATAAGAGAACCATACAGGTGAAAATAGGGTCAGAAATCTCTAATAAGTATGAGATAGAAAATGGAACACCACAGGCGAGTGTGATTAGCCCTATATTATTCTCTATTATGATAAATGACATATTTGAAAATGTAACAGTAGATATGGGAAGATCATTATTTGCAGATGATGGGGCTATGTGGAAGAGAGGGAGAAATATAAACCATGTTGTAAGGAAGTTGCAGGAAGGAATAAATCAAGTTGAGAACTGGGGAAATAAATGGGCTTTTAAGTTTTCAGTTGAGAAAACAAAGGTTATGTTTTTCACCAGAAAGAGGATTCAAGAAAATACTATTTTGAAATTGTATGGTAATAATTTAGAAAGAGTTGAATCATTTAGATTCTTAGGAGTATATTTTGATACCAGACTAACATGGAGGGAACATATTAAAAATACTGCTGACAAATGTAAAAAAGTTATAAATGTAATGAGATGCCTTGTGGGTTTGGACTGGGGAGCAGATGTGGCATCCTTGAAATATATTTACGTTGCATTAATTAGATCAAGGATGGATTATGGAAGTGTAGTGTATGGTTCTGCTGCAAGAACTGTATTGGCAGTATTAGATGTGATCCAGGCTCGGGCTCTTAGGCTGTGTGTTGGGACAACAAGAACATCACCTGTGTGTGCCTTGCAAGTTGAAGCAGAAGAAATGCCGCTGTCTTTATGTAGGAAGCAGCTAAGAGCTAATTATTGGATGAATTTAAGAGGACATGAACAAAATCACCCAACCAGAAAAGTGTTAGAACAATGTTGGGAAAGGGAGAGAGCAATGAATTTAAGTTTTGGATGGACAGGAGATGAAACAGCAAGAGACCTGGGTGTATGAAATGGAGTTCTGCCCGACAGTATTGTGGCCTACAACCCGATGTTAGAGGGACTGACGTTGGATTTAGAGCTGCTTCAGGTTGAAGCAAGAAATAAAAATGTAGATTGTGTACATGAATTTTATAGATATACAGAAAGTAGTTATATGGGTTATGTTCAAGTATTTACAGATGGTTCCAAAAATCCATCAACAGGCAGCACTTGGTTGGTAAAAGAATGTCAAATGATTTAAGTGTGTATACAGTTGAACTGTTTGCTGTTGTGATGGCGCTAGAGTGGATAGAGCAAGCCAGACCAAACCACGCGCTTATATGTAGTGACTCAGCATCTGCTTTGTGGAGTTTAAAGCGAGGTACTTCCACAAATCGACAAGATATATTGTATGAAATTTTGAAAATGCATTCAAGAATAATAGGACATTTATAGTAGTTAAATTTATTTGGGTTCCAGCACATATGGGCATTGTGGGTAATGAGAAAGTTGATCTTATAGCCAAGCAAGCAGTTAAAAAAGGAAAATATAGATATCATGATCAAGTTATCAAAACTGGAAGGAAAGAACATTGTACGGAAGAAAACAAGTGAAAAATGGCAGCAGCACTGGGAACAGGAGGTGAGAGGGAGACACCTATATGCACTACAGAAGAGAGTGGGTGCTGGGAGACGCAGGGGAGGAAACAGGAGAGAGGAGACAGTGATGACAAGACTGAGAATTGGACATAGTAATCTGAATGGGACACTTCACATTGTCGGGAAACATGTAAATGGAGTATGTGACTGTTGCCAGATATCAGAAACAGTGGAACATGCAATTACCAACTGCAACAAACACAGAGAGGAACGAAAGGAAATGCTGGAGGAGATGAGGAGAGAAGGACTCACAGGATCGAGCTTAAAGGACATACTGGCGTGTGGTGAGACTGGGAAAGGTAGAAAGTGTTGATGTGTTTTTTAAAAAGAACTGGACTGATATGGAAGATATGAGACACTGGATAATATAGGAGTCAAATAACTCCAGAAGAGGGCGGTAATGCAACGTTAGGGATGCAAGCTGCCGTTAAACCCCAGAGAGAAGAAGAAGAAGCCACACCTCCCTCTACCTCTGCTCCACAACACCCACCACCCCACTCGCCTTGTCTGTGCAACCGAGCACTGCAGCATCTCCAAGGACTGTTACATCCAGACGGTCCTGGTGTTTCGTTCGCAGGCTCCACATCACTCAGCTGCCCGATATACCCGCTGCTTCTCACCTCCAGCTCAGCAAGTACATTCATGAATGTACATGAACGCGCAGCCAGACCGGTGTTGTGCCCCTACTGGTTTCCAATTTAACTGGTTTCCTTACCGAACAGCCGCAGGTTGCTGCGCCTCCGTCAGCAGATTCGTCACAAATTCACAAACATACACATCATATTACTGGCGATTTTAAAGTCGCAGCCCACATCTACCACGGCGAACATGCTTCTGTAAGTGAGCACCACGTACCAGCGACATTAAAAAAAGAAAGTAAAGAAAATATGATATACACAAATTTGCGTCAAGCTGGGGCCTGTATCACGAAGCGAGATCAACCTTTCCTGGTTTACCCAGACCTATCCTGGGTTAACTAACCCTAACAATGGCAATCAGGATAATCGGTATCACGACGCTGGATATCAACTCGGTAACTCAACCCAGGGTTGCTTTATCAAGAGCAGTGAACGCGCACGCAGCGGACCAATCACCATCACGAGAGAAGCGCGGCGTCACTGAGCGTCCTCACAGAGCGCCGTATGTGAGGGGAAAAACAGTATTTATCGTGAGGATCAGAGATTAAAATCAAGACAACACAAGGTAGCAAATAAAATTATGTGTAGGTTAAATTACTCATCACTGGTTCAAGTAGCTACAGTACCTGTACCTGCACATCTGACACTGATCACACCCTTGAATCCCATGAAATCAATGCTGCGCAGATGAATTGCGCATATTAATTATCGTCAAACATCATTGCGTCTGCTAAACTGGTCTTCTTTGTCATAACATTATAGATGCTACAAACAAGCTTAAAGCTGACGCCACAATTAAATCATATCAACACCACATTGATAGTCTGAATAAAATCATCCTGATGATGAGCTGTGTTAGAAATTAACAGCTGCGCAAAAATATACCTAGTCTCCCTCTTTAAAAAACAAAAAGGAAAATCCCTCAAACACCATGAAGTGTAGACGTGATAGGCTACTTTCCACATTTCCAGCAGCAAAGCTGTCAATTAGGCCCATAATCTTTAACAAGGATCATTTCCTCCAACAAAACAAAATGTTGGCACTAATTATGGTGCCATTAAGTGTCCGCAAATTATCATTTCTTTCTTATGAAGGGGTGGGATGAAATTTCAACTTCTTTCCACTCCTTTTTGAACAATCTTTTCATTGTCTGTTGTTGTTGCTTTCTTTTCTTTTTTAATGTTCAAAATAAACTTTCAAATCATAATCAATCAAATTAATTAAACTTTCAGTCATGACTGGGCTGCATTTCTGTCAGCGGGGTCATTTTTTTCCAAACAGCTGATTGGCCAGTGGGTGGTGCTTTTTATAGGATCAGATTCAACCCAGAACTTACCCTGCTCCGGAGCAGGATAGCCGTTCAGAGTAAGTTACCATGGTGATCAACCCCGATAAGAACTGAACCGGCTTCATGAGACCTAAAAACCAGGGTTAACCCTGAAGTTACCTTGCTAAGACATTTATCCTGCTTCGTGATACAGGCCCCTGGTTATCCTCGGCTTGCCTTGACAATACCCAAACATATTTATCAATGTTTCTTGTTCTTTTTCCACAAGTCTACTAACATATTCAGTGCCACAGTACAGTCTGCACAACACTGCACACTATGACAAAGCCTGTCATGTTTAAAAAGTGACGATCTAACGCGGAAAATGCTCTCAAAATACGCTAAATAATATGTAAATAAAAACCAAGCACTTAAAGCCACTGGATCATTACAGAGGTGAAAAGCAAGGACTGACATTTACTCACGTCACTGCATTGAATAGTTTTTTGTGTACTTGCACTTTTTAAAAACCTATATATATATATATATATATATATATATATATATATATATATATATATATATTGTAAACAATGGGCTGGAGATCAACACAGAGAGAGGGTGTGTGAGGTCTTCTTCACATAGCAATTTTTTAATTCTTTCAATCTAGAAATAATGAATTTCGCTTATTGCCCCTTTAAGCAATTCAATTAACATAAGCTTAATATTGCAAGAATGAGTGTAAGCAAAATTTCTTACCGGTCAGTATTACTGTGTTTGACCTTTAGTTGCTGCCAAGTGCATTTGGGCCCCATCAGATTACAGCTGAATATGAGGATATAGCAAATTATATTAAACTAGAAAATGCATTTCCTGTGGAAAATGCATGTGGATGCTGAATGCTGAAATGAAAGAAAATGATGAACTGCTGAAAATGCAAAAATATAAATCAAATTGCCAGAAACATCTGAAAATCCTTAAAGAGCTTAACTTTTTGACAGTTGAATGGTTTCTGTACATCATGGGTCTCATTCATGAAACATGAGCAGAAAGAATCGCTAATACATACATATATATATATATATATATATATAGTCTCTGCCCTTGTATCCAAGGGGCGTCCTTTATATGTATCTAAAAACATGTCCTCCTTGCTGTCTCACATTGCAAACTGTGTGTCCATCAGCCAAAACCACCTCATTTATTATGAGTGCAGAGTGAGTGACGAGGATGTTTTTGATCTAGTGCCATCATCAGGTAAAATTTTAATTTGGTTATGTTGGTTATGACCAAATACCTGCAAAATAACATTCCTCTCAGCCTCACCTGTACTTTGTGTTTGGTGATGTAGTAATTTTAGCATGCCAAGGTAGATTGTTAACATTATCCCTGCTAAACATCACATGTTAACATTGCCATTGTGAGCATGTTAGCAGGATGTTTTTATCTCAAAGCAGCTTCACAGAGCCACTAGTGTGTCTGTAGACTCCTAGCCTTTTACAATTGTATTTGCATTTAGCAATTCTGTGACACAGTGTCCAAGAATACATACAGGAACAGAAAACTCATCCGCATAGTTTCAGATATTTGTAAAAATCAGAGAAAGAGATATGAGGAAGTTTAAGGTTCCAATCTGACACAGGAAATGATGGATACTAAAACTGACGTGCTCCCATTAATTTAAAAATCAACAGTCAAGAACAAACATTAGAAATTAAAGATAAATAATAACATATTATCATCTTATGAAGCTGACAGGACAACCTGCTGTGAAATGTGGTGTTTGTGTCACTTGATGAATGTCCAATATTCATTCTATTTTAGCCCTGTTTCATTTCCCGACATACACACCTGTCTCTTTAGCTGCTTAATGCTTCTCTCTGTGGCTTTATCAGAGCTTTTTCATCAAAACTGTTGCTGCTGGAAACTAGGCTGATGAAGATGACAACTCTCAACAGGCTCAGTAGAGGTCGAAACAGGTCAGCTTTTTTTTTAAGTGTCTTTGTACAAGCCATAATAAAATAAAGGCTTTTTAAAGCCACAGTGTGTAGGAATTTCTCCCATCTAACGTTGAAATCACATATTGCATTCAAACAGATGGCGCACTCTAGCGCTTCACTGTTTCAAACAGGTATTGCAACAACTGTAGCCGCTGTGCACCAAAAAGCTATGATAACACTGATGAAACCATGTCATCCGATACTACATGGAGTATTCATTCAGGCTCCTACACAGACGCACGCGACGCGAGTTGACAAACCCCCTCCTCACCATGCTGGCTGTGTTTACAACGTAGGACTGTTGGGGCGAGTGTAAATTCAAACAGCTGTTAGTGGCCAGCAACACTACTGCCGCATAACAAAGTCCCACTCTTTGAGCATAATGCAGGATCATGTATTATGCAGCATCACGGGAGACGGAATCGCCAAGAAAGTGCAAAAGGGAATCAAAAAGGCAGCGTGACTGGCGAATTAAAAAAACACAAGGGTCAGCACTGGGGTTGCCTTTCCCAGGTGGAGAGAGCTGCTGAAGGAGAAAGGTAATATAATCACAGGCCAGCGCTAACAACAGCTAACAACGGCTAACAGCGGCTAGCGGCTAACAGCTAACAGCAGCTAACAGCGGCGCAGTGATGCGAGGAGAGGGATTAGGCTGTTAGCGACTGGCAGCTAACAGCGGCTAACAGCGGCGCTGGCCTGTGATTGTATTACCATCCTCGCTCAGCAGCTCTCTCTACCTGGGAAAGGCTAACCCGATGTGGGCCTTCGTTTTTTTTTTTTAATTCTGCTGCCTTTTCTATTCCCCTTTGCGCTTTCTTGGCAACAAGGATTCCGTCTCCCATGATGGTGCATATGCATGATCCTGTATTATGCTCAAAGAGTGGGACTTTGTTTCAAATTTGCCAGGGTAGTAGCAAAGCTCCTCTTGCTCCTCTCCTTCAGCTCCTCAGTCACGCAGTGCTGGCCTGGCTCTCAACGAAAACGCCGAAGGCAGTGCTGTATGTCCCTTGCTGGCGAGTGTATTCTCAAGATGGTGAACCGTAATGGAACCCCACAGACGACTTACCCGCACAATGTACAAACAAATTTGAAATTCTCCTTTTACGAGAATAAGTCAGATTATTGGTGGAGGTAATAATACACCTGTGATGACATATTTATGAATGCAGATATCAATTTTTGCCAATAAACAACTGAAAATGTTACACAATGTTCCTTTAATGAAGTAATCAAGCTACCTTTTCTCTTTCCCTGCTCCATGCAAGAGAGCCTGAAGAGGCTCAGTAGTCTATTGTTAAAATGAAAATATTGATTACTGCAGCTGTAAATACATTTAATTACAAAGTAAATTAAAATAACAGGTAAATTACAGCCTGTTTAACTGCTCAAATAAATAAAGAGTTAATTTAGATAAAACTCCCTCTCTGGCTTAGATCAAACTAAAATGACTGCTCTTTCCTCTGCTGACTTATTGTAAAGCCTGATTTATGGTCGTGCGTTGAATCGACGACGTCACTACGTGGTTGCCGTGCCGCCGTTGTGAACCCTTCAAACTTCTCCGTCACTCCGTTTCATCACGGTGCAATTCACCGCCAGAGTGGTAGGAGGCTACATTCATTTCCTGAGTGGTTATCGTCGTCTCTAGTTGATTCTTCGTTTAGCTTCCAGCTTTTCCGGTCACAGAGAAATGAACGCGGAGCGCGGACAGACGGCTCCGGCCGGGTATCCATATCCGTATTGAACGTTGAGCATAATGGCATATATATAATGAGCCTTAAAACACTGCAACATCTACTTCGCAACAGAAGATGTTTAAAGACAGCGGGGCTGCCGGAATCTGGAAATATGAAACCGGAAATGTGTTGCTACCAAGCAAACCAATCACAGCCGTGCCGGTCTGCGCTGGGTTGCGTAGTTAATTTTTGGGGAGGTGCACGTCAGGCTACGCCGGGGGCTACAGCGAGCCTTCTGCGTAGCCCCGTACCCTAAGACGTCGATTCAACGCACGACCATAAATCAGGCTTTAGGGGCTTCAGTCTGTCTGTCCTAAGTTAGACAGAAGGAAGCACTATTCTTTAGTTTCCGGCAGTATGGTAACTTCCTGTTTCTGCAGTTGTGGCTAACAACACATTTTCCAACATCTTCTCAGTAGTGACATCATCACAGCTGTACTAATGCTCTCTGGGAGAATATCACACTTCACTCTGGATGGTTTACAGTTAATGTTATCTTGCACTGCCTGAATTATTTCACAATATTGTAAAAAAAAAAAAAATTGCCATTGCTATTTTTTTTCTTTTTGCAATATATATTGCAATATTAAAACATACAAGAATTTTCACCAGGTGACTTAAACTAAGAAAATTAAAAAATAGTGGCAGGGCTTTTACTCACCACAGCTGCAGAGGCTACCAGCTTCATTTAAAACAGACTTCACTATAAAAGGGCCATTATTTATCATTCCCCCTGTATCTTTATATTTTTACTTTTTATCTGCTCCAGTTGCCTTGATAAAGTTAATACATTGTGCTGTCATTTCAAACTCAACACTTCCTGAATTTGTTTCAAATTAAAAGCCCCTTATAACCTTGGCTGAGAGAATCCCTCCATTTTCTAAATAGGCTTTTATTGTGAAACATTTGTAGCAAGTTGTGGAGGATTCAATGGCTTGTATGTTTGTGTACAGCACTTCAAATGTTGCTCCTGACATCTGGTGGCGCTTTTTAGGTGACCACAACAACATTTCGGCTGACTCATGATCTGACACAGTGACTCAAATAATAGTAAAAGTAATAAAAATAGGACAAGAATAACCTGATGATATCACACACGTCGTGAAAGATGACCGGGGATAATTGGTGTGGACCATCGTGTATTGTGTCATGTGTGTCGGCCAAGTAACGGCATGATTTTATGACTCCACAATAGTGTCATGTGACATAGTGACTTTCAGAACCGGCAGAAAAGTCGTGTAATGCTAAACTCAATAAGACAAAAAGCGAAATCTTGTACTGTAACTGGCCAGAATCCAAATTAAATCTAGGCCTGGTTATAAGGGAAGAGAGGATCAAAATTTTAGGTATCGAGTTTGGAAAAGATATGGTGAGAACAAATTGGGAGAAAAAACTCCCTAAGATTAGGGGTAAATTGCTTAAGTTGGAAAAAAGAGAAATCACCTTTACAGGGAAGGTACTTGTGATTAATGCGGAGATCCTTGCCCCCCTGACGTTCCTTGGTGCAACTTTACCTGCCCCCAGGTCTTTTATCGCATCCCTAAGAAGATGCGTTTTTAAGTTCTTATGGGGTGCTGTACTAAATGAAAGTATGACAAGTCTTTGGGGTAATTTTGCGAAATTCTGGGTTGGACACCAGGTACTAAAAAAAGCAGGATTCAGGTTTCCCCTGGATACCCCGCATGCAGAAAATAGACCTCCACTCTATGAGAAAGTAATATCCTTTGTTAAATCCAGGAACTGGGTAAAACTTTCATTGGGATAAGTGAACAGAGTACATACAGAGGAATGCTTAAAACCCGAAAAATCAAAAGTGGTGCCCGTTGATAAAGACATTCATCTTCAATTAATTTAAGTGTGGAAAAATGTTAATGCACAGTTTCTTTTAAATGAATATAAAGATATAGCATGGCAAATAGTACATAAGTGCCTGCCAACTAGGGAATTTTTAAAGAGAAGAGGGTGCTCTGCGAGCTCTTTGTGTCCAAGAGTTGGCTGTGGGGGTGAGATAAATGTGTCGCATGTGTTCTGGTCATGTAGCTTCACTCAGGAAGTTTGGGCCTCCTTTAGGGTGTGGCTAACAGAGCTATACAGAGTGCCCAGTGAATCTGATGTTTTGTATGGTGTGTTGCAAAACAGTGATAGAAAAAAGTGGGATAGATGGTGGGCGGTGATTAATTGTCCATATGGAGGAGTAGAAATGTGATGGTTTTTAAATTCTTTTTACTGTCAACAGAATCCATAACAAATCTAAGTCTAACATTGACAAGGGATTATCTGTTAAGCGATAAGAGAAAATATAAAAATTGGGAATGCAAAGGTCTGTGGAAAATAGGAAATTGTAATATATCCAAAAAGCTGTTAGAATTAGCCTATTTTAACACCTCTAAAGGTGTGGGTCTGTATTATTCACAATTATTATTGTTTCTATTATATAACATGAGTGTGCATACATAAATATGAGTGTGTATACACATTACCCTATGTCATGTATGATGGATTTGTTTTCTTAAAAAACCTTATTGTGGGATTTAAGTGGTAAAATGTATCTCTTTGCTTGAACTAAATAAATGTCTAAAAAATCAAAAAAAATCTAAAAATCAGAAGTCGTGTAGTGTGTACCAGGCATAAATCCTCCTTTACTGTTTCTCCCTGTTGCATGTCGCTCATTTTCAGTGTGTGACTGCAGCATGTGTATGAGAGGGGGAGGGGCGAGCAGAGCAAGGAGCTCTCTTCAGAGCTGCTTTTCTGAAGCAAAACAAAAGTTTACATGTAAACTAAAAAGAGAGAAAACATGTCCTGTGATGTGACTATTGCACATGCGCACATTGCGATGTTCAAACGATATAACATGCAGCCCTAATCAGCTATAGACCTACCCATGTGTGCTGTATTCTCTCATCACATCAAAACATTGCATCCACAGATGTGTGGACCCTACAGTTGGGCTAAAAATATGGTCCCCTCATGGGAGGAAAACGAGTAAATATGTGTGTGTGTGTGTGTTTTTCCAGTATGACGTGTGTGACAGCATGTTATTGATGTCTGTCTTTTTCTCTGTGGTCAAGTGTATGAAACTCCTCCCATGGTGGTGAAGGGACCCTCTAGTGGTCAAGATATATATGACACTCCAGCAAGCACAGACAAAAACACACAGCAGAAGGTGAGGCTGTGTGTATTTATACAGTATGACAGATTGCATGATACTGGTAATTTGAAGATAAACTGTCTAAGTGTCAGTGTGTGGCACACTGTATCTATACAGTATGTCTATATATAAATCAGCAGTCAAGGTTGCTTTAACTTTGTCAAACACTAATTTCAGCCAGTAAAAACCCTGAAAACTCATAGATTTTTTTACTGTGATGATGAAGACACTTGGCACTGAGACTCCAGTCTTGGTATTTTTTTAAACAGTGTTTGGCATTAGGCTGGGAAATTAGGGCACTACACATACGCCTGTGCAGACACCCAACACAGTGTCTGCAGGTGATCACATTTTATCATTATTTTAAAATTTCAAAGAAACAACCATATCACAGTGTCAGAGAAAGGAAGAAAAGCAGGTTTAATGTCATTTCTAATTTTGAATCTTTTACACTCCTTTTCTCTAATACATGCCTCTTACAAAACAACCTACATATAGTTTTCCAAAAAAGCAACTGAGATGGCACTGAAATAACTGCAGGACTGGAACTGTACAGTTCTGTGGACATCTCGTGGCAGCAGTGTTGCCTGCACCAGTGGACTGACATCAGTGTGGGTTACTGAGCCACACCGCTGTATAACATACTGCTCCAACACACAGGCAACATGCCATCAGGTGAAGTTTAAATGTGTGTGTGTGTGCTCCAGTGCTTTTTGGAAAGTGTGCCTTTGTCAGGGATGAAGAAGAGCATAGATGTACTACAACATACAGTCATACATATCATCTGGAATTTACACATCCATAACAATAATGATACAAGGATCAAGAATCAGAGCCAGAATTATACGGTATAGCAATAATAATAATAACAATTATTGATATTGTCTAAAAACTACACTTATGTTTTCATCTTTTCTTTCTTCAAAAAAGAACCATATATTTATATTTATATACTGGAAGTTCTTTTTTTTCTGTCTGCTTTTCTGACTAAATAGGTAACTTAAATATTTACAATGATTATTTTACAACCATTGGCCCAGCCCACTGAAGATAAAATGTTCCTTTTAGTGTGTCTAGAATAAAAAGCACGCAGAGGAAGGAGGGATGAGGGAAGAATGGTCCCAGTGGAAGGTGAGGTAGGGAGGGAGCAGAGGCTGGATGTGGGGTCTCCAACCTCACAGTGGAAGGGTGTACAGGGTTTCCCACAGCACTCTGTGCTCCATGGGGCTCCAAGTCCTCCTACCCCGTACTGCAGGGGCGTGCGGGGTTTTCCACCCCTTGTGACAGTGAGGATTCACTGCCCTGCATTTCTGGGACATCTCAGTTTGTGTCACTGTTTGGTTTCTTTTCCTCCTCCCCCCTCGCCCCCACCTACATTACCAGCAGCTGCCCCAGCACCATCTTGAACTGCTGTGTACAGCCTGCCAACTCCCTCACCCTCTCATTCATCTCTCTGGCTGCTCCAGGGGACGGATACTGGAGCGCTGCTGTCTTCGTGCTGATCACAATGTCTTTGAGTTTTTCACAGAGGGTGTTGCTGCTCTGGGCCACCCGGGCCCTCACATCAGGAGACTTGGCCTGGCGTGACAGAGTGTCGCCAATGAACACCAGCTTGTGCGCGCTGAGGATGACGAACTTGCTGTGTGCCACAAAGATCTTGGGCGGCTGGTTGGAGTTGACAGCGGTGAAAAAGGCGTCGATGGCATTGGTCACTGTGGTGACATTCTGCTCACATTGCTCCTGGTAGAAGAGGAGGAGATGCCTGTCGCCGTGGCACAGCTTGGAGGAGGGGCCTCCGGAGCCATTTTGGCCAAGAGGGTGGTGAGGGGACGGGACCCAGCCCGTAATGTCGTTGTTGATTGGCCGGCTGACTTCCTGCTCTAACCGCTCAAACTGTTTAATCTGGAAGGAGAGGAGGAAGAAGACAGTTCATACTTACAACTCATCTTACTCATCTGAGTCTGTTCTAATTGTTATCATGAGTTCACAGCAATAAACTTTACATACAGCAGTGAGTGCTTTGAGAGAATTCCCTGCCGCTCAGCCTATGTACAACCCTGTTCTCTGATTGGTGCAGCTTTATAGGAAATGCTGCAGACAGTGGTCATGGCTTTTTTCCTCACACATTTTCGAGTAACTATGTAAACTAATTCTTATATACTATAATTTTCTAGTGGAAGTATGCCATGAACAACATAAAAACACAGCGTGCACACTGAAGGGCTCCAATGTTCACTTATTTCTTACACCTAGGTGACAGGTGTGAGCAATTAAACTAACATTGACAGTTCAAAATTTCATCTAGGTGTAAGAAATAAGTGAATATTAGAGGCATGCATGGTGTGAGCTGTTTATTTGTTTGTTTCATTGTTATAATTTTCTTCCGAAAAGACAAAATTGGTCCTTAATCAACTAAGTATCATGGCAGGTCATGTATCTTGGGTTGCTGTATTTATGATATAGCTATTATGAAAGCATGGGAACCTGTTTCATCAAATTGTTTTATATGCTTTTATTTTTTATTTTTTTCGTAACCTTTGTCTTATCTTAAACTTATAAAAAATGAATGTTCCTACAGCAACGGTTACGTTCTTTTAAGTATGAAAGCTAGGATGAATTATAAAAAATTAAGAGATGGCTTTACCAAGCACCCACACACAGTAAAACCATGAATACACACAGCAGTGAATGGCTCAAACACACACAACTGCAAAACCTTTTCAGTTACACATGAGTGACATTTTAAATATTTTAAACTGTATGTTAAGGGAGACTAAATGTCGAGCGAATTACGTTCTTTATGAATTTAATGAGGAAATGTTGCTTATTATCATCTGTGTGTGATCCTGGGATTCTGATGTCACAGTCCTGCACTTTGAATGTCTGCCATCCACCTGCACCACCTTCCTGCAAATCCAGAACTGTACATAAAATTACTATTTTAGCAAAAAACGTCTCTGAACATAAACCAGGCAGGGATTATGTTCTCGCACATTTCATACACATGTAAATCTAGGAGACAGGGTTAATATGTGGGAGAAAAAATCATTATCAAACTTTATATCCTGATTTAGCTCAAAGTTTTGGCTTCATAACAACTTAATAAAGTGGCTGCCCATTGATTAAAGCAGCTGACGTTCTAATGATGACCACTCATTTTTGCTGCCATCTATGTTCACTCTCTCTCACAGAACAAGTGAAAGTGATGGACTGACCACACACACACACGCACACGCACACGCACACACACACACACACACACACAATTGTACCTGTTGCTGTTCCAGTTGTGTCTTGTGTCTGATGATGTTGCCTTTCTCCAGTAGCTGTCGTTGGTTCTTCTCAAACTCTTCCTTTCCCTGACACATCAACACACAGACACACAAATGTTACACCCGTGTACACACTTACATGATTTATTTCAAACACATTTCTCTTTGTTTGTGGATAAATGAGAGGACCACAAGTAATATTAAGCCTCTGTCTCCCTCCAGTGGTCACAAAAAGAAACTGCAATGACTTTGATAAGACTGAAATATCTCCTCACATACACACAGCCTTGCTGACACACACACACACACACACACACACACACACACACACACACACATATACATATACACTTGTAAAATAAATAAATAAAAAAAGGTGCTGACTCTTCATGTGCACATGCACTCATTCATCATGGCTGAAAGGTGTGTCTGTGTGTGTGTGTGTGTGTGTGTGTGTGTGTGTGTGTGTGTGTGTGTGAGACAGTGAGTGTGACCAGCACAGAGTACTGCAGCCTCCCGCCCTCGCACGCACACACACACACACACACACACACACACACACACACACACACACACTGAACACAGTGTCATTATATCCAGCAGCACCAAGAGTAAAGTAAAGGACATACTAACCTAACAAGATAGCCAAGCTCCGCTATTTATTTATTTTGTTATCATTGTTATTATAATTTTCTTCTATCCTCTATTTTTTATTCATTCATTTTTTATCATTAGGTCACCCCACCCAGGATGGATTGAGGGGAAAAACGTAAAAAAAAAAAAAATGTAAATGCTTAATAAAAGTAAAGTGGAAAGTAAAATAAAAACATATGCATAATGTAAATGCATACATGTAACAAAAAAGGGTCCTTAATGTTTGTATTGCATTGTACCTGTTAAATTAATGTATACATTTGTTTAACACAACAACAACAACAAAAACAAGCCAGCTTGGCACCCAATAGTGGGTAAAAAAAAAACCTACATTAGATGCTTTAGATGCAGCATTCACTACATATCAGGAAAACAAATGGAGTAATTACTGCTGACTGGCCAGATGTTACAGAGCTGTAGTTCAAGCAGGCAGTGTTCATTTAGTCAACAAAAAAACTACAACGAAAAATATGTGTTGATGATGTTTACATTATAAAAAACAAAACGATAAAGAAAGAAAAAGTAACTTTAAAAAAAACCTTGACAAAATGTATTACAATTTTTCTCTAAAATATAAACTATGTGAAGTCTGGATCAACAACTCCATAAACAACTAATGAAAAAGTGTATGCATGTGTGTACGTACCTGTAAGTGTACGTAGTCATAGTCCTCCATCCAGCCTTCCTCTGTGGTCTCATATGGCCTGTCCACACCTTCCTCTTCCTCTGCAGCTGTAAACTTTGGCGGAGAGGGGAGGGGCCGTGATTGAATGTTCACCCTCTCCCCTCCCTGATAGCTCCCACTTCCTGATCCTGTCATGTGACCACTGATCTCCCCTGGGATTGGAGGAAGTGGCAGCTGCTGCTGCTGCCGGTTGGTCCGTTTGAAGAGCAGCGAGGCGTTACCGTGGAGAAAGGAGGCGAGCTGCTTGGCATCGTCAGGGATGCCTCGCGCCGTCATGATTAGTCGATCTAAGTCATCCCCTCCTGGCGGCGGTGTCGAGAGCGCAGTGTGTGACCAGGAAATGGCGTCTAAGCTCTGACTGTGTCGAATCAAACTCTGGAAGACCTCCTCCATCTTCCCCACCTGACGGCTTAACTTGGTCTGCAGGGTGCGGTCCGTGGCCTGGGCAGAGTTTGCCACAGCGCCCCGGGCAAATTCAAGGAAGTCTCGGACAGCCGAACGCACCCGGTCAGCAGCTTGATGAATGGCTGGGAGGTTTCCTTCCAGGTGAGCAGGGCTTCTCCAGTTACCTGTGATGAACGACATCATGTGGGAAACGCTGGACTCAACAGCTTGCTGGAGGCGGGACAGACGCTCCATGGCCTGCTCCAGGTCCAAGATGAGGGGTTTCCCTGGAATGGGGCCAGGGGCAGGAAGTGAGGAAGAGGAGGTGTCACGGACAGGGACCATGTCTAATGATGAAGCAGAGTGGTTGCTACGTGTGCTTCCTGTGCTTGAGGCAGACAGCCGCTTAAAGGACAAGGTGAGCTCCTCACTGGTGGACTGGGCATCACGCACAACCTAGAAAACATGAAGCACCACTGAAATAACATACAGACTATAGCCCTATTCGGACGGGATTAGATTTACATAGGTACGTGGGGTAAAGTAATAATTACCAGAGATTTTAGTCCCATCCGAATGTGCCATGTCAGTAATCATTACCACACGATGTCAGTAAAGATTACCGCGACTTTTACCTTCTGTAAAAGGGTCCCAGACAATTACCTCAGGTAATACTAATCCCGTGCGAATAGACCAGCAGTAAATATGTGTGTTAGGGCTGTCAAAAAAAAATAAAAAATCTAAGTTAGAAATATATTTGAATATATATATATATATTTTTATAAGTTCGAACCTAAATTTGATAGGCTAATTCGAATATCATTAATAATTAATTAATTAATAATATCAATAAAGTTCTATATCACAGCGAATCCCGTTTGGGTGGAGATGGCTCGCACACAAGCCGGGCCAGAGAGGGACACAGCGACGGAGGGAAAGGCGCCGACGGAGGAGCCTGCTGCGCCAACACCACCCACTGTGCTCTCCGCGATGTGTGACCTGTTCGGATAGACATACAGGGAGAGTGGTGCACCTGCTGCCTCCCTGCCTACAATTTTTGAAGAAGAGATGAAAAGTTACCAGAATGAGACACCACTATGACCCGACCAGGATCCACTCTTGTGGTGGAAAACTACGCACTGAAGAATACAAACATTGCTCAGATAGCGAGGCAGAAGTTGGTCATACCTGGCACATAAGTTTGGTCAGAACGGGTGTTAAATCCGAGTGTCACATTCATATTCAGCAATAAGCATCTTATTTTTTGTGTTATTTTTTGTAAAAAACAAGTAAAAAAATAATAAATAAATAAATAAAAAAATAATCATAAATTCTAATATTATTCAAATTCTACTTAATTAATTCAAAAATATTCGAACTCAATTTCATGGTGCTTTTGACAGTCCTATCATACGCACATGATGGCAGGAGGGGACGGCAGTGCGTGAATGGATTTACCCCTCTCACTTGTGGTAGTTTTACAGATATTTCTTATCCCGTGCAAATCGGCCATTAATATTACTGACGTCCTGTGGTAAAGTGACATTACCCCACGTGCCCATGTAAAACTAATCCTGTCCGAATAGTGCTTAACTCAGGGTAGGCAGGATGCCAACAATCTTAGCGAGCAGTTTCCATGTGGGACTGTCCATTTAACTCTCCTACCTGTGGTGGGACATCATAGACATAGTGGTCTCCCCTCTCTCCGCCTTTCTCTTCTCGCTCACGGGGGAAGTCGTAGACATCCTGGGTGGGGTGCCCTCCAGTCCGCAGGCTGGCCGGGATGTCGTAGATCTCCTGGGGTGCCTGGCTGATTCCGCTCCTGTCTCCATGGTAATGCTTGTCAGTCAGGATGGGGGGTGGAACATCATACACATCCTCTGGAATCGGCGGCTCGTCGTCATCATTGAGGTTGTTGTGCAAGTACTGGCCAGGAGGGACGGGGACTGGCTTGAGCTTGGCAAAGTGGGGGGGTACATCATAGGTCTCCTCTCTAATTGGCTGGGAATCAGGGACGTCTTTACTGACAGACGGGGGGAAGTCATAGACCTGAAGAGAGAAGGGGGAATGAAAAGGTAAAATAAAAAGTAAAATATTAAAGTAACCTTGACTACTGATTTAAAATCACACTTTTGAACATGACAGTAGTGATACTATACTATACTATACTATACTGATAATATACGCAGTCTACCTTCAAACTGCCACTATCAAGCAGTTTGAACAACACTGTCATACTGTATAAACACAAAACCTCACCGTCTGTTGTGTGTTCTTGTCTGTGCTTGCTGGGGTGTCATATATATCTTGACCACTAGAGGGTCCCTTCACCACCATGGGAGGAGTGTCATACACCTGAATACAGAGAAAAAGACATGATTAACATGCTGCTACACACATCACACTGGAAACACACGCACGGACGCACGCACGCACACACACACACGCACACTAACATTTATTCGTTTTACTCCCTTGAGGGGACCATGTTTTTTTTTGCGCCCAATTGTAGGGTCTACACACATTTGCAAACGCACACATATGTGAAAGCAATGTTGTGATATGACGTGATGAGAGAATACAGCACACGTGGTGGGCCTATAGCTGACGCTAAACTCATATTCAGTCAGTGGTCTTATGAGTCCCTCCTGTCTGTATCTGCAGAGTTACACTCAAGACGTCTTAAAACCACTTAGATTCAATTAAATACCTGTTTCACACAGACACCACACACATGATGCAAGTATCATGGAAACCAGTAGGGACAGCAGTATACAAAAAATAATTCCTGTTGATAAACTAATTGAACTAATGCAACCTGGATCTGGACAAGTACTGTACCATCAAATAGATAGATGAATTGAACAGTTACAAAGTAAGTGCAAGGTAAGAGGAAATACTTGAGACTTCTATGAATGAAATTTAAGACTTTTTTTAAAATGTTTAAAAAAATCCCTCTGTTTTTGTAAACTGATATCAGTATGTTCAACATTAGTCTACTGTAAAATACACTTGATGGGAGGTGTAAATGACTCAGTGTGGTAGTTGGTATCAGACATGGTGATAATTTCAAAACGACACAGCAGCTGCTTTCTACACAGCACTGTCTGTAGGAACAGTGACATAAAACCAGCTTAACCCAGCTGCAGACTGGAAGTCTGTTAATAACAAAACTACTGAATGAAAAAAAAATAAAGAGCTCAGTCCATAAGACAGCCTGTTGAGATCATATATGTAAAAATCCTGATTTTGTGTGCACAGTTCACAGTCTGGTCTTACAATTTCCTCCAGTTGTTGCTGCTTTTGAGATATTGAAAATATGAGAGGGTGCTTATCAACAGTTTGTGGCTGACAGGCTTTAACAGGACACACTCATTATATGTGTTTGGTAAATAAAAAATGCTGATGGAAGTACAAAGGAGGCATCTAACAGGATGACCCTTCACTTCAGTCCAGTCCAGTCCAGTCCAGTCCAGTCCAGTAGTTTCGCTCTGCTCTCAGCTGGACTGTGCATGTGAGAGGCCCAGAAATAAGGCAAATGTAAAGGTGCTTTAAAACCTCCTGAGCATCATTTGAATTTCACAGAATGTAATCAAGCATTCACCAAGAGTACATTTATTTTTTTCTTTAAAGGGTTAGTTAATTCATATGAAATACAAATCAGTAAAGACAGGTACATGCAACCATGATCACACACAGAAACTATAAAATACACCCTCAAGTACGCATGCACGTGCGCGCACACACACACACACACACACACACACACACACACACACACACACACACACACACACACACACACACACACACACACACACACACACAGAGTCATAAAACTAGATTTTAAACGGTTGAATTCATTACATCTACTGCCTTTGTTTAAGGAGAGAGGAAAGGAAAGCAGTACAGTGGGGATGAACAATGAAAAGGAGGAAAAGAAGAGAACAAATGTTCAGGAAGAGGATGGAAAGAGAGGGATTAAATAAAGGAGAGGAAAAGCACAGAGGCAGGAGTAAAGAAAAGCCAGGGAAAGAAAAGAGACACATTAAGGATAAGAGACAGAAAAAAGGAAACAAAAGAAGGGAAGAGGATAGAAAGGAAGAGAGAAGTAGGAATTAAGATGAGAAAACATGAAAACAAGGCAGAGGGGAGAAGGACAAGGAAAGCAAAGGGAGAGGTGGAGAAACAGCAGAAAGGAGAAGAGGAAAAAGGAGATGAAGAGCCGTTCCAGGAATGTAAACCACATGACCACCTCTCTGAGACAGTGAGCTTATTGAGGAAATGTACATCTATCAACACTTCCACACTCCCTCAATCCTTCCTCTCCTTCAATCAAGTCCACTCCTCACTAGTTACTCTGTCTCTCACACATACTGAAATGACTTCCTGCCTCTGACGTCTGATGTCTGACCTCTGACACACACACACACACACACACACACACACACACACACACACACACACACACACACACACACACACACACACACATTCAGATGCACATATGTGTGTGGAGAAAAGCAGCTGGGATGCCACTCCCATCCAAATGGGGCATTTACTCCTTTCTGCCTTTCTGTTATTACTGGAACAATAACAGACAGACAGACAGACAGACAGACAGAAAGCCACTTTCTCCATATAATTTCTAGAATTTGAATATGACATATATTGATATTACAGCAAAGGCGTATAATTTGGTCGGGCCTGTAGGGACATGTCCCTTCCAATATCAAGCCAGTACTGAATTATCCCTTACAGCAATTTTAATGCAAAAAATAAAACAGAATCACTGTTGCCCGTCAGTGTCCTGTCAATTTATTTGGTACACAAATGGTTAAACAAATCTCATTCTCTACTACAAGTCCTGCCTCCCTAACCCACTATATTTAATAGGACTGGCTTTGCTGTTTCTTGCTAACATGCTAGAGGCTGTAGCTACATCTGTTGTAAGAAGCACCAAAGCTCTATCAAGATGTAGGCTCAGTGAGGAGATCACCATCCTGATACTAACAGCTCTATGCACGAAAATACGGGACAAATCACATCTCATAGAAGGGACAGTGCATTTTGTTTTTCAATACTAACAGTCACCGATAGGGCTGTGTTGCAGTGTGCTGTGTTGAAGTCCCACTTGCTTAGAGACATTCTACTCTGTTTGGGACTGTCCCTAGACTCCATGATGCTCACCACTGAAGCAACTGTGAGCTGCACTTAATTTGAGGTGTTGATGTTAACCTTCGTGTGGATATTAAGTGATGATGAGATTAATGCTGGATCAAAAGTGTTTTCAATTAGTTTTAGTTTTCCACCTCTGATGAAGAGTAGCCCACAGCTGCTTCTCTAAACTTTGTTCATCCGGAGAGAGCCCCAAACAAGGTTCTGTGTATGTCAGATAGTCTGAATAATGTAATGCACAGCAGACTGTAGGGCAGGTGCATTTCTATATAAATATAAACTAATGACTTTCCTCAAGAAATTGAAACTTTATTCTCAACTTTTCAAAAACACAGACACGTGGGATATGTTTTGACTTTTCAGAAGGTTTTGAACATGAGCAGAAATGTTGCTGAAACACATAGGAGCTATAAGAATCCTCTAAAGAATTCCATTATATTTTTGAGTTTTCACATTCCGCCTGAATTTTTTGTTTTCCTTAACATAAATAAAAACTTTTCCACCATTAATTAATCCAGAAAACTTGACATGAATGCAGAAAATGACGTGTTTGATGCTCAAAATTTCCAGGGGGAAGACCACCAGACCCCTGCTTCATATGTGTTCCCTGCCAATGTTCAAAACAAAACGAAAAATAACAAAACAAAACAAAACCTACACCCTTGTATTACAGTATGATACAAAATGAATATTGTGATTTTAGATTTTTATCTATGGTGCTTGCCATGATGGGCACAAATGATTAATCCTGTTCTGAAAATAAGAAGGTACAGGTAAAGGCACAGGTACAGGTACAGGTGCAGGCATGGGTGCAGAGATAGGTAAAGGTACATGAAAAGCTACAAGTGGCGGTACAGATACAGGCATGGGTACAGGTACAGGAATGGGCACAGGTACAGGTATGGGTGCAAGTACGCATACAGGTACAAGCATGGTTGCAGTTGCAGGTACGGGTACTGTTACAGGCAAGGGTACAGGTACAGGTACATGCATGGATGCAGGTTCCGGTACAGGCATGGGAATGGGTACAAGTATGGGTACAGGTACAGGTACATGCGTGGATGCAGGTAGGGGTGCAGGTAAAGGTACAAGCACAGGTATGGGTACAGGTACAGGCATGGGTGCAGGTATGGATGCGAGCGCACATACAGGTGCAAGTACAGATACAAATTTGGGTATAGGTGCGGGTACAAGTACAGGTACAGGTATGGGAACAGGTTCAGGTAATTATGGGTGCAGGTAGAGCTACAGGTACAGGTGAGAGTACGGGTACAGGTACCAGTACAGGTGTGGGTATGGGTACAGGTGTGGGTAGGGGTACAGGTAGAGGTACATGTACAGGCACAGGGAGTGTATGGGAGAACAGCTCCTAAACCATTACACCTCCTGGACAGCTGTAACCATGTATGTGAAGTCTGTCAGCGCTGCCTCTTTCACACACACACTGAGCTGGAGAGAGTATTACTGCTCCACAGTCCAGTCAGTGCTGATGTTTCTGCACAGACATGAAAAGATGTCTGCTGTCACACTTTCTGTAGATGTACACTAAGTGTGATGCACTGTTTTCAGAAATAGCTCACTGTACCCTACAGCTGTGCTATGATGCTACTGTGTTTTGTGTGTGTGTGTGTGTGTGTGTGTGTGTGTGTGTGTGTGTGTGTGTGTGTGTTAGCGATTACTTGTTATGGTCAGAGCCATCAACCATGAGCCATCTCCCACACAGCAGACATTTTGATGAAGTGCCTGGTGTTGCGATGCATTCATTCTTCACCTTTCAGATTGCCGACTTCAAAAAGGCCCAGCAGCTACATCTGTTATTACAGCTACACATCTTCCTCCTGCTCTATCTAGTCTTCCCATCCTTCATTTTATTCATCATTCATTGTCATCTTGTTTTTCTTCTTTCCTTTCCTGAGCTCTTCCTCCTCCTGCTTTTCCCCTTCTTCCTCCTGCAGCTCATTTTCTCCTCCTGCAACTCACATTTTGCTGTGGTTGTATGTGAGTGACCTTTCTCTTTCAGCTTGTCAGCATCAAGACTCTATTCTATGTAATGTTTGCATGTGTGTGTGTGTGTGTGTGTGTGTGTGTGTGTGCGCGTGCAAAGCGTGTCTGCTTATTAAGCAAAAAAAACGTGAACAGTATGTGTGGAATTATGCAGAAATAAACTGACCTACGAGTCTGTGGAATCAAATGTACGCACTACAGGCTGGCACACACACACGCACACACGCGCGCGCACACACACACACACACACACACACACACACACACACACACACACACACACACACACACACACACACATCAATAACCTTTTCTACTGAGGAAAATTACAGCTTCTTTCTGTCGCCTCTGGACAGTTCCAGTGTCTTGTATATACACACACACACACACACACACACACACACGCACACACACACACACACACATACACAAAGAGGGAGTGGTTGAATATTACATCACATCAAATATTAATATTCTGCAGACAGAAGGACAACGTGGTGCCACACAATACCTGTGTGTATCTGTGTTGTACAAAGATAAGAATACAATTCTCTCTCTCTCTCTCTCTCTCTCTCTCTCTCTCTCTGTCTCTCTCTCTCTCACACACACACACACACACACACACACACACACACACACACACACGCACACACACGCACACTATTTTACACTTTATGTTCATTAACACAGCACAGGACTAACACAGCTGCAGACTGCTGCTACTACATTGCTATTACTTTTACTACTAAATATATCCTATTCAATATATTATTTTTTACGATGGCTACTAGTTTCAGACTCAGTTTTCACAACCCTTTCAAAACTCAAAAAGTACTCCTAATTCTAGGGCCAATTTGTGACCCTAAACCAAGTGGTAAACAACAGGGCCTAAAAGTGAAGCCAATGTGAAAGTGCCAAAACTGCAGTTCCTTTAGTGGCCACTTGAGGCTGGCTCCAAATGTAAGTCGATCCCCATTGACCTCCATGTAATAAAGCCCAATTTTACAGCAGAAATAAACATGTCTGGTACAAAAAACAGTTTTGGTCTCTATAGCTGATTTCACCATTTGTGACACCTATACAATTTTATATCTCATAAAATTCCAAACAAAAATGTTATGAAGACTTAGAGGTAGCACGGCCTTTTAACAGGTTATTTAAAGTTATGCATAATTAGGGGCATGGCCACTTTATATGACAGGTGGGTGAAGTCAGTTGACAAGTTGCTACCATGGTAAAAACATTGGTAAGGTATTGCAACCCCAAATACAGTATAGGCGTAGCCATAGCTGTCACTAATTCAGTGTGTTTTCAATTCATAAAAGTGAATTGCAACACTTTAGTAATCTAAAAACTTTTGTTCAGCATTTGGTTGCCCTAAAAGACCCTCTAGGGAGATGGATATTTAGTTTTTGCAGTGAGTACATTTTTAATGGTTTTAAAACTGTCACTTTCACTAGTGGAAATTAGCACTAGCAGTATCACAATTAGCCATTGCTATTATGCACTTTGCTAACCAAGCTATCAGCTAGTGTTAGCGTAATTCTCTTGTCCAAATATGGTCACTTGTGGCTGCAAAAATACAAGATGGCGATAGTGAAAATGCCAAAAGGCTTCTACAAATCAATGGGTGATATCACAGTGGCTACTGTATGTCCATTCTTTTTTATACAGTCAGTGCCCTAAACATGAATACAAAAGTTCCAAATGAGGCAATGCAACATCAGCTTTTTGTATATGTTCATCATCTGATTGTTTCTGGGTCTATAAAATGAAATCAACACAATGCTGTCAAACATAATCAATTCTCATCAAAACAGAGAAGTTAAGTGGAAGTTCTTTAAAGAACATACAAACAGATACGGGAAAAATGTTTAAAATTAATCCAAATTATGTAGAATAAAATTCCTTTTGAACACTGTGATACTGACTACTTCACTATATCAGGTTAGGTTTTGTGTTCTGCATATTATGTGGTAAAGTTTGTTTCTATTCAAATAGCAAATGCTGTATCTGTATTATTCATTGAAACTACAACAAGCCTGTACTTATATGTGGTAGAGCACAATTACAATGTGTAACAGTAACTCTATTTGACAGTTTTGATAAGCAATTACGTTGCAATGCTATTGTACTGGGTGATGTAAAAGTAAAGAAACATGTTGCCAGGACATTTTGAGTTGATGCAGTGATTTGAGCTCTGTGTTAATATGAGGTGGATGTATTATAAAGACTGTGCATGTGATTGAATGTTTTCTATTCTGTTTGTATGCTCAGCATGATGGGTTGAAATTGTAAGAAATGTAGATAGATATGTTTTTTTGCATTAGGACATTTGCCTAGACTGTTGTGAAAACTGAGTCAAGAATGTATAATATTGTGAAGGCAACATGAATCCAATATTTATATGAAAACCAATCAAACTGTGTTGACAGAATCAGGTGAGGTCTTTATATGGTGCTGACAGGTCATACAATACATACTGAATCCATCATGACAGATGCACGCACACACGCACGCACGCACATGCGCGCGTGCACACACACACACACACACACACACACACACACACACACACACACACACACACACACACACACACACAAATCTGACCTGTGTGTTGTACTGCTGACGGGTGGGTGGCACGTCATAAATGTCGTGCTGGGTCGGAGGCTGATGTCTGGGAGGGACGTCGTACTCGTCCTGGTCTGGCTTCACTGTGTCATACACGTACACCTGTCCCACTCGAGTAGGAACCACCACCTGGACACAGAAACACAGAGAGGAAAGATGCAGGTGAGGGTCAAGAACAACACAAAGATATATAACCACACAGCAAACATCAGTCTGAAGGTAGGAGGATGGATATCAACCCCGTCAGAGATGTTTCATATTCATATCAACATAAAGAGAAAAGCTTTACCTGTATTAACAGAAAACATCACATTGAAAATGAAGATTAAACTCCTTAATTTATTCTATATTGCCCCCTCCTCTAAAAAGTCATAAAGTCATTTAGCCTGTGTTTATGTCATTATGGCAACCTACTAGGGTCACAATGCACCACCAAGTCATGACAGTCTTTTTCATCTGAGTCTGACGTTACTAAACTAAAAGGCTTCTTCACTTCTGAATGAGAATTTATTGCTTCTTCACACTGAATGAACAGAGACTTAAGGCTGTTCACTCTCATTAAAACACGCTGCTCACACACAGGCAATAAAAACAGAGCAGGGGACCTGTCATAGTTGTCGTGGGAACCAGGCTGTCCTATTGTGTGCCTGTTTAAACTGTGTATTCTATGGTTTGAGTGTAGAGTCAACCAGCCAGCCTGGGAAACCACAACAGCTGTGGTATACAACACACACACAACAAAAGTAGCTATCACAGCGAGCTCCCTTCATTTTTTTCTCATCATTCTCTCTTTTCTCCTTTTCCTGTCATTTCCATTTCCTAGTTAAAATTATGACCAGCACCAACTGAAAAAAAAATGTTAATGTAACCAGGCTCTACACTTACCAATAGGACATTGCATTTAATCAGCTGGCATGCTAATCACCATGCTAATTGTGTACAAAAATCACTCAGTCATTGGTTATTCCTTAAGCAGCAACCTCAGTGTGTGTGTGTAGTGCTGAACAAGTCACTTCAACGGATAGCAATACAATTCTGTCACAACATGCACATCCACAGACTGCTGCAGCTATTACATTATTGCTATATCATTACTAAAAATAAACAATATATTATTTTTATGACCGATTTGACAAAGATTAAAACATTTTTTAAAATGTAAAAGTAGCTATTGGATAGACTCTGCATATTGACTGATAGCTAAGCCGAATAAACAGAGAAAAGAGACAAGGGATAACAGGGAAAAGTGTTGATAAAGAGTATTTGTCTCTCCATGAAACTGCCTGGATCATAATTATTATTGTCTCTAATCGACATAGCATGATGCCTGAACATAGGACCTTCACATTAGAATGTCCATTCTGCCTTAGCTTAGGCTTGAACTCACAACTTCTGAGACTGAGGTTGATCTTCTATCTCACTGAGCTAATTGGCAAGTGACAGTTCATGTGTGGCTTCACAAATTGACTAAGCCAAGCATCAGGGTGCCAGACAGTAGCCATCCATGCCATGGAAAAGCAAATTTCAAAGTGAAAGCTCCAAAGCTGTAGCACATATGGTTGATTTGTTGTGAATTTTCAAAGTTTTGAAATCTAGAGGCTTGCTGTAGCACCACCATCACGACTATTGTCTTGTGTTTCCAGTTGAGGACATCTGGCATGAGACTGGACCTTTATGAAAAGTTTGAGCAGATTTCTCATATGGAAATGTTGCACAAGCTGAGACTTGAACTCACAATCTCATCACACATAGCTTCACAAATTGACTAAGCCAGTCACTTGTGTGCAAGACAGCATCTGTTAGTGTGTGAAGGCAGATTTCAAACAGCTGTCAAAAATTCTGTTATTAAGACAAAAATCCGAAAATACACAAATTGCATCTAGACAGGAAGGAGATGTTGGTAATTTGTTTTTAACAATGATTTATTGGCTCCATAAGTGAAAAACTGATGTTTAAAAATGCAATTTTTGCATTGACTCCAATTGTTGGCATGAGAGCGAAATTCAAAATGCTGTAAAAAAATTCAGTTTTTGAGATAAAATTCTGATATTTTCCAAACATCATCTACCATGACTCCAAAGTTTTGTCATTTCTTTTTTAATGAATACTGAAAATGTATTTAGCAAGAGTTTGCAAGTATATGTTTACAGTACCATTTACAGTCAAACATTTTGATGCACTGTAGGCTCAATTTTCGATGAATCAAAAATCTGTGTGGATCGTTTGTGTAGGTCTGAAGATGTTCTGTAGCAAGTTTGGTGCCAATTGAGCAAAAGTATGTAAGTATGATTTCCTCGGAAGAAGAAGAAGAAAGAAGAAGAACATGCAGGATAACAATAGGGTCCTGGCAGCTTAGGCTGCCCGGCCCCTAATTACCACCTCATGGTTGTATGCCTCAACCAACCAGTCATGTTGCAATTTACATCCATCTCTGTTCAGACTTGTACAATATATATTGTGAAGACTTTGAAGGAACTAATAAAGGGTATTAAGTGTATTTTGCCAAATGTGGATGCTTCATACTCATCTTCAACCTGGCAGCACAGAAGAACTGTACAATCATTACAGTTTCAATGTGGACATGTGGTCTACACTAACAACACACTCTCATGTTATACATAGACCTCAGACATCTATCTATCTATCCATCTATCCATCTATCTATCTATCATGTCGACATCATGAACTTTCCACATTGACACAAGACGTGCAAGGTATTGTGGGTGCACTGGTTGCTCATGCTGCAACCCCCACGCCGGTTGCCATTATAAAATAATGGTGATCAGCTGCATATCATGCCAACGTATAAGGACGGCTTTTTTCGTGTCCGATTCCTCACTGACCGAGCGCCGGTAGTGGATGACTTCTGAGCGAGACTGGGTTCCTGGTATCCCAGTATCTGACCAAATGTGTCCCCATCTGTTCCTGAGATATGACGTTGAAAAATGGCAGGAAAACTGCCATTGCAGAACATTATGATGTCACAGTAAAGTTGAACTTTGACCTTTTGAATATAAAATGTCATCACTTCATCATTTAGTCCTATAATTTATCATGTTTATGTGAAATGTTGTTTTATTTAGTTTTGTTTAATTTATTGAACCCAACTCAATAAAAAATAAATTCCATCATATGAGCAACATAAATGTAAATATATCACGTCACAAATTAATAAAATACCACAATATTCTTTACAGTGTATGTGCAGATAGAATCATTATCTAAATGTTTAATTCAAACTGCTCTTCATCAGTATCAGACCTAACAGCCCGTATCTGTCTATCTGTGTTTGTAAGTCAAATCATTGTTTAATCACACTCGGCTCCAGCCTTGATTAATGGAAGCTCTCTGATAATATTTGCTCAGCTCCCCAGCTGTCAGAGGTACGCTGTGTGTGAGACAGACAGAGACAAATGATAAAAGCATCCATTTGACAACCTGTCTGTACTAATCTGCCTCTGCCTCCTCACTCTCCCTCCACCTCATAACACGTTCTCTATCCTCCCCTCCACAGGACAGGAAATAAAGACTGTGTATTTTCTAGAGGAATAATTCACCACCAGTTATAATCAGAGTACATTCCTAAAAGGCTTAGAAACTTTAGTTTGTAATGTCTTGTATTGTCTTTGTCTCAGTTTCTGTCTAATTCTCAGTCTGTGTCACACACACACACACACACACACTCATGTAAACACCCTTTTCCTCATTGTCAGAAAGCTTTCAACAGTATTGATGACACTTGGCTAAGTGCCAGATGTGTCCTGCAGAGAGAGAGAGAGAGAGAGAGAGAGAGAGAGAGAGAGAGAGAGAGAGAGACACACACACACACACACGTCACCCCCAGCCCTGTGTCAGATTGATAACCCATGTTATTGATCACCTGCCTGTGTGCACCCTAGAGGATAGACACACACTTACACACTAAGTGATCGGTTTGTGTGTGTGTGTGTGTGTGTGTGTGTGTGTGTGTGTGTAAGGTCTAGTAATAGTAATAGCCTGCTGAGCCTTTTAATCCCTTTAGGGGATCACAGAGATGGATCAATGGTCACCACTAGCGAGTCATCCTATCATGAGTATATATGTGTGTGTGTGTGTGTGTGTGTGTGTGTGTGTGTGTGTGTGTGTGTGTGTGTGTATCACTACCGGGATGCTCACCAATGTTAACTCATAACATCATTTAATAGCAGCATAAGTGCTTTATGTTTGCACCGACTTGTTTCTCTGCTTTAACTGTCCACAGCACTTAGTGCACAACTAAATTCAATATCTCATCCTGTCATCGATATACAGAGAAAAGCCAAAATGGAAAAAAGTTCATTTCTCTTTCATCATTAGAAAGGAAAGGTCACAACCAGTGGATTCCCGTCTGGCTTTCCTGATGAGTTCAACCACGGTGAACTTTAACACATGCATATTGTGTATGTGAACTGCAAAGATGGAAGAGCGGCCATACTGCAGAGATTTTGTGTAGATTTTACTGTTTAAAACTGATTTAATTTTAGATTTAGACAACATTCATTACAGAAGGTAAAAAAAAGTATTTAACTTATTCGCTGGTTGCCTGGCAACGTCATGTTGACAACACTACCATTGGTATTGGACAAAAATCATCATGTATTTTAGAATTTTGGCTTGAAGTACTGGCTCTCGTGACATCACTGGCAGATTTGGTGCATAACACTACTGAATTAAGTTTGAGTTATTTCAGGAACCATTCATCTTAAAGATGGTTTCCTGCTCCAGAAATGCTCTTCCCATGTACATTGCACTATGCTGATCCATGCCATCGTCTCACAGTTTGTTCAAGTATGTTACTACCTCTTTATTCATACATGCTATTGGAATTGACTGTTTCAATGTTGATTCTTCAGCTTTGTCAAGTTCAACACACAGACCAGCTCACCCAACACTCAACAGGAATGAATGATGTACTCAATCCCTGTGCATCCTTGTTTCTTCTGTGTCACCACAGAAAACTCTGGCCTGAGGACGGCTGTATGCTCTCAGATTTACTGACCTACATATCCACCAAAGAAAATTCTCTGTGTGTCGTGTTCTCAGAATAAATCAGTGGCCTCATAAAAGCTTCAGCTCCTCTGACCTACCAACAATAAAATGCCTTCACACACATTTATTTATGAGGATTCAGTGAAGAAGAATTCCTCTACATGCAAATATGCACACACACACTATGACAGAGGGCCATGAGTGGCACAAGCTGGGATGTTCGCTCTTTTGTTCCATTTGTACAATTACGTCAAGGACAAGTCATTGTTCAACAGATGACCTTTGCTCCGAGCAACGTCCCTCCCTCCTTCCCAGCAGCACCCTCCACCCTCTCCTTTTCTTCCTCTCTCTGTCTCTGCTTTATGCCGATGAGAAAAGGACAGATGACAAGGAAAAAGGGTGTGGGCTTTGGTTGAGAAACAAAAAGCAGGATGAAATCTCCTCCATAATATCTGGTGGTAAATACAGCACATCTCAAAAGAAGCACAATCTACCAGCTTCAAAATGACCACTGTAACCACACTGAGAAAAATAAATGTTCTATACATGCAGCTGCAGTGGAGGAAAATAAATCTTTACAGCACAGATGTGAAGTTAAAAGAGAAAATGGGGTAAAAATAGAGCGAGGCCTAATTACAGTAGGAGGGTCGGGGTGGTTTGTCTGAACTGGTGGATATGGCTGCCTCAGATCCTAATCTATGCTGTGCTCTCACTCTGCTCCCTGCTTTGTTTCTGCCTGTTAGTGGAGAGATCCAGAACGCAGGCAGAAGGGTGGAGAGGCGTTACTACAGACCTCCATGACTCCAAAAGTCTGGTCATTAGATACTGTATGTACAATTAACTGCTTAATTTCTCAGTGGAAAGAAGGTATTATGTACTACTCACAGGATTACAGTATTTCCGAAGCATGCACTTACAGTATTCTGTCTATACAAGTTGATTATTCATCTATGCTCATAATATTGTCTTAATATGTTCTATGTGTTGACAGTTAAGACTTTTCGGGAACTACATTTTTACTTGTTTTATATTTTGAAAAGTTATGCATGTAAAAACATTTTGAGGTCCTGAAATAATACATACACATACATACAGTATGTGTGACTATAAACCTGAACACTTACACACACCCATACTGTTTACACCTATATCATTTTAAAATACTCACACAGGCATATTATATGCATACAAATATATACATTACAGCTGTCTGTATATACAAATCTCTAAAGTATGCACAGCCACGGAAGATACTGTATGCATACTGTATGCCAGGCTTGGGCAGTGTCACAGTATCACAATATACCAGGGTATTTAGAAATCCTGAACGCCTGATTTTCAATACTGTCAAAAATACAGATGCTTATCTTCCTATTAACCTCACAACATGTCCTAACTGGATATGACGCCAGCAAGCGACGGCAACTAAATCAGTTTGATTGCACTGCCCACGAGAGATGTGACGTGATGTAGTACAATGCAGTGCACGGTTTTGAGCTGAACCTTTGTCAGACGCCCCGTTTCTATTTTTATTCTGTTGCTCCGATTGGAAGCATGGCAATGGACAATGAGCGGCTGATTCACAAAGTTTAAATGAGGAATTATTTATAGGATACCTCAGAAACCTAAATAAGTTGGCATCTGGCTGGAAGAAGATGGCCAGGAATATGAATGTTTCTGGTAAGATTTGTGTCGAATGCTAACAAGCTAGCTTGTTTTACAAAGCGGATATGGTGATATGATATAGTATGGGAGCTACAACAACACCTTTAAGTTATCAGCAATAGCACTGCACTGTATACACTCACTTATCTTTTCAGTGGTTACTCTGAGACCACAGCTGCTAGCTAAGTGGTTCGTTTACATGACATGACAGATTTCCATATTTAACGGATCCAGTGTGGACAGCGAGCTTCTGATGGCATGATAGTCTGACACTAGCATCCAGTAAGGACACAGTGTCATACTAGAGAGGCTGTATTGAAGACACATCAGGCGCCACCGGATGTCAGTCTGCAACATGCAGCTTAGCTGACTGCGAGTGGTGGGGATAACGTTAGAAGACTGTTAACAGCCTGTATGTGTTGTGCCCACAACAGCAGAGAGCAGAGAGGCCGCAGGGGAATCAGCTTATATTTACATTTAACTTGGTGTTTTAAGGGTTTATTTCAACCAAACCAGAGGTGGTGATTGTTGGAACAGTGGAGTAACTAACTAAATGAAACAAGACTAACCAAGAAGACAGACACATGAATTCAGAAGGTGTGCAATTGTATTTCAGAGGTAGAGTGGGTTGACCTCTAATCAGAAGGTCAGCAGTTCAATCCCCAGCTCCACATGTTGAAGTATCCTTGGGCAAGATACCGAACCCCATATTGGAGGTTCGGTATCTTGCCCAAGATAATGGAGGCCTCAGCCACCAATGTGTAAATGTGTGTGTGAATGGGTGAATGTGACATGTAGTGTAAAAAGTGCTATGAATGGTCGTAAGACTAGAAACGTACTAAACAAGTGCAGGTCCATGTGCAGGTCCATTTCTCTGTTTAATAATGAAATAGGTGTACGAATATTACCTTTCTTGAACTTTTGTGAGTGCACTGTGTATTTATTAGACTAAAAATGCCAAGAGAGCTTGCAGGATGTAGAGGACTCCGGGTGGGGCTATCACTACACATTAATACCTTCATATACCATATACCCCGATGAAATTCCAGGAAGATATGAAAAAATGCCTACCGCCCAAGCCTTATGTATACATAAAGTATCTTCCATGACTCTATGATGACTCCCTTTATTTAATGATTACATAAACATACATATATACATACATACAGCCACGTATTGATGTATGTTTATATGCTCATATGTAATGTATTATGCACAAATTTGCATTAGAATGATTCTAATTAAATTTTCATCTGATGTGTGCTGCTACAGTTTCATGCTACAATGACATTCACATCAGCATTAAACTGCAGACCTATGTGTTGTATCTTGTATTGTCAGTTTTACTTTTTTTGTTGTAAGATCACAATGAGTTTGACACATTTCAAGTCAAATAATATCAAATGGTTTAGTGACCTCTAAGAGGAGACAAAACCTTCTAGGTTTTTGGCTGATTGTCCGACAGATAACATGGCCACCTCTCCACACCATGACACTTTTCCACAAACCCACACTGCCACATACACAAGAGCATATTTAATGGTTAAGAGTTTGCATTCAAAAATAATGAAAAGACTCTCCTTGCTCTCACAGTGGTATCTAGTCATGCAGAGTTTTATTTGACCCTGTTACTCACACACACTGTCAATAGTTTTCATTGGGACTATGACTATGGTCCAGTGAAAACAGAGATTGATTATTATAAGCAAGCTGAACATGTCTCTAGGAAGAAATGTAATGAATAAAACCAAAACTACCAGCAGATAATAGATAGCACAGCAGGTAGGAGAGGAGATTTGTTTATTTTAAGGAGCAGCAGCTGAGAGTACTGTAGGTGTGACCAGGTTACTGCAACAGATATTGAAACTCCCTGTAACTTGCAGTGGGTCATGATCACAAACCACAAAGACAAAGATGTAAAAACAAAGATGGAGCAGCAGAGGGGAGAAAGAGTGAATGAGAGAGAGTCGGAGCCACAGCCTATGAATACCATGCCAGCTATGTGGGGCATGTGGCAACACACACACACACACACACACACACACACACACACACACACACACACACACGGAGGCACCAAGCGGCAATGCAGGGGTATTAACAGATTAGTGCAGGGGGTGTGTTGGGGGGGCATGTCTCCAAGAAACAACCAACACACTCTACCCCCCACTGAACTGGATTCCAACACCACATGGCACGACTGGTGTATGTGTGTGTGTGTGTATGTGTGGTGCTCAGACTGGCTGTCTGGAAAATTTGGCAAACTCCAGATGGACTGAGTCACCTCGAGCCTTTAGGGCTACTGTGATAAATTAAGTGTTGGTTTATTATGATGCCATCATACTATGCATTTTGTTGGTGTTCTACCTGCGACACATATTAGAGACTGTTAGGTTGACATTATGCTGCATTGTGTGTCTGTGTACCTCATTATATTGTTGGAGACGTCTTAGCAGCCTGTCTTCACTATTTTGCTGTGATGTGGGAAAACAGTGCTACAGTACTTTACAAAACAAAACTGACACTGCAGATCACCTCACCATTCAGGGGGACTCTCAGCAGGAATGTAAAGGTGTTAGGAAAATATAAAAATGTCACATTCAACAATGTCCCTGCACAAGACTGTATCATCATTCTGTTGTGTTCACCCATCTCCTTTTCAACAATCATGACATCTGGTTTGAATGGGCTTGGTGCTGTAATTTCTATAGAAAAGAGGAAATCTGTCATTTATTGAGGTGTTCCAACTCTAACAGACAGAGACGTACAGTAGGCAGTCCTAAAACCAGCTACACAGAAGTTGTGAAACCAGGTTTTGAAAGCAGACCATTTTTGGTGAGCTACAAAGCACATTTCTTTCTTTGATATGAACACGGTAGGTTTAGGATTTACACATCATGGTGACTGATATCATGGAGCAGTTAAGCACAGTTGTGAATTTTATGATGAGATCAGATGTCTGAAGACCACAGACATGTTTCACTTTCCTTTTTTTTACCCTTTGATCTCTGTAAGAGAAATGTACTGCTGGTGCCTGTTGCTATTTTGCTTATTGTGATGTCATTTCTTGGAGTGTCTTCAAATGCTTTGTATCCCTAAAATCTGTACAGCCTAAGCTAAAAGGTTATGTAAGTCAATAAACTATAATAATTTAAAAAAAATTAAATTGCATCATTCAAAAAAAAACAACCCAAAAAACAATGATGTATTTGTCATCAGATTTTTCTAAATAAAAATACAAAACAAACTGATCCAAAAGATTTTTAAATGTAGCAACATGAGCAAATTATTTCTTAATGCTCCATAAGTCATTTTAACTATGCACATTATTTCGTTTTTGAGATATGCTCATTTTTATTAGCAAAAAGCAAAGGCATTGTGATATCATCGTTCTTTCCTCTGGGTCCACTCCATGTTTTTACATGGTCATGCTTCACACGTTGTGTAGTGTGGTGACGTCATTATGAGTGAACAACATGATGACATGAAAGAAAGAAGCTTAGCTTTCTGCTGCAAAAAGAATGATTGTTCTAGCTATCATTGACTTGTATTTTAGATCGATATATCCACAACTATGCAAACAATCTCCTATGCCCATTATAGGGACATTCCAGTGTAGATACTACATTTGTACCACTTATAAGGAAAGGTAACATAAGCTAATGACATGAGGATAGGGGAGACAGAAGCCCTAGCTTTCTGCTGCAGAAGCCTTAGCTTTTTTTTCTGCAATGAAAATCAATGTTCTACAGTAACTATTAGCTGGTCTTTATTTTAGAACTATTTAAACAGGATCATGCAACCAACGATTTCCAGGTGTGACTGAAATGAATATTTGAACCAAGCTGCCCCGCTGATAGGCTGCTGCTTTTCCCTCACACAGTCTGTCAAACAAACACACTGACAAAGAAATGAAACTGGACGAGCATAACAAAAGAGAGAGAAAATGATTCCTACTTCAGTACTGAGTGAGTGAGCAAGCGAGTGAGTGAGTGAGTGAGTGAGTGAGTGAGTGAGTGAGTGAGTGAGCGAGCGAGCGTGTGCGTGTGAGCATGTTCATGTCTACAGATATGTGTGGGAGTGTGCCAGACAGCCGTGTTGACTTCATTAGTCTCCAGTTAATCTCTCAGCATGTGGTGCAGAATGTAGCCTCACAAACTGGCAGTTAACAAACACACACACACACACACACACACACACACACACACACACACACACACACACACACACACACACACACACACACACACACACACACACACCAGCTGCACTGAGATGAATATCATCAGAAGTGATTGTTTTAATGCCAAAAAATAAAAACCCCTCAGATCTGGTGACCAGTCACTGCTCTCGATTCCACACCCCATAAACCAAAGGTGATCCAGCATTTTCAGTTGTTGGCTCCAAATTGTGGACTACTTTGCCATGATTTACATCTTCCTCCTCTACACCTTTAAAATCTGTCTTAAGACCCATCTCTGTTCCTCAGCCATGTCATTATCGTCATGAGGACACCTGACCACGTTCTGATTTTTATTTGTTACGATTTTATTTTGTTGTTTGTGCAATGCTGTTTTGTGTTTTAATTATATAATAGATTATAGTCTGTGTTTCTTTTCATTTACTTGTATTTTATTACAGCTGTTTCGATTTGGATCATTCAAATGTACATTATAAATAAACTTGACTAAAATAGGACATGGCTTACAAACTGGCTTACCTAACAGATTAAGCTAGACTTGTTTTTGATTGGCGATATGGCAATTACTATTGCAGAATTCCAGCCATATAGCTAAATGAAGAAGTGGCCTATTGAACAGAGTGACTAATCACAGGTTTAGTGGCAGAGGTAAAGGAGGAAAAGGACTCAGTGCACCAAGCATCACCATAAATCACCAAGCCCGCTATCCACCATCTGGCTTGTGTGGGGGTACCTCTGGTCTGATCTATGAGGAGGCCAACAGTGTGTTGAAGGCCTTCCTGGAGAATGTGATCCATGATGCTATCATCTAACTACATACAGAACTCTAAGAAATGACTGTGACCACCGTCGATGTGGCATATGCTCTGAAGAGGCAGAGACACTCTGTACAGCTTCAGTGAATAAATAGATACTTTTGTAATTAAAAGCAAAAAAATCTAGTGAGCGTAATGTTTATATTTTAATTGTCTTGGCAACATATCTTCTAGATCACACAACGTCAGGCTATTTAATATGCTGTTAATGAATTTGTTTATTTATTCGGCCTATTTCCTGGTGGACATTTTAGCCTTTGATATTTTTATCTGCTGGCCAACCACACGTGATTGCAGCAAAGAGCCAGCATATACCAGTTAATGTAAACCCTGATCCTTTTGTATTGTATTATATGGTTACTATGTCTGCTATGCCAGCGAAACACCTTTAAGATGCCCAACGATTCTACACTGAAATAAACTGACAGCTGCTGATATTTATTTACATACTGACAGAAATTGTAGGACATTACATTCTGAATGTAGACATGCACAGGTTGAAACAAAAACTTTGAATACAATGTTTGAAAGAATATGCTTTCCTATTCAAAACTCTATTGAGAGAACTTACTAGAGTATTTCCCTGCTGCTGTGTGTAGATAATAAGAAGGCTCCAGATGGAGCCGACACACTCTTCAGTTCCCTCATGCAAACACTGTTTCATCACACACACACACACACACACACACACACACACACACACACACACACACACACACACACACACACAGTCATTGATGGTCTTCAGCTGTTTCTGTATGTGTGTGTGAGTGTTAAGCTGGGAGACGCTGTGACACGTGGCTGCTGACACACCCCTCCTAGCACATCAATGCCTTCGATGACAGCTGTGTCAGCTGACACTACTGCTTGACCTCCTGACACACACACACACACACACACACACACACACACACACACACACACACACACACACACACACACACACGCTGATACATTAGCGGGTTTTACACTGACTCTACAATAGGTGCAATCGCAGATTGGGGACAGAGTTGTCTCTCCTTTAGGCCAGTATCGAAGGAAGTGACAGTGCCGCAACAATGGCTACGGTTACATGATGGCTTCTCATTCAGAATGAAATAAATCTTAATGAAATCATTCGAAATTAAAGTCTTTCCAGGTAGTTTAAATGGGAAATATTCATTCCAATTGAGGGTTTACATGGGAGATCAGTTTAATTGCCTGTATTCAGGTCTGCACAAGGTTTGGGGCAGAGAAGGTTTCTGATTGGATAGGGGGCGGGATGGATGTTACATGTTTATGTTTACCGGAAGAAAACACTGTGGTCCTCGCTCCGGATCACAAGATGCTTGACGACGCCGTTCTTAGTGCCTTTTTCGGGCATGTTTTGTTTATATTCTTGAAGCAGCAGTATGACAACAACCTTGTTCTGCTAATGCTTCATCTGTTGAGGAGGAGAGGGGAGGTAGAAGACTGTGCTTTGGCGAATGGAAACCGGTTAGTGCAACAAGTCCAACTGCTCTATCTCAGCCCGTTGCTTTGCGCGCTATATATGCCATTGCGCCAGAAGGGCAAGGAAACGAGCATGCGCAGAAAGACCAGAATGAACTTAAAGAGGAATGAGTGTATACATGCACACAAAATTCTTTCATTCGGAATGACAAATGGAATAAGCCACCCCCTTTAATCGGATTTAAGTTTCAATCGGAATGACTGTTTACATGACCACTTTTAATCAGAATGGCCTTTCATTCCGATTAAAATTGGAATTAAACTGTCCATGTAAACGTACTGAATGTCCGTGTAAAAGGGACAGCCAGCAGGACAGAATCATGGGCAGTGCAGATTCCCTACCCAGCTCTACTTATCTTTCTCGTTGCTTAAACATTTGTGGGAAATTTAAAAAGTAGCTGACAGCAGTTAGCAACTAACTCAAAGAACAAGAACAGCGGACAAATTGAAAAAACAGTGTCAGGAGCTCCTTACCCTCCGAGCAGAGGACAAGATCAGCTGCCATATAACAGAGACAGCAAACACAGGAGCGGCACGATGCTGTTGTTGTTTGGTTCAGTTTAAAAATGCAAAAGCAGCAGGAGGAAGGGATTTTGCAGTGTCTTTACAGCACTATCTCTGTGTAAAAAAGACTACTAATGCTGTGGACACATTTCAGGTGAGAATCATGATTCTGTACCCAGCTCTACTGGACCCAGCTCTAGTGCTGTAAAGTTTAGTTGATTCAAAACACACATTAAATATGGCTTAATAGAGACAATTTCAAACACAAGTACACAAACTGGCTTCACTATAAATTGCAGCATTGACAGACAAACACTTGTCTTTGTCTGGACACATTTTCCCAACCAATACATGATACAAACATGCTAATGTTATTAGCACAAGTCTGTGGCATTTTGCATTGTGTAAATTAGCCTAGCTACTGGCGATCTTTCCCTCCTCTCATATAAAACCAGGGACAACAGCAACATGTAACAAAGATAACAGCATATAATTTGGCTCCATTACAACTCACAAGATTCTTTGACAAAATAACTGTCTTATACTAAACATGTTTTCCAAACAAATACAACATGCTAATGTTATTAGCGCCAGTCTATGGCATTTTAGATTGTATAAATTAGCCTAGCGAGGACCGGAAATTTCCTCTGTTCATATGAAGCCAGGATAAATCCTGAAGTATAAATCCCTGAAGGATAAATGACACACAAGACTTAAAATGCTATTTTAAGTTACTGCCTTCACAATTTATTGTTTCTCATCTGTGAAATGCAAGTAAATACAAGCTTCGTTTCCACTGATGGAAATGGTTTCAGCTTACAGAAATAGACAGGACGTCTGCGTCACCACAACGTTGAACGTTAGAGTGGGCGAGTTCAACGTTGTGTAAACAAAGGGGTGTTTTGAAAACACCGCCATTTTCACAGGTAACTTAGCCTGTCCCTCCGCCGCAGGAAATAATGGATTAATCCTGGAAAGCTATTGATGTAGCACTTTCCTCCTTATGAAAGTAACATGGTGATTATTCGACCAATGAGAATTTGGTCGGACGAGAGCATAGCGACCAAATAATCGACTAGTCGACCAGGAGACTACAGCCCTAATGTTCTCACAGTTTGAAATTCCCCTCACACTCTCCTTGTTAACGCCTTTGTCAGTCTGTGCAGGGTGTAGACAGTCATGTGTCTCTGATATTTGCAGGAAACTGTGATTGCTATGTGCTGCTGTCTGTCTCAACAGTCTTACAAAGGAGCATTTGGTGTGTAAAGCCGAGCTGGAGCCTTGCTCAGCAGCTGAGACTCTGCAGCTGGAGTTCCCTCTGCCTCTCTCAGCTCACTTCCTCCATCAGTCCCTCTCCATGTTGAAACAAACACTGCAGTTTTCATCACTCTTCAATTACTGCTCATCTGTGTGTGACTGTGTGTGTCTGGATGAACGGGTGAAAGAGAGAGAGTGTGTGGAGTCTTTCCTCAGCAGGAATTTCTTATCTCATAATGACTAACTGCCAGGAGTGGAGTGTGTCTTTTTTATTGTGTGTGTGTTTGTATGGAGAGGGAGGCCAGGGGGGGTAAGTGAGCATAAGAGCAACTGAAGGGCACTGGCAAGGTAAATACATAAAGCATGTGACGCACCCACTCACACACCGACTGACAATAGAAGGTCCAGTACTAAATACAAAATGTTAGCTCAGTCCTGTCTCAGATAACTACTTGACCTTGATGGAGAACATCAAGTCAAGGAATGAGTTAAAGGACAATTCCTTTCAAATATATCAACACTTACGTCAATATTGTTTTTTATTTAGGCTAATACCAAAATTGTGATATTTGAGGGTTCAAGAAATGTGATAATAACAGCAGAAGCAATTCTTTTTTGCAATATGGTCTGACTTTCCTACCCCACAGCTCTCAGCCACAAGCACTTTGTTTCCTTCTGAAGACAGAAATCTTTAGGAACACCTTAACCCTCATCTGGCCGCTGTAGGCTTCATCACGTTACTCAGACAGGAGGTAAGGGTTCATTTGTTGGGGACTATTTTCAGTGGTGCATTAATCCATTTGCTGTTTTAGTGAGTAGCTGTGGGAGCAGGATGGTGAATGTGGGACTGCGTCAAAATCAACTACAGTATGTGCGTTCACAGTAATAAAGGAACATGTTACCCAGTGTAAAGGCTGATTTATAGCTGTACATAGGCTTTGTTGTGCTTAGTGGATCTGCATTGCTCTGTAATTTCACTTCCACAAAAACACAAGTTGGTGGTGGGGCTTCTTTGCTACTGTGTTGAGTCTGTCAAGTGCAATAAAGTTTGATTTATTCAAATTTAACACAAAATACTTGATTCACTGTTGGTTTTGATGTTTTCATGAGATTTGATGCCAAAATAAAATCATTAAATAAGGAAGAAAATCAGGGTGTTGGGCCACATTGTTTCAATAATGCAAGGGAATCTCAATGCTACACATTGACATTTTGGACAACCGTGTGCCTCCAACAGTTTGTGTTTGTCCTTTCCAGTTTCAACATAACCATGTCCCTGTGCACAAAACCAGCTCCGTAGAGAAATGTATTTCCTAGTTTGGTGTGGAAGAACTTGACTGGCCTGCACAGAGCTCTGACCTCAACCCTATCCTACACCTTTGGGATGAATGGGAAGACTAACTGTGAGTCAGACCTGATCACCATCACAAGTTTGAGTGGCTGCACACATTTGGCCATGTAGTGTGCATAAAAATGCAGCCGTTCATTCTGCACTGAATGAAACAGAGACTCGTGGCTGCATGGAAGGTAGAAAAACACACTCAAACATCTGAAACACTACAGCATGCTTTGGAAAATGGTCAGCAGTAATGTTGAGTACATGTGATTTGTAATGTAAATCGGCAAGAGTGAGTAAAGACACTATCTGACTGTAAATACTGTACACTGCATAGGTAAACATATACTGACCTCTGGGACACCACTCTCTCTCCTTGATGAAATCCTGGTGACATGTACACATGGGGTATGACTTCACTGTACACTTACTCCCTTCAGAGTTAATTAGGATGACACCACTAGACTCACATGGAACAACTCCAGCCTCAACAAATAAAACCAACAGACCTGCACTGGTAGTGGCTGTTGCAGGCTGTAATATTCATTGTATCCAGCAATGGGATCATTTTGGAGAGACAAAATAGTGTTCTAGTGATTTTTGTGTATTTAGACCCCAGCAGAGATGAGGCTGAAACTATGAGAATTTAGTGCTGTGGATGATGAATCACCACGGTTTTTCCTCCAGGGAGCATGATCTCAGGAGATGTCATGGCATTAGGTCATGGAACAACTTGTATGGGCTATAAATGGAAATTTTGGTGCTGTAAGAAGTTGGTATGTGCAAATTGGATTTTCTGTGGGATGTTTTTTGAGCTCTTGCAACAATAGTATTTTTCCTTTATTATTCCTCCTTCACTTTTGACCTATTTCCATGGGCATGGTATGGTGCATTTTAGATGTGCTGTGGCCAACCTTTGGTTATATGTAGTAAGACTTTGGCCTGTATATCATTGGTCTGTATATCAAACGAGATATGGATATGACCATGATTATTTTGCTGACCTTGATAATGCCCATTGTGTTCAGTTAAGAATGCCACCAACATTTTAGCCAACATGATGCCAGAATGAACAGCATGGTTTACCCACAGTTCTCCCTTCTTTTTCTTTCTACTCCTGCCTACTTGCGCGAGTCTGAAGGAAAACAAAGGAAACGACAATTTAAAAATGACACGGCAGCAGCACTTTAGTCACTGGCTTGCCAACCCCTGGCAGTGAGCCAAAAAAATCTGTCATTTGTAGTTTTACACTTCAACAACTTCATCCTCCAGGCTGTAAAGCCAACAACAAACTACCTGGCTCCCAGGCCGTCCATCCCGGAAGGCTGACTGCAGCACACTGGCCAGATGTCCTAAGCTTGACTGTTTGTCTCAAGAGGCTTGGTCACTTGATATTGATTTTGTTGGCATTTGCATGTTTGCATTAAGTAATTTTGGTCTTTTCCTAAACAGGTACTATAATTTATATATACCTTCTTGTATCTACAGTATGAAGAGGTATTAATTACATTTTCAAAAATAGACTGAATATTTTCTTTCATATTCCAATTCCAGTGTCTGAACATTATAAAGAAATAAAGTTCATTGCTCTTTGAAAGGATCTACTGGCATTATTATTATTATGCTATTATATTATCATTATATCAATGGCATAAAATGGTCTCAAATTACAATAACATTGTTTATTGTTAAGATTTCTGTGACAATATATCATCCAAAAGTACAACTAGGCTTTTTCAACATTGTGTGAGAGACAACATGTCCACCTTTAATGTGTCATGATGCTGGTGGAAAGATTTGAAGTTTGGAAAAAAAACACTGTACTCTATTACTGCACTGACGATACAATAATAATGCTACTGAATTCATAATAGAGCATTTTAGTTGTGACATATCCTACAGATGAATTTATTATGAAGCAGTTAGAGATGGACAGAGCAGCACAGATGAGGTTGTATGTTAAGAAACAGGGGAGCAGCTGGACCCAACATCCCCATCATCAACAATACACACACACACACACACACACACACACACACACACACACACACACACATCACTCTGGCTCACAGTGGTGCTTACACATATCACATATGGCTCACTGCACCACAGCAAGCCTGGAGGGGCTTCCCCAGAGTACACACACACACACACACACACACACACACACACACACACTCGCCTTGTCACCTGCTGGCACAGTAAAGTGCTTACTCACCCAACCACAAGATCAGAGCTGAATTATTAACAATCTTATTATTTCACTGGTCCTCCTCCGCACACACACACACACACACACACACACACACACACACACACACACACACACACACACCACACACACACACACAGCCTACTGTTTATTCTGTCAGCATTTTTTCCTCCTTTTGTCATCCATGCTGTCTGTTCCTTCTCTACTTCTTCTGTCTCTCAGCTCTTAGTATTCCTCTCTGCCTTTTCCTTCTCATCCAGTGGAACTGTTCAGCAGGTTGTTTCAGTGTGATGTGAAGTATGAAGACACAAATTCATTAAAAATGCTGCTATGGGAATGTAACAGGAGGACAATTCATTTTGTCATTTTCCATGGTAAGGTAGGATTTCTTTAATCGTCCATCGCTTTATCTTTCTAACCACCACTGATAATAAAGTAATAATTTCCCCAGATGTCTTTGTCGTTATATTCTTAAGTTTCAGTTATGCCAACTGCACTGATGAATAAATGACTATTCAGTAACATGCTCAAGATGGTGATAGCATGTGAGCAAATAGCAACTAAAGAAGACCACCAACTGATTGTCTTGTGATTCTTCCTCTGCACTGTCAGACATTAGAGATTAAGCAGTAGAATTACAGGGGAAACCAATGAGAATATGAACTACACTGTAAACTCCAATCTATCCATGACACAAAATCTTGATGTATAGTCTACACAAATGCCCCGGAATGTCAAAATGGCTCACAAGGGATGAAAAACCCATCCCTTGTGAGCTTGACAATTTTTTTTATGTTAAATCAACAATTTTTGAGTTAATGTTGACTTATTTTGTCTAAAATTTATGAAGCTTTTTTGCCTAATAAGTTTAAGGCAGATAAGATGTTCCCAGCATGCTGTGAGACAATGTGTTTAAGGCCATAAGCCGAAGAAAACTGTCTAAATGTGTTCTAAATCGTTCATATTACCCATCACACAGAGATTGATGTTTATGATGAGTTACATCACATACACAGTTAGTGACCTCCCATCTGTGTGGATATTGGAGTGTCCAACACAAAGTTGTGTTGGCGTGAATTAAAGAGCACTTCCTGGTTCAGAGTTTATCTCTCTGCTTTACTGAGTAAATGAGAAACTCAAGCTTGCCACAAGGTAAATGATGAATGTGAATGTGTACTCAATGCTTTTATGTTTATATGACATAGAATTAAATGCTCAAACAACAACAGTTACGTTAAACTGACATAAAATTCCTGTCAAACAAGGTTCATGTGACACATTAATTTTGTGTGTGGTGTACTTAACGTTTTTATGGTACTATATTGTACTAAACTAAAAGTTTAGAGTGCAAGCTTTTTCCAAAAAAAAAAATAAAATAAGAGGTTCACAGGAGACTAAGCAAGGGTAAGTGTTCCTTGTGCTCACGATGGTCATGAATCGAGGCTTCAACTGCAATATATTGTCAGCTTTTGAGAGAAACAGGAAGAGATCTTGTTTGTTAAATCATTAAACCTCTCAACTCGCTTACTGCTGTGATACCGCTTCCTCTCACACACCAGGTGCCAAATATTACATGTACAAGTGTCATTCCATAACAGCTCTGTAACATCTGAATAAAGATGTCAGGAACACTGAGGTGACAAAAAGCCATCAGTTTCACAGCTCGACAAAGTAATGTTAATGTTTTCCTGAAAATAGCTATAGGCCTACTGTAGTTCTGGACAGTAGGTTAATCACCTTTCTATATCACTGCATATAGTGTAAAATGTAAACTGTGAAACGTAAAGCTTTCTCACTTTATTTCTGTATTTTTTGTACTTTTTTCTGCATGCCTAATTTTTTAAGTTTTTAAATATTGAAATCTTTAATTTGACTCTTTACCCTTGACTGCTGTAACACTGGAATTTCTCAATTGTGGGATCAATAAAGGTATATCTTAACTTATCTTTATTTATCAAACTGAACTCCCTGAATCTCTCCAATGAGCCATAGAGTGAAAATTGACCAGTTACTCTCCACTGAGACTCAGAATTAAAAAAAAAAAAAAAAAAAAGTTGGACCACAGGTAAAGGACCACACCTTCACAACAACTCTGTGATATGCCACTGCAGATGATACTGACTGGCTGATATCCAATATCTGCAAACCTTATCACACAACACAAAGAACAACCTTGAGTTTTTGATTTGACAAAAAACAGACACGCATATACCAGAAAACAGTGACAATAGTAGGAAGTGTGTGTGTGTGTGTGTGTGTGTGTGTGTGTGCGTGCATGATACAAAAACATCCACAACTCAGGAACAATAACACTAAATGTCCTATTCTTTGCTTCAAGATTTTTCATTTTTTAACTAAAAGCTTCCTTTCTTGGTGCCTTGCTTTCACTCTCTCCTCCTGTCTACATAGAACATAAAATATTCATGGAAATGTCTCTCTACAGAATCAATTCCTTCTGTTCTTACCTTGCCCAGTGGCTTGTTGCTGCTCTCCCAGTTCCTCTTTTCCAGGGAGGGGGGCACCTGGTACACATCCTGTCCAGCTGCTGTTCCACCGGCTGGGGCTGTTCCCTGGCCTGGTACCGGACCTACAGAGGGGGGTACCTGGTAGATGTCCTGCCCAGGAAGCTGATACTGTCTCTGGGTTAAAGCTGGGGTCTTGCTGGGGGGTCCAGGAGGAAGTCCGCTTGGGCCAGAGGGGACCTGGTACAGACTTTGTGGACTTGGCTTGGGGCCATGAGAGGGGGGCATCATGTAGACAGAGTCTGGGTTGGTCTGTGCAGGGCTTGGGGTGGAGTAGGCTGGATGCATAGATGTGTACTGGGTTGAGGGGAGAGGCTTATTGGGAAAACCCGAAGAGGAAGCAGCGATGGCAGCAGATGATGGAGCAGGAGCTGGTTTGGCGTAGGCGCTTAGAGGGGGGAGAGGTCGCTGGACTTGGGAGGAGGGACAGGAAGCAGCTGGCTCTGGTGTAGAAGGAGTGGCCTGTTGCTGCTGCTTGCTGTCGTACATGCCGACCAAGATCTTGAGACGGTTGCCAGGGACGATGCCTTGGCGACCATGAAGGGAGCAGAGCCACCAGCCATCCAAACCCTGTGTGTCACGCTCCAACACTGTCATGATGTCACCCTTACGGAAGGACAGTTCGTCTGGAGACTCTGCCACATTGTCATACAACGCCTTGGCCAACACGTTCTGTAGGAGAACAGACAAGACATATATATGTAAGAAACATACTGTGCAAACTCAAATTGGTTCATGTTCACATGTAGCTTTAATAAAGCAAGGCAACAGAAAAAACATGTCATCCACAAGACCGGCTTGTAAGATGGGTCCAAAGTTCCCAATAGCCTATATTCCCAGCATGGGACCCTGGGAACATAGGAATGACCTCATTAGGTTAATGTAGGGTGATGTGTACTGTATCCTTATTTTATCTGTTTGTTGGTAGCTGTGCTGGTAGATCATACTGACACTGTCAGAACTTGAAATCAGCAAATACATTTAAATTTGTGAACATGGCAGACAGCCCCAACAGGTGATTTAACAGCAACAAATTAATAAAAGCAAAAGCCATAAATCAAATGGTTTTCTCAATTTATGAAAACTGCTTTAGGTAAGTGAAAAAATCATCTCTGCCAAGTGCAGTAGATGGATGATTACCCAACCAAGGCTTCTCCCAGACCACATTAGGCTTTTCTGTCTCCCATAACTTGTAAAGATGGCAGTCATACTTATCCAAGCTGAAATCCAAGCACCAATAGGTCTCTTGACAAAACTGTGGCTACCACACAAAAGCCCATGATTTTTTTTTTTTTTTTACAGTTTATTAATTAAACAGGACATGTTTGGGATAGTTTAGAAACTATATCTCAACTGTAGAATATTCTCCTCTGTACATATCTTGGTCACAATATTGTTTATACTATTGGTTAAGATATCTCTATTGAGTGATGTATCTTTCATAGAGACATCAATAGTCTCACATTAGTAGGACCGAAGTACAGAACAAAATCATCGCACTGCATCATTTTGTACAGCAATAAGCATAAGTCCAAACCATGCCATAAAATATGTTGTTTTTCATTGCCTTTTCTAATCTGCCAACCGTAAAGTTTGAGTAGGTTTGGGCACAAAAACCCCTAGCTTAGTGTTTGAGAAACATTGTGGTTATGGTTAAAAGAAATAAACAGTCACTGTTGGAAAAATGGGATGTGAACTGTGGTCTCTTATGTCATAGTCACATGCTTTGCTGTATCAAAAGCAAGATTTAAAAACTTATTTTTCCAAAATCTTCCTGGAGCTGTCTCCCCACCATCAACAACTAGCTATGAGTAGCACCTCTATTTTCTCTGTGCAATGCATTATGGGTCACTGGTGTCCATCAACAGCACGCTCAAGGATGAAGAACATTAAGTATACATCATCATTTTTTTCAAGATACTAAGAATGTACTGTGGTATGGCATAGTAACCCAGCAGCTCTGATAATTGCTCTTGTGTTGAGCCATGGAGGACATGTCTGTCCTTACACATGAGAAAAACTGAAAAATCCAGCCACAGCTGTGCACATCATTAGGGTGGCAGCTACAATCATATTCTGATTCATTTTCATAAACCACATGCTGTTACATGTGTAAGCATGCAGCCATAGAGAGGGCAAAGTACAAGGACACCGAACTGCTAATGTTGTTTGATTGTAGATAAAGTCTGCTGTGGACAAACCAACATAAAACCATAAAAAGATTTAATAGTTCTAATAAATATGAGTCCATTTCATATTCAAAAGCCATCTGATCTGTAGTTTTCAACATTTACTCAACAGAATGGGGATCAAATTGCATTGTATTGCATACCTTATCATAATTTATTGCCCACACAGCAAAAGGAAACTCTCTCTAACACACGCACGCACGCACACACATATGCACACACGAAGGTCAAAAAGTTTCAAATTCCACATGTTGAGAATAGTAAAGTGTAAGAATAAAAGCAGAAAATACAGCTATTTGGCAATTTCAATTAAAAAAAAATGAACACACAAATGCACACGCACTCTCACACACTCACATACACAAACCCAGCGTGCAAACAGAAACACCTCCCATCAGTCACTGAAACTCTTTGAAACTAAACCAATATTTGTCGTCCACGTCTGAACTCAGCCGACTCTCCTCCCTCTCTGTGTCAGAGTTCCACCCCAACTATCACAGACTAGTACAGCCTGTACTGGCCCTGTGCCAGCCCCCCCCCCCCACACACACACACACACACACACACACTCACACTCCTACTTAAGCACAAAGCACTGGCCACCTAAATGAGGCCATGTAATTGGCTTCAAGATTTGTAGTCAGACTTTTTTTTCACTGCACTGAAGGCCTGTTCATGGCCTCAGAGTGGGCTGTGAACGAGACACTCGACCCTGATATACTCCTTTCATCCAATTCATTCATTAGCCGTGTTTAAACAGCACAGAAAATTTCCTTTTAAAGGAAAAAAACAAACATACCACACAGTTAACAATTATGTGATATTAAACTACTTTGTAATCAAAAGTCCGATTTCTTTTCTAGGTACCTGCTCTTCCTCAGTCTGACTGACTTTCCTCCAGTCAGAGTGTATTGCACCTTGTTCCATCACTTGCATGTTGGTGCAGAATCTTGTCTGTGTACAGTTTGACACTAGGAGGCTTGGACCCAAACTGGCCTAGGTGTTCTGCACATATTCCACAGTTTCCACCCCAGGCTTTGATTCAGAAGTTGAATAGCATTAAATGGGTAACAGAAGAAGAAGCCGGTAACAACATGAAGAGATCTACCTCCAGAGCCATGCATTTTTGGATGGACAGAATGCACAGAGCTGTAAAATTGTCCACCACGGTACCAGTTTGCCACTAGATAACAGTAGCTTGCTTGTTTCATGACTGTTTGGTCTGTGACATGGTGGGTTAACCCGAGAAAGGGCCAATACTAACAAGCTGAGAGATGGCATATTGCCACCCATAGTAGCAGAGTTGGACATACTTTGGTCGATAAACTGACTCCTCTGCTTGGGAAAAGGACAGGAGTCCAATGAAATTGTCGAGTCAAGCTATAACTGTAGCTTGACTGTGTATGTAAACATACTGTTTAAATCACTGTTTAACATACCAGCAAAACTTTGTGACATAGCAACTAGTTTGGAGCCACTGGTGGTCTAGATGTCAAAATTTAAAAACCTTCAATGTATGTAAATTGAGAATGGCTTTTTCATGGAAGCAGGAGACATCCAGCAGTCCAGCATGAACAATAGAATGGACAATATTTGCATATTAACAGAATCTGGATCTTTCATTGAGAAAGAAAGTGGATGTAAGTTTCAGAATTTCTAATGAGGTAAGTGAACTTTTTTTTGTCATTTTTTAAACACATCAGATACAAATAATTATCATCAAAAGCTGAGTATTGTATGTCTTCAAACTGGAGGGGATCTTCTGACCAGCAGCCATATGATCATATGTCCCTCTTGGACACAATGCATGCTGGATGTGTGGACATATCTACATAGGATTTCTAGAGATGAGTCAGACATGAAAAATATTCTCTTTCACATGTTTTACAAGTCAAAAGGTGTGATGTGGATGAGAACTAGACTAGCACTGTTGTACTTCTAGATCTGTCTGTAGATGTCCTATACAAGTATCAAGGTATGTATGGTGAATATGGCTGCCTTTACACTACCATGTCTTGATGCCCAATTTGATTTGTTGCCTATATACGATTTTTCCTGACTGCTGTTTAGATGTTCTATTCGCCTTATTTTTCACGGCGACATGGAGGCAAAACAGAACGCAGCAAGCTTCCGTTTTTTTTGTGCGACACTTCCGGTCCAGCACTCTTGACCACTGTGTAAATGTCCCACGGTATTTGCTCCAGTGACATTAGTGCGCGCATGGAAATGTTTACATTACAGAAAGCAATTTTAAGGACTAACTTTAAATATTTGCAGTTAATCTTTAAAGAATAAATCACCTGGAAAGCTGGCGCTTCTCCACATAATTTAAAAGGCAACTTAGCCTACACAGAGCGGTGGAAATGTCTGTGCGGCTGCAGAGGGGTGCGGCTGGATGATTGATGCGTACATGCTGATTCGGGTGCTATCAGAGCCAATCGCACATCACTATGGCTTAATAATCAACTCAGTCAATAAGAACAACTTGTCCTGTGTTAGGAGTGTATGTCGCTGACAGAAAGAAAGAAAGAAAGAAAGAAAAGAAAAAAAAGATAGAAAAGCAGCGTACCCCTCACATATTTATTTCTCACAGTTGCGCACACGTTTGACTGGCATGCAGAAGCACCATCTGTGTGTCTGTGTGTCGAGGGCGTTACTACACCGGACTACACAGCCTCTCTACCTGAGCAGCTTCAGCTCTACATGAGCAGCTTCAGCTACGGGGATCAAGCACTTTGTCTCACTCGGGATAGATTGTGCTTTTTTTGGTTCATAGTTTTTGATTATCATGTGACTTATTCGGCTTTCGTTCCTTTCCCTTGCTAATGAGCATGTCATCAAAATGCACTGTTGTTGCATTATTCATGACGTACGACGTGGATTGCCAGGAAATATCCGATCTGTCTGTTTAGATTACAGACCTATTGGCAGATATCTGATTCATATCCGATATATTTCCACATATGAAGGAGGCCTGAATCTGATCTGACAATATCCGATATCATGCATTTTTTCCTGTTTACACGTTCATGTTACAGATCCGATCTGAGAGGAAAAAATCGGAATTGGATCACTTGAACCATGTAGTGTAAAGTAGGCCTGTGTTTTGCTTTGTATCGCATTACTGGAATGACTTTAGTTTCATGTTGTGTAATTAACTCAAAATGACAAACAAATAAAGTTTAATGAAGCATATCACAGCATCTCTGATTGCATATATTGTGAGGCAGCACAATCCAATAAGCCATGTCTTTATTGTGAAGGAGTCTTTGTTTATGCTAAATTAATACCTTAAAGATGCTTCAAAGCCAATCAGAATCAGAATCAGAAATACTTTATTGATCCCCGAGGGGAAATTATTTATGTTACAGGTGCTCCTTGCAAGAGAGGAAAGATACGTGAAAATCTAAGAAATATAAACAATAGTATTTACAAATACATAGTTAAATAAACAGGAATTATTAACAAACATAAACGTAAATAAATGTATATATACATATATATATATGTCACAAGAAAACAAGCGCAAATACCAAACTTAATAAAGCAAAAAAAAGTAAGGAAACAAGCAGGAGCGACTGCAACAGGCTGCACGCGCAGGCGCGTGCGCACTGACCACTGTAGTGATACATATTGTAATGCTACTTGCTATTAGGGCTTTTTAAGTTTATTGTTTAATGACACAAAGTGTTTTTGGTGACAGACAGATGTTGCCAATGTTCTGCTAGAAGGGCTGACACTGAGAAGTGTTAGGGTTGCATCAGTATATTTTGGATGTCAGATTAACTGTTGAGCTGAGCTGCATGTCAGTAAAGAGAACTTAAGTGATTAAAAAAATGAACTCAGTACAGAGAAATGTGTGGTAAGAACTGGAATCCCCAAGGTAATTAGCACTAAGGTGTGTCCACCCTTTTACTCAAAACACAAGTTTTGTAAGCTATGGATTTTTGCCAGTATGACTTTGATAGTTTGGTCCAGACTCCAAACACAAGTCACATCATTTTACTGGGCATTTATCCACAAAAATATTAAATTGGATACAGCAGAAGCAGGAGGTTCAGTTCTGATTGTTATACAGTATAATAACCTGACAAACCCTCAGACAGCAGACACAGGATTGAAATCTTTTGTCTGAGAACTGCACATGCTGTTGTAGAAAATCTAGCAATCATTCTTGAGAATTGGGACAAATCACCTCCTACCACAGCCCTTAAAATTATAACTTATCAACACACTAACTTTATAAAATTATTTTGTTTTGCTTTCATTTTTTTAACTTCTAAACTTGCCCTGTGCTAGAAAATAACCCTGTCCAAGACAAGAATTCACAACTTCAAAAAGTAAAACTAACAGTAGGTACTGATAACATCGGTGTCAAAATGTACTGCTATATTAATTTTTGTTTTAAAATATATATGGAAGTGTTAGTCCTTTTTAGATGTGTCCTAGATTTTTGTCAACTCAATCAGATTTCTATACAAAATCCAATTTAATCAGGTATAAAAGGGGGAAGCTATACCACTAAAACTGTTTCCTTCCAAAAAGGCAGAATGTTACTCAAGTACTGATAGGCTTTCTACTTCATGATAAGTTCATTAAACAGTATTACTATTGGATGTGTCTAAACCAGAACAGAACAATTGAGTGGCCCTTCTATATCAAAACTAAATAAGAACTATGGTTTGAAACTGAGTATTTTGATTAGCATTAAGAGAAGTCTTAGCAGCTTCCAAAAATAAAATGGCTCCTCATTACAACTGCAGTAAGATTAATAAACATAAAACTCCATCGCATCTTACCTCTGACATCCATCATATTTGCTATTCAAGAAAATAATAAATCATGGAAAGCTGATAGACACTACTTGTAGCCATGGGGGAGAGGCCAATTTGATCTTTTGCTATCCAGTAATTTGGAATATGCACTTGGAATATTACCGGGACTAAAACAGGACCAATATTATATATAACGAGTCGTAGTGACAATCTGACTGTATAATAGATAATCATATGTGAGCAGAATAACATTACTCTGAATCACAATGTGTTCAAACTAGAAAAATGTGTTCTTTTTGATCATACAAACTCACCTGACAATGGCCACAGGCAACTGAACTAATGGGAATAGCCTGTAGTTAGGAGTCAGTTAGCTAAGCCAGCACACTGTCTTATGGTCTCTCCAAAATCCACCACAAATGTTACATTTTTTTTTAACGAGATTGCCATAGAATGAATAGACTACACAATGCAACACAATGTGTAAGTAATGTGTAGGCTACCAATACTGATTCACTAACACTGTATGTAATTTAAGTGTCAGGACTGCTAACTTTTAGGATTTTCATTTGTTTCCTCTACTGAACAGCTTCTACAACAGCTGGGTTCCTCTGACATGGAAGTCAGTGATACACACTGCTGAACTTACTCAGATGTACTGTATGTGCCTTACCTCTCTCTCTATGTCTCTCTCTCTCTCTCTCTGTTACTCTCTCTCTGGGTTTCCCCACGATCAGTAAGTGTGCCCTGTACGAGCACACTCTCAAGAGCCACTGCCAACCAGCTCTGTTTGTGTGAGTGCTGAGTGGATGATGAATGCACGTCTCTGTCTGTTCTCTGCTCTTTCTCTCATTAGGTCTCCATAGAGAAATGAACACAGCTACAGAGGCCACACTGAGGTCACTGTCTCTCACTTACATGCCCCCCCCCCCCCCCCCCCCCCCCCCCCCCCCCCCACACACACACACACACACACACACACACACTGAACGCCATCATCTATCAGACATGGACGTTCAAATAAAACAGCTCTTTATGAGGTGGATGCCTGGACAGGAATCACTTACACACTCACAGAAGACAGAAATCCCCCGCTTTAGTACATTCCAGAGTCCAGAGAAACAGGAAGTGCAGTGAGATGATTCACACCCCGTCCTGATTGGACAATGAGTCAGTGACCCGACCCTGAGGTCTTGGAATCACCCTGAATAGGTTCTCATGCTCGCTCTATTTCTGTCTCTTTGAGAATCCCACTTTGGTCTGTCCAATCAAAGAATCATCCCAAGTTTCATAATAAAGTTAGTGCCTCCGCAAAAAAGGAATCAGTTTCAATGACACAATGACACTTAACCATTCTAATTACATCCTAATAAGTTTGAAGAGTGGTTTAATAGCACACAGTTCTCTCTGTCTCTCACTCGTTATGGCAGTATTCTCTAGTACTAGGGATTGAGGACTGAATGATTTGGGGGAAAACAATGGTTATTTTTCATCACCCTTGCGACTGCAGTTTGTGATAATCTGTTTGAGTTATTAGAGTTTTGCCTTTTGCCATTTTTTTTTTGTTTGTTTGTTTTTTCTAGTTTGTTTTCAACTTTTGGTTTCATTCCAGGTTAGTTTCAGTTAGTTTCCAGAGTGCCTTTGCTTGTTTCACTTTAGTTTTTATTTAGTTTTATTTTCACAGTATGATAATCATCTCAGAAAATAGTGTGGTTTCATGGCATCACAGTATTACAGAAACTAAATTATTATCAATCAGAATGACCCTGGAAGGAATGAAAATGGAAGGGTTATTGTTGGCTGAACAGTAATTGAAACTTGAAACCATTTTGTTAATGGAAGTATGTGTCAAAAGTATCCTTTTTAAAGTCCTAATGCTGCTGCTGAAAGCTCTGCACTGTAGCTGTTAAAGAGGCAACAGATAGCATCTTTTCCTAAATATATCATTATGTGATCATAATGTGGGTTGCACAGACTAGTGGCCACAGTAAAATCAGACTATCACCGTTTTCTAGCCACCGTTTATTATCTCTGATCCCCACGGTCAATTATGTCGTTGCGACAGTGCAACGCAACACCACTGATGCTAGGTGGTGCCAAGCAAAAAAAAAACAAAACAGAATCCTATCGGTTGCCTCTTTAACGTCACAGACAGGTGGGACGGCATGCCTTCATCAAAGCTTCCTGATTCACAGCTTTGATGATGATAAGCGTAAAATGATAAAAATGATCTGCTGATAGCGGCTGTTCCACTTAAATTTACAGGCAGATAAAATCAAGAGTTGCAAACTTTATTTTACGGGTTATTAAGACATTGTTAATGATATGATCAAAATGCAACCCTTGCTAATTGAAAACTGCATGTTTGGGAGCAAAACATGTCCATTGCACCAAGTGTTGAAAAATGTCAACAAAAGACATGACTTTATCTTTGGTTTTTATTCTAACATATACATTTTTTAAGAAGTGTTGTAGGAAATTGATTTTGATACTAAAACATTTTAACAACAGCCAGCCAAGAAATCTTCCAAGCAGTTTCTCAACAGCAGTGAGCATGTTTGTCAACATCAAATGAACATGTTGACGCAACAAACAGAGGTGTCTGTGGAATCATGGCCAATTTTAATAAAACAGAGGCAGAGACAGAGTGAGCAGTTTTATGAAGCCAAGATATTTCCATCCCACCCCTCTCTGTAATGAACACTACTTGCTAAATATTTCTATGGTTACTGACTAAATTTCACACCTGAGTGGCTGAAAGACATCAGCTCAGTGGAAACTGAGGTTTAACTTATTCACTAGTGAACAGACATCGTCTCTCTCCTAAATACAAAGATGCACATTCTGATGCAGTTGCTGTATTTCTCTGGCAAAATTTATGTTAGAATATTCTAATGAGCAGGAAATGAAAGGGTAAGGTCTCAGCCAACCTGGTCTCACTCCAAAGTCATTGAAATCTAGTGCTTTTACAGTGACTTCCAGCGTCAGACACAGACAGAAAGGTGGTGAAAGGGTCCAACAACCACCGACTTTCACCCGGGAGGCTGATGTTCACTTCCTGTAAGATTGTAGGGCCAAACCCTGCTCTTTTTCCTATAACCAGCCACGTGTGTGGGTTGGCCACCGTATTGTAACGACGCAGTGCATTTATTTTGAAAGACTGTTGGCAAGGTGTACATTTCCTGTGAAAACAGAAGTGTATTTTGAAAAAAACAAAACAATGCATGTAACAGGCTGAAGTTGACATGGAGTCCTGTAACATCAACAATCAACGCACCCAGGATACCTTGCATGTCATATCTCGACATGGAAAGTCCATGACCAACAGGTCAGTCAGTTATAAATAAATGTTCCCCAAAATTAGGTAATTTGCTTGAAGTAAGTCTTGAAGTACATTTGTGCCAACCTGCCCCATCAGAGGGTTGGTTGGCACAAATCCACAAACTTACAATTTTAAAATGGTATAGTAGTTACAAAAAACAACCAATAGAAACGATTTGAGCATTTAATTTAGACAAGAACATGAACATTTGAAAGAATATCTGCCCTTTATTAAAACAAGACAACATTTTTGAGCCATTCTCAGTAGGAATGTCGAATTTCTTTTGCCATTTACCATTCAAAATTAATAATAAAAAAATTAACAGTACAAACATTGTTTTTAATGTTTCAAAATAATTATTTTCTCTCAAAATCAGTGTGCCAACAAACCCCACCAACATTTTAGCCAACTTTATGAAGAAATGATATTAGCAAGCTGGCATCACTCATCACAGCTGTTGTAGTGATCATCAAGTCTCTGCTGTAGTGGAATTGACATCATATTATGGAGGCATACTATATATATATGTATATATAAATACAGTACTTTTTAATGTATGTAATATTCATTTATTGTGCAAAATAGGAAAAAGCACGTTGGCCAATTCTCATTGTTCATTTTAAAGCCGATATCGGCCAATACTGATGACTTGCTGATATTATCGTGAAATGTTACCCTAACTGATAAGGTTAGTAACGGTCAGATATTTTAATGTAGTAAATGAGTGCAGGTGAAGAAAGAAAATGTTTTCATGTTAAATCTTTGTTCCTGTGAGCTTCAAAGGGCCAGAAACAAGCTGCTGTGTCAAACAATCTCACTCTTCCCTATTCTAAACATTATATCACTTCTGCTGAACAACTGTTACATATCAGCATACTCTCCAGTGAAACAGCAGTGTGCTCAGTGTCAGGTCATGTCATGGTGACATGTTACTGGATCCAGGATGTGCTTCTAATTTGGTCACCTCAAACAAGATATCACCTGAAACTCCTGTCCATCATCAGCAACCACTGGTAACAGGGAAAAAAAGGAAAACTGAGAGGCTGTACTTTTCCCTTTAAGATCTTACATTACATGCAGACATTGCATATGAAATGCAAAACAAAGCTCAAGTCAACAGTCATTAACCTTTGCAGAAGACAGTATTAGGACACAATAGGGTCCACTTTGTTCTTCCAAGACCTGACCTGGGACCTGAGTTTGAACTGTCCCAAAGGTCCCCTTCAGACTGTTTTTTTTTTTTTAAGTTTTATATATTATTTATGTAAGGTGGATTAGGGCAGGTTTCCCATGGATCCATTTCGGATCAGGCTGAAAGACCCATAGGACACAGTGAAATTGTGGTCTGCCATTTGTGGCACCAAATGTCTCAAGCATCTCATGTATACTTTGCTCTGGACCAAAGTGCCTGACAGACCAACAGAGAGGAAAGAAAAAAGTACCTGTTATCAAGGTTTTTATATGTAGTACCTAACAGTAAACAGTGAATGAATACTTTAAATACTAATTACACAGTTTTCCCCTTTAAAAATCCCAATCAGCTCTGCATAGACATGGCTGAAATTCCGCAAACATCCTTGTCTGCTAATCAGCGTGAGAAAGCCATCAACTAGACACTTGTACATCCACTCTGCAGAGGCAGTCCGAGAGTGTAGAGAAATGAGAACACAGTGGGAGCTAATCACATTACCCAGACCTCTCGGGATAAATCCCAGCAGAATCGGCCCCGACAATGTGGTGTTACCACAACGACCGTTGCCAGGACAACCAGCTGCCGCAGAGCGACGCCAAAACTTCAATGGCGTCGTCTGGTCAGGGAGACGACGGAGGATAAAAGACAGCACAGGACAGACAAAAGAGGGGGTAAAGAGGAACAGAGGAGTTTAAAGGGATGGAGGTTAAATGATGCACAGAGTCTGATGACGAGTTCACTTCTAGAACTCTCTAGAATGCACCAGTGTTACATTTTAGTAACTTTGGTGCATTCATGTGTTTGAAAGTTGGCCTTTTTGTCATGGTGCATATTTTTTGAGCTTGGCACACATTAACATAAATTCCATCGTAAGATTTTTCTGTTTTGTTGCCTTAGTAATGTTTGGTCAATGATTTGTTGTTTTCAAACTTATAAAATATAAAATTTATTGCCTATAAAATGATGTCAACTTCATTTTCATACAGATTTTTATATATAAAAAGAAACCTCTAAGGGATGAGAAATTTATTATTTATTTCATAAATTGCCAACTGTGTTGTGGCTTTTCTCTCTCTTTACAGCAGTGACAGCATCTCTTACAAAGAAAAGATATTTAAAAACCTTCAGCTCTTGGGAAGATCTTACATTTGTCAACTAAACAATTAATTAATAAATGTCAAAAATAACCAGCAGCATAATACTGAAAAAGCTGCATTCCTAACAGTCCTCTTTGGATGGCTGGCAGTTATTTACAATATGTGGTATGCATGTGCATGGAACACTGGTTTGGTATGCTGTTGGTGAAAATCATAGTAAAGCCTGTCAGTAAGGTGGCCTGCTGTTTCAACATCTTTAGACTGATACTTAATAATGTATGGAAGTGTAAGTATGACAGATCAGTTAATGTGAACAGAACTATCAGTACTAAAATAAATAATGTGTTGTGAAATTTTTGAATTTTTCTGAATATTCAGCAACTCCAACTGCTCTGAAGGAAAGAGGAGAGAAGGGAGAAACAGAGAGATGTCCAGTGAGGAGAAAGTAATGTGAACAGCTGGTGGAGCGAGCTCACTATAGACAGGTCGCTCATCTGTGTGAGTGAGTGTGTGCATGTGTGTGGCTTAATGTCCTTTGTCTCTTGCCTCCTGTTTGACCCCTGGGGACAAATACTAGCCTGCCACAGGAGGTTTTATGTGTTTGTGTGTTGGTGTGTATGTGTGTGTGTGTGTGTGTGTGTGTGTGTGTGTGTGTGTGTGTGTGTGTGTGTGTGCGTGCCCATTTGCCACAATGCAGAAAGCAAAACAGAAAAAAGGCACTATAGGGTCCCCTTGTGTGTCTCTCTCCATCTATTCTATCCCTGCTGCCTTTTCTGCTGCAGTCACATTTCATTTCTGCTCCTCCTCTTTCTTCTATCTTATTGTTCATCTGTTCTGTCCATCTCTCAGCTATCCTGCAGTAAGTCACAGCTAAGTTCTCCCTGTAACCTGGACTGAATCAGGGGAGGCTGTGCTACCAGATAGCCAGGCAGAGCAAAGTGTGACTAGCTGAGGTGAAGAAGTGTGAGACTTCTTGTGTGAAAACATTTTGACTCTAAACCAGGTGAAACTCTGTCCATAGTGAATGAGTCCCAAACAACATGCAGCAAAAAACTGTTGTCTGATGTTCTGTTGTAAGATATAATGTGAGCAAAACATGACTTGTGTTGGTGCTGTAATGAATGATACCACACACACACACAAACACACACACAAGCAATGAGGTGCAAGGACAAGGCATAAACACACAAGACTTTGTGTCTTCCCACACAACAGATAGAAAACGGTCAGGTAACACGGAAACACACAGTGTACTACTGGGACACAGTTTATACAGGCAAACCTCTGTGTGTGTGTGTGTGTGTGTGTGTGTGTATGTGTGTGTGTGTGTGTGTGTGTGTGTGTTTGCAAATTCAGATTTTCCTTTGGTTCTTAATAGGTTCTGCTTTTACTGTATTTGACTGTATTTATTAAAAGTCTGACCTAATGTGCAAGTGAAAAAAATGCATATGGAGGAATACATAGAGTTACTGCTTGACATGCCATTCACATTTTTCACTAGAAATTCTAAATCAGACCGAAAAAGTGATGCAGTTTACAGTATCACAATAGAAAAGCTGCAACCAGACCATTGCCCTTTTCACACAGAGATCTCACTATAGGGCCACGATAGCCCCATTTCTACCGAGCAGTGCGGTACGGTACACTTCAGTTAGGTGCACTTTTCTTCCATTTCCAGTGCAAAAAGTTGTGGATGGAACCATTCCTAATTGTTACAATTTTCGGCATCCCTTCTGTTGGGGTACCTAGCACACAGATCAGGTACTAAAAGGTGGAGCTATGAACACTGCAGTCTGTTGATGTGTTAGGAAACACATCAACAGACTGGTTGAGTTAGCTGCTCACTGCTGTCAGCTACTATTTAAATGGCTGGCTGTCCTTTTGGTACAGACGTTTAGGGTCTGTTACTAACCCCAATGCCGGCGAGACAGCTCTGCCCCCTCCATTCCATGATTGTACCTTTTATCAAACGGCAAGATGATATAACAACGTGAAATTCACACCTTGAAGAGGCAGTGTCAAAGGGGCTACTGATACTGATCAGTGAGCACTGTTTATGAGAGTGCCAGTCTGCCCTGCATCCACAACCGCCAGAGTCGGAGATGGCCTGGTAAAATCATTGTAGACCATCATATCCTGGACACCACCTATTTCACCTTCTCCACTCTGGGTGAGGCTACAGAACCTTTTGCATCAAAATAACCAGACACAAGAACAGTTTCTGTCATACACTATCAATAACCTTGTCATACCAAAACCTCCACTTAACCTCCCTTTCATGAGATTATAATTTTTCTAATGCACCTTTTTTTAAAGTGTACATATTATCATCACTGTCAATATAAATCCTACATGCAGCATATACAGTATATATAGACAGGTATACATTCATATACTGCTGATAATCATATATTAATCTACTCAGTTTCATCGCATTCTCATCCCAACTTGTCAAATATCACGTGTTGTCAGTGGACTTTTACGTCTAAATATGATGTGCAAGGTATCCTCAATGTTCCAAGACGCCGTGTCAATTTATGCTTGTAACATGCATTATGTCTTTTCAAAATACACATTTAGATGTTCATTTTGGTTAAAATATTTTTGTAGTACTCCAGGAGCTGCAGATACTTCACTGAAATGCTGTGTCTTTGTGGAACTAAATGTGTGTACCATTGCATAGCTGAGGTGTGTGGATCTGTATCGCTGCTGAAACGAGCCTGGGCCTGTCTCTCGCCCTCTCTGTCACTCACTCACTCACTCACTTACACACACACACACACACACACACACACACACACACACACTGTCTCACTTACTACAGCATTCCACATCCTCCACACACAAACACGCAACTCTCCTATTACCTCACATTCCATAGGTGTCACTACACACACACACACACACCACACACACACACACAGATTGTTGAATTTCATCATAAAGATGAGAAACCCACAGATAAAGCAGAGCAATCCTCCGTTTCACTCCTTTCTTTGTTTCCTTCTCTTCTTCCCTCCACCCTCCTCCCTCTTTCCCTCTCTCTTTCACGCTCTCTCTCTCTCAACCTCCACTTCTTTCTTCTTTAGTCTGTCCGTCCCTTCCCCCCTCTCTCTTTTCCTGACTTGGCATGTCAGACTGTTCTTGAGAAATAGTTGTGAGTGCATGGCTGATTTGTACAACAGCAGAAAGCATCAGCGGAGCATCGTGCTGGAGCCGGGACTGCTGCAGGACACTGACGTCTGTATCATGTTTACAGGCCCAGAGAACAGGGAGAAGGCTCTCTATATTAGTCATCCATCATTTCTAAGCCAATAATATATACAGCTCTGTGGGAGCAGTAATGTGTGAAACTATGTGTTAGATTTTGTTTCAGTGGAGAGCTGTAGTGTTCAATGACCCAAATTCTAAGAAATACAGTTCTGAGGTAAACCTTGCCTGCTGTGTATCCTGCAGAACCTGAAGGGTACTCCAGGAACCTTAAAAGGCCAGTACGCTGATGTTACCCATGGTAATCAGTTAACTGGCACCTGGTGAAACAGCTGCATCACATCATCTGTGGCTCTGGAAGTGCTTTGTCAAGTCTGACCATGCACTGTGACTGACCAGGTGAAGTAGGTTGGGTTTGAACTGTTGGTGTGAACACCAAATACACAGTTTGCATACAAGTCTCTATTTATGTTGGTACAACACTGCAAACTGACTTTTTTTTTTTCTTCAAAAACAAATGCACGTGGTTACTTTTTGCCAACACATGCATATTGTTGGATTCAGACAACAAAGGCATGTGGTTGGGTTTAGGAAAAAAGAACAGGGTTTGGCTTTTCATTCATACGGGAAGTGAACACTCCAAAGAGAAAGTTGGTGGCTGTTGGACCCATCCACCACTCCTCCACTTGGACTTTCGCACCCTTTACTTACAACACTCTCCAGCCGCGTTACAGAATAATGGCAACTGGCCACGTACCATGCTGTCATGGAAGGACGGCTTTTTTCGTCAATGTCCAACGCTTGAAGTCACTGACCAAGCGCATCTATTTCATGACTTCAGCATGAGACCAGGTTGGTCTCTCAGTGCCTCTGTGTGTTTTTCTGAAGGACAGGGTTCTAAGGAGCCCATGTTACACTATCTGTTTAGGGCAGGGATGTGGTGTCATTATACCACCTCACTATTCTGTATAAAAGTTTGATCACAGAATGGGGGAACAGAGTTGTCTCGCCTTTAAGCTGGCAGCAAGAGTTATAGCACAGCGCAATCGAAGTCTGTGTAAAAATAACGAACTGGTAGGATGGGACGACAAGGTATGATTGTTATTGCCATGTTATGCTATTATTGTTTATAAAGCACTGCCTGTCACGCCTGTCACGCCTATGCTTCATAAACGCAGGCATGCTGTCTAATATCACACTTTTGGGCGGCATTATGCCAGTGTTGTTTGGTTTTGTATAAAAAAAAAGAAAGGCTGCATAAGAAAGGGTCTCCATCTTGGAAGTATTGCGGGATCAATGTATACGAATGGCTAGAGATACCTAAGTTGTATCTGTCCTTGGGAATTCTTCAGCCTCTTTTAAGTATTCAGGGAGGTGACCTTTTCCAAATGTTACCTGAAGACCATTTAAAGGTTCTCTTTATGGTGCTTTCTAAGAAGCCCCATAGAAACCTTTCATTTTTAAGGCTCACATTGTAATTATGTCAAATTATAAATAGACATGCATTTAATGGATTATTCTTTGCACCCTCTGGTGCTAAAAGATACAACTCAAATCTGTTGTTTCCAAACAACCCCGGCTTTATGTGCTCTGCTAAATGCTAGTTAAGGCTGCTGCTTTAACAAGTGATGATCCCAGCTGAGGAATTCCTGCCTTCAGGCTGTGACTAACAGCAGAAACAACAGCAGGGATTGTGTGGCCTGAAGCACAGGAGAGGCTCACGTAGGCGTGGCTGAGTGTTGCTTAACCTGTTGACAGACAGCCCTGGTAGAAACTTCTGAATAGCCGCCAGACACACACACACACACACACACATACACACAGATAGTTGGCGGGTTCAATGCAGCTCCTCCTTACACACAACAGCCAGAAATGGAGGGTGGAAGAATCAAAACATCTTACACAAGAAGAACTGCTTTTACTACAGCTGAAACTGACTAAAACAACAGTAACTTTCTAATTTTCTAACCCGAGTTTTATTGTATCAGACTGAATTGACTTTGTGTTTCACTTCAGTCATTCAATCATAAGATCTTGCTGACACGTCTGTTAGGAAACAGGGAAAATCTGAGGTAAAAAAGGACCGTGACTGTGACCCACCACCTTGAGAAATGAGTATGTGCAATACACAACAGCAGATGTGTACGTGTGTCCTCGGAGCAGCCCACACCTGTGTTTAAGGACTTTACTAACCTGCACTTACACAGGTAGCAAAGACTTGAGCTAAACCCTGCTGACACACCCTCTGATCATGGTGTGTGTGTGTGTCGTGACACAGAGATTACAGTCTTTATTTCTCTGCTCAAAACATACTTATGATGAAGTGCTGAAGCCTTCATCTTCGCACTGGAATACAACACAGGAGCTCGAAACCACTGTGACTGCATGAAAAGCATCAATGCATCAGCGTTTTGTAATGTTAGATCTCCACAGAAATGCTAGGAAAAACAACCGTCCAAAGGTGTACGGTTTAAAATGGTTTCACAACCACAGGGTGTAAATCTCCACACTGGTGAACTGTGACACTTTGATCACTCACATAAATCTGTTGAGAAAGCTGCAGCTGAGACTGCAGTGTTGACTCTATGATTCAGCACAGAGCGGTGGGGAAAACATCCAGTGATTCATAGCTTGTTTGTCTGCTAACTGTACTCTGTACTGAAACCATGGGCCAAATACAGGTATATACTGAGCACCTTTACTGGAGAAGGCTTCACTTACTGAGACAACAAGAAAACTTTCGCATTAGTGCCTGATCCAATACAATACATTTAATCATTTCGTAATTTTAAATATTACTAAGAAAGAGAGGCCCTTCACTTAATACCTTTAAAGAACACTTCGCCCACAAAATGACCATTTCCATATTAATCACTCACTGTGTTACGTTGAATTTGTGAGAAAAACATTTGTCTTCACATGCCTCCACAGGGAACAAAGAATCAAAAAAAGGTGTACATTTTTCAGAAATCGAAGGAAATAGGGTCAACAACAACAGTAAAACTATATCCATAAACTCTCACACAACTTTTGCAGTATAATCCAAGACTCATTTATCCAGTGGTATGCTCAGTACTTCACAAACGCATGCATTTTTACCTACATCTGGCTGTGTGTACCATGCCCTGTGTATGCCCGTGTACATTACTTCACCGTGCATGAAGCTGTTGGTACTGTTGTGTTTGAAATCAATGTTTTAGCAAAAATTCATGTCTTTGTAAGAGTTTGATGTTAGTTTTGCTGGTGTTAAACCTAGTCCCCGTTTACTTCAGTTCATAAGGAATGTATCAGTGCCAGGGCAGGAATTTCACGAGGGCCACGAGGGCCATGGCTCTCATGCCCTCCTCATTTGGCCCTGTGCCCTTGAGAAAAATATCTGCCCTAAGGTCACAGTGGTCTTGACGCCCTGCCCGCACTGCCCCAGGTGATTTTGTGCTTTTCTCCTCTGCCTCTTTTCTGTCAACACGGCTTTGACACCTGCGTCTATTGAGAAAAAAATAATGCAATGACATCCTGGAGTCTAACTGGGCAACATCAAATGAGACGATGCGTACATCACCAGTGGTGGGTTTGATTTGAGCCTGACATGAACTGCTCGGACGGGCACCAATCTATCACCGGCCAACCAGGAGACCATCAAACGCCTGGGCAGGGATGGGTACCGAGACCTGGTATTAAACAACCCAAGGCAAGTTTAATAAACACTGCAACAATAGTAAGCTCCGCCATTATCAGGGTTACTTTTTAAAGTTTAGGTTTCATGTATCATCATTCTGCAGCCTCTCTCCTGCTCTCTGCATGTCACCCCTCACAGTGTGTGCGCACACACACACACACACACACACACACACACACACAACACACCACACACACACACAAACTCAATAGCAGAGTGGCCGCGGTGCAGATGAAGGGAATATACCTTCAAAATGACTCTAGTTGACAACAACTACACTTGTTACTGTGAGTAGGTGCGATAAAACCTCTGCCAGCCAAGCCAATACTTTATCAATACATGTGATCAGCACGTAGAATATTTCAATCTGCTCTGTCCACAGTCTCTCATTCTCCGCTATTATGATTTATGATTGCGGTCGACACAAGCACATCCCGCTTGCGAGGCTAACGGCAAAGTGTTATAGACTTAAAACTAAATGAAAGCTGTATGTAGGCTAACACTTTATCTGAAGCCTGAGGCAGCCGACCTGCAGACAGTGAGTGTCCTCAGTAGAGGAGGGACAGAGAGCAGGATGAATGACTGATACTGATGTCTTCATGCTGAGATAACCTGACTTTCTTCACTCAGTATTGTGATGTCAGGAGGAATATTTATATTCCAGTGAGATATTACTGGGTTTTCAATAGTGACTAAAATGGACTGTATAAAACTATATCCTGTGTAACTGACCTATAAGGAAAGCATCAGGAGGTGAGGTGTTTGCATGTGTGTGTGTGTGTGTGTGTGTGTGTGTGTGTGTGAGAAGAGGGGAGAGGGAGATGCTGGTAGAGAGATAGTGTGTGTTGTTAGATACCGTTAACGTCACTTATTATGCTTCTGTGCATTGACAGCTCTTTTTAGTCTGTTTCTGCATCATGTTGAGGAGGGCCATGCCTGTGTATATATATATGTATGCAAAAATAAAGTGGATTGGTTGCTTGCTGCTAAAAATGTGGCCCGTCGACATTATCTGGTTTTGAAATGTGGCCCAGTTGAAATAGTAGCCTAATTGAATAGCCCTGCTGTAGTTTGTTAGCTGTCTAACAACACATCAAAAATAATTGTAAGCCGGTCTTCTTCAGTGAATCAGTTTATCATGTACACTCAAAAAATATTTAGGCCTAATATTTAAGATACTTTGCTTATAAATATACAAACCTGGTTGTTCTATATTTAAAAACACATTGGGTTTATTAGTGCTATTAAATAAATAAATCACATTATTACTTACATGTATTATACTCATTATTATTACTTGAGCCTGTTTATTTATTCATTTCACAGATACTTATACATCCTTAGTCCTTAAATTAAATTCATTGTGGACGTGGACTTAAAATCACTGTTTTATTTTATGGCCTTGCTGCCCTGGCTTTTGGCCTTTGTGCCCTCAAAAAAATGACAACACGAAAGGCCAAATGGCCTTGCCCCTAAAATTACGAAATTCCTGGCCTGATCAATACTACCTAACATGCACATCTCTCAAGACTCAGACTTTTAATTACGGGCCTTCACTCACAGTAACAAAATTGCCCTGCTGAATCTACCACTTGTGTTTCCACATTGCTTATTGGCATAATACGGATCATAAAACAACATCCGATATTTCCTCCCCAAGCTATAGGTTTTTCTGGTGAATTCGGCCAGTTTTGTCTCAGCCAAAACAGGGAAGTTCATTCCTAATTTGGGAACAGACTGTTAAATAATCCAAGCTTGATGGTTCACTTGATAGCTTTTCAAAGTCACATCTCAGAGTTTTGTTTATGCTTTCAAAAGACTACGAGAAGTAGTTGAGAGGACTTTGAGCTTGGATTATTTTGTTACACATCAGGAGAACAGTTTCCATTTTCAGGACGGATTCAATGACTCCCATGTCTTTTCTTTGGACTGTAGAGACCCTCCCAGGTGAACAAGCAAAGAACAGGCATTCTAGCCAGAATGCTAACAGTGCTAACAACTGAGTGAGCATGTTGCTTTAAATCCATCTCTACACAAATCCACAGCTGTAATACATGAACTCACACTATTCATGCTAACTGTAAAGACAACACAGTGAAACAGTCTGACCTGACCTACTGAGTGAAAAAATTTAATTTGATCCAGTCTGTTCACACTCTGGGAGATGACTACTGACAACTAAGAATGTTAATTTGCATGGGAACATGTTCTCTAATGGGCAGTCCATGACCGGTGTGGTATGAGTCAGTCCAGAACAGGACAAAGACTAGTCTTTTAGCACTGGTCTAAATTTCAATGGGTCTCAAAGACAAATCAAACATTGTTACTTTGGAGTGGTTATTAAAGAGAATGCTGTTGGGTGTCCTGGTGGTCCAGAGGTTTAAGATGCTGATCCTGTAATCGCAACCCCCCTTGTTCAAGTCTTGAAGGCCAATATGAGCTGAGCATCATGTGGTGTAGAACACTTAAAATCAATCCATGTAAATAAAGGATTTTCCTATTTGGCCATGTCCCCACAGATGGACGATCCTTTTTAAAATAATACTCTCTGGGCAGAAAAAAGCTTTTAAAAGTTGACATCCAATGACATCTTCTTGTACCAGCGACAATAACGCTTTATGACAAATTGTTGTTGTTGTTGTTATTTTTTAATAGTTGTTAGTTGGTGATGAAAGACAGGGGTGCAACAGGAGGGCTCACCTGATCATGTTGAGCATGTACATGCACGTTTCAACACACAATTGTTTACGCTGGTGGCAGGGAAGATGAACCTGCATTACAGCCATAAAACACCAGACAATTTTGTACATATTGTTATTACTGAGGAGACTCGCAATAAATACAGTCATATTTCAAACTGCATCATCTTCATCATGTCAGAGAAGTCGTGTTCATCTGTGTCATCATCACTTTTCCTCTGTCATATGGTACCAAAAGCAGCGACAGCAGCTTGGCATGTCTGTAATCTTGGTGTCCTCCATAGATATTTTGCTGTTCAAAGTGATCACTGAGATCCAAAACTTTCCATCCCCAGTGTCTACTAATCCTTTCAGGTGCTCTGTGCAGTGTCCCAGAGCCCCACAGTATCTGGGTCAAAGGTGACTCTGACTACTGAGTCACGTCTGCTGGCATGTATGAGTCACAAAGGCCTACTTATAGTTCTCTACTGAGACAAACTGTCAGCTAAAGTCAGGATCTGGGACTATGATGAGAGAATACAGAGCACAACTTTACTAGCTGACTTGTATTCTGATTGGCTGATTCACTGACTGACTGACTTTATGGGTGACACCTGTGTGAGCTTTAACTCAGGGGTCAGTAAAGATGACGGTGTTGGGTGGATCTGTATGTGTGTGGTTGGGTAGATGGGGGTGGGTGGCTAATCACCGGAGCCAAACAACCTGGGGTGTCTCTGTGCGCGTGTGTGTGTGTGTGTGTGTGTGTGTGCGTGTGTGTGAGATGCAGGAGACAGAATGGAATTCCTGCTGTAAGCCAGGCCTTCATGACTCAGTCAGTGAGTCAGGAGGAATACATGGACAAAAAATGTGTACTGACACAATAAGGACTGCTCTACTACTGAGACTGTCATTCATATCTTGTCATTGCATGACAAGGACCAGTACCTATAATATCTAAATACAGAAGCAGGGGAAAATGTCTGCTGGCTGTATGCTTGTCTGGGATGTGGTTGTAACAGACTAACCATGCTGCAGACAAAAAAACGTTCCCGCTGATTAAAAAAGATCCTCTTCCTCTGTGCCACAGAGTTCCACTGTTATCCAAAAACTATTAAAAACACATCAGTGAGACACACGGTTGTAGTGCCTGACATGTTTCTTCTTTACATCCACTGTCCTGCTGCCAGAAGTACTCATTATAGCACGAAACACAGATTAATCCACTGCTGAAAATATTCCCTCCAAAATGCACCATTTCCTCCTGTTTGAGTAACGTCTGACAAAAACTACAGTGACCAGCTGTTTGAGGGAAATTACCGAATCTTTTAAAAATGAAACTTTATATGTGTTAAATATCTGGCTTAGGACTGAGAGCTACAGACAGGATGGAGACATTACTGTCGTTAAAGTATATTTCTCAAAGCAAGGCATCAAAGCATATATGTACTGGTAATCACTTTTCACATTTCAGATGATAGCTCTCTTCTTACCTTCACTGACACTCAGAGGGACCTTGTTTTTTTTTTTCTCCATGAAACAATATCGCTGCATCATTGTACATTACTGCAGAAACATCTTTGCATTTCCAAACTGGGGGGTTTCTAAAGAGTGTTACATTGTGGGACAACAATGTCGATCAACATCACAAGTGTCTTTAGCTAGCATTACCTTGTGGAGATGTTTTAGTCTTTGACACTCAGCAAGGAGCATAAACCTTATAACTGAGTACATACTGTCAGCTCTGTCCATGGAGACAGATGGAGGCAGAGCAACATTTCCTGCAACAATATAGCTCCTATGAAGACATTAGGACAAAGTTATTTACAAAAATGAAATGTAAACTCCAAGAATTTGATACACTCTGACCAGACTGAAATGCAACATCTCCTCGAAGAAAACAGCAAGATATGTTAGTGTATGTCACAGCCTAAGAGACAACCAACAGAACAACACATAACAAGTTAGTTTGTATTGTTAGTTTGTACTATAGTGTGACTTTGGTGAACCTGAATTAACGCTTTTAAAAGACAAAGTCACACAATAACAATCCTGTGTTAAGTGATGTTAAATCACTGTTTTTCTCAATGGAGTTTGGCTTTGAAGAGAGCAACATAATGGCTTTAGTGCGCTGTTGGGAATTGCTGTCTGATCATAAGGTAAAGCACTGAAGATACTCTCAATACACTTACACACAGGATACACTTAAACTGTTAAAGATTCTTTTAGGTGAGACTTCTTTTTAGGTGGCTGAAATATGATTTGATGCTGACCCTTCCACAGCAGCTTAGCTTTCATGTCAGACTCCAGCCTGCATCTCCAAACTGGGGGCATGCCAACTGACATATACTGTATATAATATGCTGTCTATGAATAACTACCCCATACAACCCCGCCACAAAAGATCCAAACTATCCCTTTAACAGTCATAAGTATTTTCCCACCTAAGGTGCAGTCTTGAAATCTGATGTAGCAATCCAATGCTGATATTCAACAGACGTACAGAGATATGATTACAGTCCATTTAAACACATACACAGAATCAAGACAGAACTTTCCTGTGAATGGGACTGTATGTAATCCACTGGGTTCAGGTCCTGATCCTGAAATGCACAGATCTACTTGTGGCCATGTTACATACACACGTTCTAATAAAATTTAAAATGCCAAAAAAATACATCACAGATCTTCATGTTTTCTATCTTTATTGTCTCTGTTTACTTTCCGGTTGAATGCTGGAGGTTTGAGACTATAAATAGAACTATAACCTTTATTTACTTTACATTCAAGCCTTTAATACACTAAAAGTGACAAAAATTGATGTTGCATTTGAACTAACATTGAGAATGAGCTGACACAACATTGCAGCATTGTCCAGTCAACAGAAAAGCTTTGACATGGCTGCCTCTGAGTTCCACAACAGTGGAGTGTTATTTTATATTAATTACACACTAATTACTGGCGTGTAATTACTCGTTACACACACAGCGATCTCCTCCACAGTATTTCACTGTCTGCCACATTCCTGACTGTGTAGTTACCCCAAACACACACACACACACACACACACAGTGGTATGACACGAGCAGTGAGCCAACACTGACGCAGAAGCTTTTTAAACAATAGCAGGGAAGGACTGTTACTGCCAGTTTCTTTCTCTTTCTATCTCTCCTCCTTCCATACTCTCCCTCCTTGACAAACCATTACTCTCTTCCTCCGGTCAAACAGTCCCCCTCTGTCTCCCTCTGTGTTACTAGATCAATGTCATATTCAATACTCGCACATATCATCTTGTCCTGCCTCTCTGTCTGCTCTCCTCCTCTCCTTGCTCTTGTTTTACTGGAGCGTTTTTCTCTTTCAGCCGACTGATCGCCTGCCTCTGTCCTCTGGCCATAAAACCTTCATTTCTCTCCACTTTCCTCTGAGTCAGCAGAAAGACAGACCACGGCTCTCTCTCTCTCTCCTTTCTTTCTTTCTGCCATAAAGCGGACGACGGCCCTCTGCTGTGTGCTCCGATTCTGTGAAGCGATGTGTTCAAGGTAGAAAGTTTATAAGAATACAGTGTATCTTTGGAGTCAGGAAAGTTCTCAGGGGGAACACAGACATCAAGTCACAAACTTTTATGAAATTCTCCTTGTAGTATTCAGATATGCGACCTAGAAGTGTCACATTTTTGTGGCATATTCTGTTTTCACAACTTCTTTTTGATGTTTTACAGCATCTAGCTTCCAGTTGTATTATGTTCATGGGCTTTACAGAAAGTCTTTAACTTAAAAACTCTTGCTAAACAAAACAAGACGACAACAGAGAGCTGTAAGAATTCCATCAACTGTGTCCTTTTGGTCCATGCACATTCCTTTACAGTCTCCTCGACCTGTGTGTACTGACTTTAAACCCTTAACCACAAACACACACACACACACTCCCCACTGAGAGCCAACAAAAGGTAGGAATCCACAGAGAAAACTCCAGTTTCCCTCTCCTCCCCCTTCACATTTTCCTTTTCTTCATACTCAAGTCTCCCTCACCCCCCTCCTTTCCTCTCTCCCCACCTCAGTCTGTGCACAGCTGGGGCATAGCAGGTCCTGCTAAAACACTCTCACACACTCTGAACCACAGGGGGATGAAGGAGCAGACAAACACCAAAAAAGGCACAAGGTTTTTAAAAAGCTGTAGAATGCCACAGAGGCAGTGATTTGTTCACAATCAACAAACGCACACTCACACTCACCAGATAGTTCATTTTGTCCCTGCTGCAGTGAGGCGGCTGTGCTAACTCCGGGGCAGGGCTGTAGCTCAGCCCCTGTGAGATACTTTGCCAACTAGATCTTTTGCTGAGTAGATCCCAAAAGATCCCAAAACTCCTCCAAGTCTCCTCCCCCACCCTCCTTCCTTCCAATGTCCTTCTGTCCTCCCTCCTTTTTTTTTCTCTGTGTCGCTCCTTCTGTCTTGTTCAGTCTTGTTTTCAGTTTTCAAGCAGATCCCGACACATTCTGCCGCTCCGTGATCTCACACAGCAAGAATGAGACTGCTGCTTGGCCCATTTACTTTTACCCCGCTCGCCCCTTCTTTCTCCCTTGATCTCTCTCTCTCTCTCTCTCTCTCTCTCTCTCTCTCTCTCTCTCTCTCTCTCTCTCTCTCCTGCTTGAGGAAAAGAGGGAGGAGTGTGTAACCCGACACGTCACTTCCTGCTGGATCCTGATATTCCCTCTCTCCAGTCTGGCCATTGGCCCGAGGAGCTCTTCCCATGCAAATAAGCTTTGCCCTCCCACTGTCCCACCCCCCCCCCCCCCCCCCCCCCACACCTCACTCTCACTCTCTCTCTCTCTCTCTCTCTCTCTCTCTCTCTCTCTCTCTCTCTCTCTCTCTCTCTCTCTCTCTCTCTCTCTCTCTCTCTCTCCTCTCTCTCTCTCTCTCTCTCTCTCTCCTCTCTCTCTCTCTCTCTCTCCCCCTGGCTGTGAGGGACTGTCAGTGCTTTGGAACAAAATCTGATCAGATCATCCTTGCTATACCTCCATTATTTTCGGTGTTTCTGCTCCGTTTGAATTTACTATTATGATACTAAATTTGTTTGTCATTTGAAATGCATTTGTCACTAAGATGAGTGATGTTTGTGAGAGGTTTATGAAATAAAGTCTGGATTTATCTATTAGTATTCTGCCTGTATCAAATGTAGGATGTCCAAATATGGCTGTGTGCCTTCTGGTCCTCACTGCCTCTCCTCTAATATTTTAAGAACAGGAGTTACATTGTGTCGGATGCTGATCAGCCTGGTGCCAACTATCTAGCAGAACATTCCACACACACCTACACACACACTTTACCCTCCATGACCTGGGCACTGCCCTCTCTGACTGCCACACTCAACAACAACAGCCTCTGTTACACTGACCTACAAATGGCAAGTACATCACACACACACACACACACACACACACACACACACACACACACACAGAACAAGAACAAAAAGCCGTCATTGAGGGTTAGGGCATGTAGGTCAATGTGAATCTGAATATGGTAATATTTTCTGCTGAGGAAGTGGCCCCATGGACACTCAGTTTGTGTGTCTTCACTCTCATTTCAGGTTAATGATATCAATAGTGGAGGTCTGACACTGCCAGTCAAGTCTATAATCCTCGAAAACCCTGGTATTCCCTGTGGTGTCTGGCAAAGTACAATCTGAATGTCTATACGAGATGTGTCTTGGAAAATGGACTAGGACTAAGCAGCTATGATGTCTGCCTGCCATCTGTGCTTCGGTAAAGCAGTGAAGAAGAACCTTGTCAAATGAACTGCACACTTGTGGTGGGATAGAAGTCTTTGAGGATTATTTCTGTGACTCCAGTGTCATCAACAAATTATGTTAATGATGTAAAAATAGAACAAGTGTAAAAAATAGATTCCTGGGCGTGATGACTATAATGAATTACATTGGAAACCACACAAAAACACTGTAAAACTATAATTACACACGCACGCACACACACACACACACACACACACACACACACACACAAAATCAAACTATCGTTTATGGCAGAATGGGACTCTGATAGTGGCCCATCACTGTGTCTGACTGTGTCCCATCATTGATGAGCAGGCCACATTTAAGCTCTTTGTAGACCTACACAATACAGCTCCACTAATCAATTTGTTGTTGGCCTACCCTCCAAATAATCAATAATACATACATACATACATAATTATGTATTGACGAATATCCGTCACATAGTCTGTTAGTTAGTTTGTTAGTTTAAAGTTCCTCCTAAAGCCACCTTGGTGCCATAGGCCCCGATTCTGTGTTTTGGGGTTCAAGCACCCACAGAAAAGCTTGTTATCTTTCAGCGTCTCGTAGCCTACACTGTTATGTTGCGTTCTTTTTAAGTGTATTATAGCAGTGGTGTCTCACAGCCACAGGGGTGTCAGGGTTGATTTGTGCACTTGGCCTATGACTTGTGTTCAGGTGAGATTTTTTATGAAATAATTTTGGTATCATTGATTATAAATTTTCAGTACATTTCATGGTGTGTATAATTGGTGATAAACTGATTTATAAATATCATGCTTGTCAGGCTAGCAGTTGATAAAATTTCAGGACCATGGACAGAGCTGTTTGTGCCTCCTGGGGTCTAATCCAGAAAGCAGGTTTAACAAACTAAGTCTGACCCTGGTTGGTGATTTGTACTTCAGTAGAGTGATAGGCTACAGTAGAGAATTCAGTGGCTTTATTTCAGCTATGTGGCAGCAAAGATAGTAAATTGAAATATTTTCAAATGCGATGCCAACTAACAACGTTCAAATTACATACGCAGTCTATTTGAGAAAAAAAAAAAGCACAGCTCACATTTACATTATGTAGTGGCACCACAATCCCGCTCAGTGGAATGTTATTGGCCAATTAATTGGCTATCGGCTTTCTCCTGCTCCAAACTCTTGTTATTATATCAGCCATTATAAAATTCGATCGACCTCTACTATGATTACCAGAACCATCCAGGATGCCATAAACACTCTCACTACAGCCAGTCTGGAAACATGGACAGTTACAAAGCAGCAGCCTACAATGTAAGAGCAGGCAAAAAAAGGACTGAAGGTGTAATTTGTATGTATTCATGTGACAAAATCAATCATTGATCGATTGAACGATAGATAGATAGATAATAGATAGATAGATAGATGGATGGATGGATAGATAGATAGATAGATAGATAGAAGCACAGTTTTGAAGTTGCTTTGACGCTGTCAGTTACACAGTGTGTTTACATTTACTTAAGCCACCACTTTGTTGGGTTTTACACAGTAATCAGATCTCTTTACCATCATGAAAATGTAAAAACTTGTTTCTGGTTTGTCACACTTGTTTTTTCCTGGAGAAACACAACTTCCTGGTCATGTATATAACCAGGTTTCTAATTTGCTTTTTACATGTGAGCATAAAACTGTCTATCTGACAGAGTGAAGCAGTTGTATTTTATGTAGAGTTCTGGAACTGAAAGGTTCTCAAACACCAGAAAGACACCAAAAGACTGTGTCTGACTAAGACCATCGGTGCTGCCCTTAAAAAAAAACAAAAAAACAAGCAGCCCCCTCCTTCTTTTCAGTGAGATCGCTGCAGTGATGCAGTGTGGGTACTGACACAGAGTTCTCCAGCAAACAAAAGGCATCTGGCCAAAAAGTTAAACTTGGCTCAACACTTGCTGCAAAGAGACACTGGCCAATCAAATACATTCAAGAATACATTCCTGGAAGATTACTTTCTAACATGAACGAGGTAATTTTGATATTCACCGGCTGATCACTGAGAATAAGATGACTGTGTAATAACTTTCTATAATAACTTTCTATTGTACTATAAACAACTGTAGAGTGTTCCAGTGTCTAATAACCTTCAAACTGGACTTCAAGGTTTGTATTCTCATTGTCTGACTGGTACCTAAAACAACACACACCTGTCAACAACTCACTAAAACACTACAGTTTTCAGTGAAAGTCCTTTTGCACTGGCCACCAGCAGAGCACCATTGTTGTACTGGTCAGCTCCGACTGGAAAGGTATAAATTGTAAGAATTATGTCATATATCAGGAATGACTTACAAAGTGGTATTTCTGTAATACTGCATCATAATTTTGATTTTGTATGAGTTTGGCATCATATTTGGTTACATCATTTCTCACTGTTTGCCTATTTATTAATTTATTTTATTGGTTGAAACACACATCTATAGTGTCCTTTGGTCAAGTCTTCTGTTGTTAGTAATTCATATTTTGCAGATGACATGCATTATTCTTCACAGACAAATGATTCTCACTCCTATGTGTTTATGCAACCCACTTGCCAAAATTAAATGTTGGCACTGTACGTTTCTTTAAACCATGGAAAAACAGCCCAGCTGCGGGCTAAAAAGCTGCTGGAAGCCAGGGTTGGAAGCTTCTGGTCAGTTGGTTGATTGGTTGGCTGATGTGCTCTTGTCTGACCAAATACTCATTGGTTGGACAGTCACTGGCGTTACTTTAACATGGACTAACGCATGCAGCTCAGGTGCAAAAGCATTGCAGTGCACAGTTTATTTTCAGATATCACAGTGGACATAAGATTTATTTTCCACTTTAGGCTACTTGCCTTGCTTTGGTGGACACACAATGCTACCAGGGTAGAGTGCACTCAGTGCACTGGGGCAGATTTAGATAATCTAGAGATAACATGAAGATTTTTTTCCCCCCACTGACAAGTCCATTGGTTGAAGAGAATTTCAATTGATCAGATTTTCTTTGGTTAATTGCAGCCTACTGGAAGCAAAGTCACGTTCCCTAAATAACACCCATGTTTGGGGCTGAAAAGCTGGTAGACAAAAAACCATAGGTCCATAAATAATACCCATGTTTGGGGGCTAAAATACCCCAGGAAATAGTGACAGGTTGCAAGAGATCATCTGCATTTTGGGGATGAAATGCCACAGTAAAAATAGTGACGAGTATCTAAAAAACACCCACATTTGATAGCTAAATAGCTGCTAGAAACACAGCAACATTTCAGTAAAAAACAACTGCTTTTCCTTATCCCTGCTTTAAAAACAGTGATTGGTCTCTAAAAACACCTACAGTTGGTGCCTTGCAATGTCTCAGCAAAAAAACAAACGCTTTTCATGCCACTATCCCTGCTTGAAAACAGTGGCCGGTCCCTAAAAAAAACACCTATGTGTGGGCGCTACCAAGCTGCTGGAAAAACAGTGATGGTGCCTAAACAGCTGCTGAAAACACAGTAATTACTCAACAAACAAATGGTTTTGTTGTTTGCTGATCATAAACAGTGGTCTGCAGTTTTCTGCAGACTGGCAGTTGTTTCACCTTGGTGTCATGTCATGCACCATTCCCTCAATCTCTTGATGACAAAATAAGACTGTGGCACGTTTGAACTAACATTGCCAACATTTTTTTCTGGTGACTTGGCTGGTTTCTAAAAGTGGATGTCTGCTGTGTGCTATCATTGTAATCTTACACACACAGGCTGTAAGTCACTTGCCTGACTACAATAAATGGATTCCTCTTTTTCTTCTTTAGATTAAAATCCCATTTCTAAATAGCAGTCGAATCAGATGAATGACAGTGTGCGTGTGTGTGTGTGTGTGTGTGTGTGTGTGTGTGTGTGTGTGTGTGTGTGTGTGTGTGTGTGAGCGAGCATCTCCATTCCTCTGTTCACTCTTCCTCCATTCTCTCTCCATTCACATGGTTAATAACTCCATTAACCCCTGTCAGCTCTCTGCTCTGGTCCAGCGGCTGACACGCACTAATTGATGAGCTTGGAGTGTGTGTGTGTGTGCATGGGACTGTGTGTTCATCATTTAAGCTGCTTATTATAAGAGCAAGTGATCTCTCTCAGCCCCAAGCACAAAATACAAATGGCTGCTCTTGGGAGAAAAACTTGTATGTCCATTTTTTTGTGACGTTATTGAACTACTAATGTCTCAAAGGGTTGATGAGTGTTTCTAACCCACCTGGGTTTTATAAGCCTTTGGCTCTGGCTTAAAAGATGTGTCCAACCAAGAAAATGAAACAAGGTTATTCTTCTTGTCAAGCTGACATTTTGGAGATACAAGGTTTCCACCTGAGAGCTGTGAAGTGCTTCTCATTCACCACACACAGACAGAGTTGTGCACAAATTCTAATGACAGTGGCATTTGGTGCTAATACCTGGGGCCAGACATTGGGGCAGTTATTTTTAATTCAACATAAGCAGCAGTGACGGGACAAATGGATCACTGTACTGATGCTAAATCACATAACACACACACACACACACACACACACACACACACACACACACACACACACACACACAGTAGCATGATTGGTGTTTGTCCCAATATGAAATTCATTTCCTGTGATGTTGTGTGTGTTGAGTCAGTGATTTTTAAAACTGGAATTCTATTGTTGGGTTCTGTCCAGCTAAAGCCCAGAGAGTGGATGCGCAGAGTGTGTGTGAGTGTGTAATTATAGCTGGGAGGGCAGCTGCTGTTTCAGTTTGTGATCAGCAGCTCATTTCAATTTTCTCTCCAATTTTCTCTTTACTGTCTAAAACCAGATACACTCTCAGAGCAGAGCTGATGTATGACCCCAACTACTGTAAACTACAGGCATCACTACTCCCTGCAGTGCGAGCAACTGATTATGGACTGCAGAAATAAAATCTTTGCATGCCCTGCATCACCACAAGACAAGTCTCTCTCACGCACATGCACACACATACATAGACAAATGCAAATGGGATGTTTTCATGTCACATAATAACTCATTTGTTAATAGCATTAATACAAGAGCACAGTACAGCACCCAGCCTGTACAGCACACACATCACTACATTATATTGTATATGAGACGATCAAATCATAGTAACCACTTAAGTTCAATAAAGTTAACTTGAAATTGACTCCACTAACACACATTACACAGCACATGGGATAAGTTTACCTTGAGGGCAAAAAGACCTTCCTGGAAGAAATGTTTTCATTCTAACCCAAGCCATCATCTTTTTCCTAAGACTTACAGGCAAACTCCTCCCAGCATCCATGAAACACAGATTATTATCAACATTTAGGGATCATCGGATTGGGTATTGGCGCCGATCACGTTATTTTTACAAAATCGGAATTGGTAAAAAAAAGATTGGAGGAATCAAAACAACAAAAATGGCCAGGTTTTTCATCTATGTTGTTCATTGTTGCCTTCACTTTCCAATGTATTAAGTGTGGCGATCCTGTATATATTTTATAAATATATATTTTTAACAGTGGTTATCAGCTGATGGCTTGCTCACCTCCAGACGCACCCACCGGTGCTATCGGCCAGTGGGATGGCTCGATCAGCTGAGCCCAGGTAGACCGGCCCCTACATTATGCCGCTCCTGGCAGTATGGTGAGAGACGCTGGCGAGTGAGAAATGAGCCAGAGGTCCTCTGCATATTCGGCCTTCCATGGCATTTTACACCGCTCAAGGTCCGCCAAATAGGTGCTCTTCCCTGTGGAATATCATCCATCTGGCCACCAGCCTCACCTCAGATTCCCTGCCACGGATATCAAGGGATCCTACGGAGCCTCCACACCCAAAACAACACCGGCGCGTTATGGCATTCACCCACGGTCCCCTGAGTTGGCAAAAGCCGGGGGTTATTTTTCATTTCATTATTCCTTATTTGGAACCTTCGAGCCTTGATTGTTTTGAAACGGAACTGAGTCAGGGCATATAGTGAATTTTCTTTACTTCCTTGTTTATGAGAAAAACTGGGGTGGAGATTTCTTTTGTTTAGCGAACTGTGTGGATTGAACTGAATTAAACTGTGATATGGTATTTGGAAAGAGCATATCACAGAACATTTATCTTCTTTGTTGAAAAAAAATATATACTGTCTTGAAACTGATTACCGTTGTATTTGTATTTTTGAAAATTGAGTCTAATTCTTTTGTTCTCCAGAAACCAGGTAAAAACAATTTAATTTTGGTGTGAAGGGACCTGATTTATGGGTTTTATGGTTTCTTTGTGGGCTTTGACTGAGTAAAAGAAAAATATTTGTTTCATGAGAAACAAAAGACATAGGCCTATTTTGTTTGTTGAAGACAAGAAGAAGATATTGAATTTGTTTACATTTTGTGCTGCTGAACTACAGATAAGCTTTTTGGATACTATCTAAATAAAAAAGAAACCTTATGGGACAATTTGGATGCATTCTTTTTTTTTTCTTTCTTAATGCTTTGCAAAGTATCGTATCAGACTCGATATCGGACTCGGACATCCCTATCAACATTATTTAACATAAGTATCAAATTCAGCTCATTAATAACTGTCAAGGTTCATTGACAAAGCAATTGTTTTTCCTAGTCACTCATTTTAGCTTAAGCACTGACACATTGCATAAATTAGCCTAGCAGCTAGTGAAGATTTACTCTACTCATAGCAAACAAATTACATGTATTATTTATACTTTTTCTTACTACCCAAGTCACTGCATCTCCTGACAGAACAGCACTGTTGAATTTCAGCCTTCATGCGTGTTTTTTCAGCCCAACATTGTTTAAACAGAGCAGCTGTTGTTGCTGTAAGAAGTTAGCATAGTGAGATGCTCGTCCGGGCAGGATTGGGTTGGCTCCTATTTTCTCCAAATTCAATGATATTTCTACACTAGTGACTTATTCCCGTGTAAATAGCGTTACCCTCGTCATCTGTGTCTTGGCTGCCTACCATCTGCCTGTTGCTCTTAAAAGGTGGCACAGACTTTCAAAGTAAAGGTGTAACCTAAAGATGATGACAATATGGATCGATGTTTTCACTTTGCATCAACGTTATTGGATCGTAGATGAGTGCACCAATATGTCAATCCAGATCGATGGATCATCACTAACTCACCACAACTATTTATAGTTCCTCCTTAGAGAGGGCAAGCTTTTGGCTGCATTTTGGATTCAATAACTCACTTAGCTTTGCGGGAACTGCTGCTGGCTGACCTTGACTTATCCACCCATTTCAACTGCTGAAGAAGAGTGTTCTGGTACTAGAGGCTTTCAAGTAAATACCAGAGTATGGGTTCAGACTTCCTGTTGAAGTTGGGGGTTGGAAAAGTCCAGTGAGAGGATTTGTCCACACACACACACACACACACACACACACACACACACACACACACACACACACACATGCGCATATACAGAGAGAGAGACAGAATGGAGGGAGTTTTGCACAAACAGTCCCTCTGTCAGTGTGATGTCAGAGTTTGGGGGGGGTCAGAGTGTCAGTCACAAAAAATGATGTGACTAGTTGATTATACAGAGCATGCGCACACACACACACACACACACACACACACACACACATACACACACACAGCAGAAGTTAACATCTTTAACATACAATAAGACCCAAGAGAAGTACACTTTAAATAGAACTAAAAAAGCAAATAGCTTCATTCAGAATAGAACATTTACATACAGTAAGTGAAATCATAAGAGAAGCTGTCTGTGCAAGAGGATTCTGCAGTCGTGTCTCTCATGCCTCTATCCTGGAGGTCAACAGTCTTTTTATCAGCTGTAATCTCTTTCAATATGGGACTGCACAGTGTGAATGCATCCTATTCACTGCACAGTAACAGCCATTCAGAGCTGTCTGGGCCATTATCATAAAACTGTGGCATGAATGCCACCCTGTCAGTGCAACATAAAGAAGACAAGACATACTGGACACCTATTGTAGAGACATACACACTAAATTCACACTGTCTTTACCATGGTGTTTCAGACAGTCCTACTCATGGGATGCAGTTTGATGGATAGAGCACAATGAACTGTATCTGTGATTCAGGCATGTAACTGGAGCTAAACATGTGAACAGTGTGATGTGAAGGGCTGGGTATTAAACCTCAGTACTGCTTTAACCACTGACAGAAAGAGTGTCTGCAGCCAATCAAAAACTGTCACGTACCAGTAAAAGTATTGTTTTAATAAAATGTCAAACCCCTGCCATCCCCAGCAGTGATTATCCCGAAAACATTCCCACAGACTGACACAGTGGAGAATCAGTCATGCCAGAGGCAACACTTTGTTCTACTGTGTCAGACAATCAGCTCTTTGACAGTGAAGTAAAATGACAACCACTGTAGGGAACATCACACACACAGCCTATGGGATGTGTCAAGCATGGACCTATTCACCTTTCTGTGTCCCACACCATTCTCTCTGTGTAGTGAGCTGTCTCTCTTCCTGTAGCCAGGACATTCACATCAGCAGGGGGCACACTGAAGTAAAGTACTGCAACCACTGGTGTAAATATTGTTTCAATTACTTCTACAACTTGCTGTCTTATTATTTTCATATCGTATCATTTTTTTAATAAATTGATTTAGGGTAACATCCCTGTGTCCAGTGTTCTGTTTCGAACATACATTTCCACAGGAAATTAGATCAACCAATCACTTTATTTGAAACTACACTTTTTTTGAAACTACATTTTTACATCAACCTGTCTATAGGGATAACAGATATAAATTAGCTGTGGGCTAAAATCTGGCGTATTTACATATACTCATGTGTTTGTTCATTAATATGCATTGTCCCTATTTCTAAATAAATAAATAAATACAGAGCCACATAGCGCATTGTCAAGATCTGTAAGCTTCCGTGACATATAGTTACCTCTAACACCCATCTCTTTTACAGTATCTATCTACAGTATCTACAGGCCACTGTCAGCCTTATGATTAACACTATGTACGCAGGTGTGTGTGCAGCATTCTTCATAGTTTCAGCTGGCAGATGTGTTTTCCACAAGACAAGCCACAACCTAATGGGCCAAAAAATGCAGTTTCTTTAATGGCCACTTGAGGCTGGCTCCAGAAGTGAGTCAATCCCAATAGAACCCCATGTTAAAATGCCCAAGTTTACAGCAGAAATTAACACGTTTACAGCCTGGAACATAAAATTGCTTTAGTCTCTACAGCAAATTTCTACATTTTTAATCTAATAATAAACAAAATACACTCACAAAATGTAAAGTAAGGAAATATTCTTACACCTATCTTCCTTTTTAAACAAAAAAATATAATGGTACAATTTCTGAATTCAAATTCCTCACTTTCACAGGTCTAAAAGCCTTGCGCAAGTCAAAAGTACATGCGCATTTAAAAGTAAATATAACCTCACTTGTCAATCATGCTTACACACTGACTCCTGTCATCTGTCATCAAAGTTTTCAGATTTGATTTTCTGCATATTTTCGATCCATAAATAGCTTGTGGAGATTTGTTTGACCCTGACGCAGTGAAGAAAATAGGGTTAACCTGCTTACACACAGATCCGCAACAAGAGAGAGGAACAGGACAGAAGTGGACAAGGGAGCAGCAAGAAAAAGACATGTTAATACATGACAGCAAAATCCCTTTTGAAAAGTTCCAGGACAAATAGAAGGTAACATCAGCCTGTCTAGAAATGCACAATACCGATGATTATGCTCACAGCAGAGTGCATTTTATGAAATAGACACAGAGTATCATATCACAACCGTGGTGCCAAAGGCAAAACGCTGAAAGAGAGTGGCAACAGCCAGGGAGAAAACTCCAGTGGACAGAAGCAAGGGAGAAAATGTGTCTATATATTTTGCCTCATACTGGGAATGTTCACAGTGAATAGAACCTCAAGATGCATCAGACTCAGTGTGCAAGTTTTCTGTGTGTAACAAATGTTAGCAGATGATGGAGTAAAAGAACTACACAAAAAATTGTTGTCTAAGACCTTAAAACTAACTGAACTGCTTTGTTAACTCATCATAAAACATACTTCATACAAACTTGACAGAGACAAAATAAAAATCACCAAAACCAGCTTGGTGAGTCTTTCCATTGTTGGTTGAAGTAAACCCTTAAATTGTTAAGTTGTTGTGAAAATATGCTAGCTTTACCAGTGCTTTCCCCCCATGGTCTCTCTCTGCTGTTGCTGGTTGCTGGTAATGTTATCCCTACCACTAAGTGTCTCCATCTTTCTTAGTTCAGCTGCCTATTCTACCTGTACAGACTGACTTGTGGTGGTGCATGCTGTGTACTACATTGCCTCAATACAGCATCTCGATATCAGTTTGATAGAAAGACGAGCATATGTATTTTTGCCAGTACTGAAATCATACCTTCAGGATTTCCAAATCCCCTAGTACTATAACACCCTGATACTGGCCAAGCCTATTATACATATTTGTTGCCTTCATGTATATTATAGGCCCAGATTAGAAAGATTAAGTGCTTCATCCCATACATGGGAATCTGAAAAACTGAGCAGCTGTGTACTTTGAAAGTTACTACAACATAATACTTTGTTGCATTTAAAATGAGCCAAAACTTTTTATACTTTACTTTTTTATGCCTCAGTCTTCAGAGTTTTGATTGCATGAGAATAACAAGAACAAACAAAAAGAAAAAATATCTTCTTCATATCGTTTTTTTAACTGTGTCTTGTGAGGTGTCCTTGAGTGCTTTGAAAGGCCTCTATAAATAAAATACATTATTATTATCATGGGCGTCCAACAATGAGTAAAACATATTCAGACCATCATAAAGTAAATGAGTCTTGCCTGCATAAAGACTTTAACAGACACATGCAGCAACAATCCAGGCAGTACGCAGTCAGTGGTTATATTACTTGTCCACATCACACCAATTAGCACTCCAAGTTGCAGTGAAAAAACAGTATGAACCAAATGTAATGACCTGCTGGGCTGGATTGCTTAATTATAATCAATGTTTGCTGTAACACTCTGCTTACTATGTGGATAGAACATGTCTGGCTCTGGCTAAAAAAGTGCACTTTACAAATGTTGCACTGTTCCTTTATGTCAAATTGTGAGTACTACTATGACTTTGTATTTATTGTCATTAAACAGATTAGGACTTCCTGATATATGCAGTCTATCAAGCATGGCGTCAAATGAGTCTGAAGCAAATACTGCCAGCTCCAATACCTTGTTTTCAGATAGACTATTATAATCTATATCAAATGACACCGTATTAAAACGTGGCACACTGCACCACAGTGTTAAAATTCATGAAGGTTGTGTACAACATGCATCCTGTGAGTGACTAAAATCTGCTGCAGTGTGTGCACATATCACTCCTCTGTTCTATCTCAAAACATCAATGATTTATCAAAGCAGAGGTCAGGTGTTACTACTCCACTCCATGCTGTCACACCTACCTCTACCTGTGGTGCCCCCTGCAGGCAGTCAAACATTCTACAGAACACCTGCAGGACAGATAGGGACATCACAATCGATACAACAGCCATACACATGAGTACAGAACCATACGAGGAAAACTGTGTGAGGCAAATGTTGATCTATTAGAGATGAATGCTTGTATGTTCTGTAACATATTCTTTCATGGTGATTTGTTGTCCATCAGAGTCTATCAGACTGAGGTGTGTTTGACAGATAGAGTTAAAGTGAGCCTTACCTTCAGATCATAAGGGCTATCATTAGAAATCTGGCCCGGTCTTCCTCACACACGTACACACACATAGGGAGGTTACTATGGCAACCGAGCCTGAAGGGCCAGTGAATCAGTCTGGACTGATCTAGATTTGCTGATAACACATATAAAGGACACACTCTCTTGCAGTTGCACAGCACACACATCTTCACACAAAACACAGTATGAGTACACTTGCACCTGCATGTCCAGACAAAGATACACAGATAGTACAGAGTAAGCAACACACACACACACACACACACACACACACACACACACTTACACAGGCTATGTTTAGAATATAGTGAAATGCTCGTTTGGCTGAAATTTCTTCATCTGACATGATGGGAGAGACATAGTTTAATCACATATTTAATGTAACATATTCACTGCATTCTGTCTGTGGGTCGACCATGACCCGTATCGGAATTAATTAGATTCAACACAAGAATGCATAATAAGGCTTTACACCAGCAATAAATACTTTGAGCAATCCTCCACCCTGACAGAAGGACAGGTTCAGGAGAAATGATGAATATGTCAGCTCAGGGATTAGGCTCACATATAGGGATGAAAACAGCCTTATGTTTGAAAGGATAAATATATCAGCCTAGCAAAAAAATATTATGGCTGTCAAAAACTGCAGCTCCTGTAAATCTATTGAAAATTATGGGATATATTGCTTCTGAACTGTTGCAGGGACCAAGAGTATGATCTATTAAAGTAATGGCTTTTTTTAATCAAACAATCATAAGTCTGTATGTACATGTTTTGTCATGGCTTTAACATGACAGGACCATTAGAAGAGTTAGAAAATTACAATGTCAAGTGATGGATTTAAAGGTCTTGTGTGAAAGACTGAAGAGCATCTATTGGCAGGAATGGAATATAATATTCTTAACAGTGTTTTCATTATTGTATAATCAACAAAAACAAAAATGAAACTAAAAATAATAATTGTTGATTTTTTTTGTTACTTTAGAATAAGCTGTTTTTATCTACGTAGGGAGTGGGTCCTCTTCCATGAAGTCTGCCTTTCTGTTGTACATAAGCTAGAAGGGAAAGATCACTACCTCTAAATAGGGCTGTTTGCGTTTTCGTGTCAGCCACAAGCGGCAGCAGTAAGTCTAAACAGGGATTTATGGGTGTGCGTAGACCCTACGCACGTTGCCATTGCCGTTGTGAGTAAATTTAATTCTGCAGTGGTGTGTCTGTGTCACTCTGCAGTAACATCTCCAAAACACTAGCCGGAGACGGAGGTTTCTGTGAAGTGCTGTGAATTTTAGTTGATACAAAACACACATTAAGGGCGGCACGGTAGTGTGGTGATTAGCACTGTCGCCTCACAGCAAGAGGGTTCCTGGTTCAAGCCCTTCTGTGCAGAGTTTGCATGTTCTCCCCGTGTCAGCATGGGTTCTGTCCGGGCACTCCGGCTTCCTCCCACAGTCCATGCATGCAGGTTGGGGATAGGTCTAAATTGTCCGTAGGTGTGAATGGTTGTCTGTCTCTATGTTTCAGCCCTGCGACAGTCTGGCTACATGTCCAGGGTGTACCCTGCCTCTCACCCAATGTCAGCTGGGATAGGCTCCAGCCCCCCCCACGACCCTCAAGAGGAGAAGCGGGTAGAATGGTTGGATGGATGGAAAACTAGCGATCTTTTCATCTTTTCATATAAAACCAGGGACAGTTTATCAAAGGTAACGGCACACAGTTTGGCTCCATTACAACTCACAAAGTTCACTGACAAAACAACTGTGCTGTCCTAAACACGTTTTTTTAAACGAATACATCATGCTAACGTTATTAGCGCAAGCCTATGGCATTTTACATTGTATTGATTAGCCTAGCCACCGGCGATCTTTTCCTCTTCCCATATAAAGCCAGGGACAACAGCAACATTTAACAAAGGTAACGGCACACAATTTGGCTCCATTACAACTCGCAACATTCACTGACAGAACAACTGCCACACTATACACGTTTTCCAAACAAATACAAAATGCTAACGTTATTAGCACAAGCCTATGGCATTTTACTTTGTATAAACTAGCCTAGAGACAAGCAGAGATTTTCTCTTCTCATATGTAACTTGGATAAATCCCAAAGTATAACTCTCTGAAGGAAAAATCACACAAGACTTATAATGCTATTTTAAAATTCTGGGGAGGTGCACGTCAGGCTACAGCATAGGTTATGACGTAGGCTCTATGCTGACGTGGAACCTATGACGTAACCTACGGCGTCGATTCAAAGTAGAACTATAAAAAGTGTGTAGCAGCTGCAAAATGAAGCCAACCCTGAAGTGACAAGAATTACAGTTCCACTAATGGCCACTTGAGGCTGGCTCCCGAAGTGACCCCCACAGAACAGTATAGAATAGAATAAAAAGAACTTAATTCAACCCAAAGAGAAATTCTGCTGTCCAGCAGCTCATAAAAGACAAAAAAACAACACGGTGGTATTAAAATAGACATAAAATAAAACAAGTTAAAATAAGTGCATGAATAGAAATTAAATGGCGGCAGTAGCTCAGTCCATAGGGACTTGGGTTGGGAACCGGAGCTTCACCTGTTTAAGTCACCTTCTGGACCAAATATGGAGCGTGGACTGGTAGCTGGAGAGGTACCAGTTCACCTCCTGGGCACTGCCGAGGGCTTTTAAAGTCCAATAGTTCACCCCAAATATTTTTGTCACGTCTTGCCTCATCAACAAAAATGAAACATAGATTTCGTCTTAGTTTTTATTATCAAGATCTATTTTTAGCTCGTCACCATCTCAATTTGGCATGGAAAAAAGGTTGTTGATGGAAAATTTTTGGTCATAGTTTTTATCAACAAAATTAACACTGACAAGAATCTTTTTTATGACTCTTTCTGTCTCTAACCCCTTCCTCCATGTGGACATACTGATGGCTCATCTCATTATCTAACACAGAGCCAGCATTAGGCATGTATGCTGTACTTTAAGTTTAACTCCTGTAAATACACATCCATTTACATCATCACATTACAGAAGAGAGGAAAAGCAGAGGGATAGATCAGTCCCTCAAAGTTCTCAGAGGCCATGCAGTCTTTTTATAGGCCACCAAAAGTGGAGTAGGCTAATTAGCATTCAGCCTTAATATAGAGCAGCAGAAGACTTGGCCATGGTCTGCTGAATGCAGCTGAATACCAGCAACAACACAACAGAACAGATCATCTCAGGATCACTTTAAGGTCTTTACTCTGGGTGCCTGTTAGCTTCAGAGCTGATATTAAGAACTGACTGATGAGTTTTAAAGCATCAAGCTGCATCAGCGACCTTTTGTCCTCACAGGAGGCTGATCAGCAGCTCCAACTGGCTGCTCTTTAATCCACGTAATATGTAGATTAGAAGAGATTTGTGTGGATTACAGATGGATTTTCACCATTAGGGCTCCTACACAACCTGCCTGAGGTGTTTAGGCCATTACACAATACTACTGTACAACTAATAATAAAAATCTTTCTCTTTATCTTCCACCAACAGCTGACGTACACTTTGGTCCAGAACAAGATGTTTTGATGGTCAGAGGTATTATAGATGTCCTAGAACTCTTTATTCTGTTAAATCTCTTAACAAACAAGTGTCCTCTCTGCAGGTCCATGTGTTTTTTTTTATTTATTATGATATGTTAACATCTGCTGTGTTTACCGATACCACTTTTTCCTTCCCAATACCGATTCCGATACGTATCTGCCGATACCGAGTACCGATCGGATACCAGCATGTAAAATAAAAATGGATGGGATATGAATTGTTGTATGTCTCAACTCCTAAAACTCTGTATAAAATATTAAGAAATGAATACATAATAATAGAATGAATGCCATAAAACTTTTTTTTTCATTTTTATCCAGTGTTCTATGGTGTTGACACAGATCAAGACACAGGTTAAAGTGCAGCCACACAATTTGGTAAAAAAGACATGTTAAAGGCTACAGTAGAATGCTTTTTAAACTCTACTCCATTTCCATTTTATTTGCCTGTAGTGTGCGTATGTGTAATGACGTGAGGCATTACGTGGTATTGGATTGGTTATAGGTTGTACTCGCTGATACCCGATACCGCATTTTAGGCAGTATTGGAGGCATTTCTAATACTGGTATCAGTATCAGTACAATTCTAGCCATAACTCCTGTTTGCATGTAAATATTGCCAATAGCTCAACATCAAAATGGTGGCTGAACTTTGACCTTTTGCTTGGCATCTCACTTGAGCCAACAGGAGCCTCCATGTCCTCTCCATGGCCTACAATAACCAGCATTGGCCTGTGTTGAAATGAAGGGCCTGACTTCCTTCCTTCCTTCCTTCCTTCCTTCCTTCCCTCCTTACAGAGCTAATCAATTGCCAGCAACTGGCCTGATGGCTTATGGGTCTTGTAGTCAATAACATATCTCACCTCCAGAGTAATTTCCTACTTTTTCTGGGCATTAGAGACTGTTATAAATGTATATAAATGATAAACAAATGGCTCCTTGGTTATCTTAAGGAAAAAAAAACATCTGTCTCACTAATTTAGGTGTTCTAGAAGTCTTTTTATATTCGGTAAGCTCCTAAATTGAAATTTTTGTCTGTGTTGACTTATTTTCACTCAGAATCACACATTCGGTACACTGTGTTACACTTTTTTTTAAAAGCCCCCAGAGGAAACCTTGGAGAAAAATAGAAAATGTTTGTTTGCTTTGATATTGTTATCTGCATCATCTTTTCTCAAGAAAACATTCAGGCAATTTTATGAAAAAATAATTAAAAGTTAGAATTTTCACACACCACAAATATCTGTAGGTGAAGGAAAGTATTGTTTTCTCATATTGTCGTAATGTTTTTCATTTTCTAGTGGAATATACATTTGCATTACATAAATCTGGAAAGTAATGCTGCATCACTTCCTGTTTCACCCTGTAACCATGGAAACAGAGAACCATTAGCAGACTGTTTTGTTACTGAAGAAAATGTCTAAATATCATGATTATGAGGCACGTTCAGGGAGAAGGTCACACTAATTCCAGCGATGTGTGTATGATGTCTTTGACTATGATTCTAAGAAGAGTCAGAACTCATTTTTGGCCACAGCGGAGTCTAGTGTCCCCGCCAGGACAAACTGTTCTTCCTATCATCTGGTCATCCAGATTGATTGATGCAGCTTCCTTTTAATTTTTCTATACAACAGTGTGCAGTCAAACAAACCCTTTAAATAACTGGGGGAAAAAGAAAAAAAGTTTTGTTAACTTTTTCATTGAGTAGCTGAAATAAAACACCAAAAATACAGAATGAGTGAATTGAAGGAAGGCAGGGTGAGAGGGAGGAGCAAACAGCATGTCAGTTTGGATGAGGCAAACAGTAACATGACTGACCTACATTATTCTAATGGACCAGAGGGAGAGTCGAGCCAATAAGGAACTGTAATGCTTATTTCATATATTCATTTCTAGCCGTGTATTCATTCATGCCATAAGCCATAAAGCCACTGGGATTCATTGAACAGTATAGTTCATTTAAACTGCCATTAGCTAAATGTTCCTCTATACAGTTAATGCTGATGACATTCCACGACTAGTAATCTCTTAATACATATAATAACACCTCATTTTACACTGGGTGGTTTTGGAAGGTTTCTGTCCTCTCAGACCAGTTCAGTAGTGTGAGAAAGAGCAAAGTTTCTTTCAAAGTGATTTATTTTTGTCTTTTAGAATATGAACTGCCACAGCACTGTTGCAAGATCTCACTATTTTTTTTTAAATATTTTGACTTTTATAGCATGCTCTCATCCATGTCCCCCAAATGCTTTCAGGGCAGCTCCATTATTTATTTCATTTTATTTTATTTTGATTTATGTCTTAAGGTTGAATACCATTCTGTAGCTTTCCAGTAGTGATCCATATTCATCCATACATATTCAAATCAGGAAATTCAAATTTTGGTACGCAAGTATGCATGTTTTAGTGTTGCAATGTTATTTTCCCACGCCCCTCTCACACAATTTTTCCACATGAGCTAATGATGTTTTCTGTACAGTACCATTGCTATAAACCCATATACTGTTTTGGACTTAGTTGCTAACGTTGGATTACAAAAGTCACACAATACCCCAACAAAAAAAGACGAAGCTGCAGCCGCCAGCACCCATTAATAAAAGTCCCGTGACCTAACCCGCACCCAATTACAAATACAGCGGAGGACACGTCTCTTTCACTGGCTGCACTTGATACCGGGATGGTAAATACAGTCTGCGCAATCACTGCCAGGTTAGGAAACATTTTAGCATGCTCCCTCCACCACAATAAAACCTCAAAAGGATCCTCCTTGGGTGTCTTGAACTCGGTGTATGTTGACATCTCATCCTCGGGCTGCAAAGTTTTATTGCTTGAGTCCTCCACGTTGGTGATGAATGGGGTCAAAGGTTGGACATGTATCACTGACTTTCAAAATAAAATGAATTGCAGCTTGGTAATAGTGAAATCAGTGTCAAAATATTACACATTTAGTGCTCATCTTTGTCATTTGTTTTATTCTGAAAAATAAAACATATTTTTCTTAACATCTGCTGCCCGCCCACGTGTATTTCGTTTTTACCCATGCTCACACCTCGTGAATAGCTTTTTGTGGGTAATCTGTCGAGTAACCGCGGGTAACCGACCTGGTGCAGGACTCTGCATCAGGCTGCACATCTCCAACTTCTTGGTGATGTAACCAACTCCTTTTCATTAATGTTATCAGGTCCCCTGTTAGCTTTGGGTTTAAATCTGAAATAATGCCAAATAGGCGCTTTCGGTTTAAAATTGTTCTATCTATTGATTTAAAAAAAAAAAAAAAGTAGTGGGTGTGACAGGTAGGTAATCTCACTGTTTTATGCCCGAACAGCATGCTATACAGGTAACACTGACTATCGCAGCAAGCCTGTTGTGTATCCAAGGCTACATAATTATCAACATCAATAGCCTTATTCTCTGGGGACCATGACCATTCACTGCAATTATGATGGCAAAGTTGACATTATGACCCGGGCAGTGCCAGAGGAAAGGTCAAGGCCGTGAACAGAATTAGGATTCATCCTCTGGGGAACATGAACATCTTTACTAAATGTCATGACATCTGGCCAGTAGCTGATGAGATGCTTTGAGATCTTTCTGTTTCAGCCACCCACCACTGTCTGTGCAGTGAAGCAGAGAGGATATACAGTACAGTGGCTTAGTCTAAAACTACTGTACAAAGGAGGACAACGTTACAACAGTTTGAGGGAGCTGGCCTTTTCTTACATAAGGCCTGGTGGGAGACTACTGTAATGTGAGCTGGAATAATCCTGACCTAATTTCACTGCTACACTCCTCCAGCGAGGTCAAGTATGTGTTTGAGAGATGTACAAATACACACAACCAAATACACACAGTAGAAGAGGTGCATAGTCTGGCCCGTCTTCTCTTTACCTCTGTCTCTCTGCGCGCGCGCGCGCACACACACACACACACACACACACACACACACACACACACACACACACACACACACACACAGTGCAGCTTGGCTTGCGTCCCACTTCCTTCTCTGTCTGGCCAAAGGAATGCTCCGTTTCCTGTGTGTTGTGATCAGTGCACATTGACTGCTTCCCAGCGGGCCTCTGAACAGATCCCAGTGGCTTGATAAGGAAACAGCCTTCTCTAGTAGTAGATACAACAGCTACTGAAACCACTACACTGTTTCCCATTCAGATCCACATCCCAGTTCTGAGCTATCCTAACATGATCCTGCTGTGCTGGAAACATTTTTTCAAGTATACTTTTGCGAAAGCCCCACTAACTGAGAACTTTAGTGAGATTTAACTGCATGACGTGACACAAGATTGCACAGCTAAATAACACCTACGAGAGCTACCTCAATCAATTAAAGTGACTCCGGGAAGATGTTGAGAGAGATGATGCTGGGTAAATGTAAAGATGCAGCTTATTTGATAATAGTGAGGAAGTCATTCAGACTGTTATTTTTTTATACTTAGATTTGTTTTACTATCAACCAAAGGCTCTTTCAGATCTCTAGCAACTCAAATGTGTCTCATGGGAGCTGTAGTTAAAAATAGAACAGTTGTTATATGTCTATAAAAATAGCAAGGGGGCAGATTTTATTAGTCAGTGCATTGGCAAGTGTGATACTGTAGATGAAAGACAGCCTCAATGCAGAAATACATGGCTGCTACAAACTGATCTTGTGGATGACTGACAATTGCAAAACATTTTTGGTACTTCGGTCTGTGCAGTCGACTGATATAAAGACACAGTGGTTTGATTTTTGAGCCAGGAGTTTAGAGAGCTCCTTCACACAAGGTGGACATCCAAGATTAGTGTCACAAATTCAGTACCTGACCAAATGTCACCTCTTCCGTTCCTGAATTATGACACTGAGTAATGGCCAGAAAAGTGTTTTATGCAGAACATTACGATGTCACCGTATTGTACTGAGTTATAGCCAATAACATTTTGTATGGTTACACTGATCTTGACCTTTGATCTTAGACCACAAAATTCTAACCAGTTTATTCTTCATTCCAAGTGGACGTTTGTGTTAAATTTAAAGAAATTACCTTGGTGTTCTTGAGATATTGCACTCACGAGAATGAGACAGATGGACATGACCTTTGACCACCAAAATCTAATCAGTTCATCGTTGAGTCCAAGTGAATATTTGTGTAAAATTTGAAGGAATTCCCTCAAGGCATTCTTGAGAAATCGCATTCACGAGAATGAGATGGATGCAAGGTAACAGTGGCCTTGACCTTCGACCTTTGACCACCAAAATCTAATCAGTTTATCCTCAAGTCCAAGTGGACATTAGTGCCAAATTTGAAGAAATTCCCTTGAGGCGTTCTTGAGATATCAGGTTCACAGGGATTAGACAGATCGACATACATACGTATGCACGGACAGGCAAATAACCTGAAAACATAATGTAACATAATTCAACTCCCCATCCTGAATTCACTCACACGTAATCATAACCCAGCGTGTGGCTGTATTTATTTCCTCTCTATTCTTTCAAATTAGGAACGATAAATATATGTAATCAATTCTTGGATAGCCGGGCAAATTGTCCAGGGTGTACCCAGCCTCTTGCTCTGGATCTGGATAGCAGTGAGAGACAGTGTGTCATACTATCTCTCTGTGGCAGTCAGGAAGAATGAAATACAACAGACTGGAAAGACATCACAGTAATGCGATGTTGTAGGCTTGGAGTAAGGGCCAGATATTATCCAAAATTAGATGCACACAGTTCTGTTTATACACTATATTAGGTGATGTACAGTCCGCATAGTCATAAATGCAGAAAGATGGAGAGGGTATCGTTTGGGCTTTCACCACTGTCACTGATTTTTCAAAGATTTCTCTCGATGGTAAATTTACATACATTTTTCTGGAAAAAAGCAAAGAACTGGACACCATGGACACTATACAGCAGACTAGGAGCAGAATTAACTGAAAATATAAGTTACAAAGTAAAAAAACAAAGGGAATTCAGTTCTAAAACTTTAAATATGTCTGTGGTTTCTTCCTGTGAAACCCGGTCTACTGGTTACACACTGAGGATATATGAGACAGGTACTTCCCTGACAACAGATTTTAAATGTTCTGATAGTACTAAGTTAAAATGTGCTGGCAAGAGCTTTTGCACCTTTACAATATAACACTTCCACAGGAAAATTCTGTACAGTCATTTTCATTTAAAGCACATGTTGTCATTTGAAGAAATCTGGAAGTAATTACTATCAATACCACCTTACAGTAAGTCTCCTTAAAGGTCCAGTGTCAAAAATGTTGGTGCATCTAATGGCAAAAATAGAATATAATATTCATAACTATGTTTTATCAGTGTATAATCACCTGAAACTAAGAATCATTGTGTTTTCGTGAACTTAGAATGAGCTGTTTATATATGATGTTATCCACTTGACGAAGTTCACCATGCTGTTTCTACAAAAGCCCATAATGGACAAACCAAACACTGTCTATAGATAGGGCCCTTCCTGTTTTCACATCAGCCACCCCAGTTCTCCTACACGCTTGGCACCAAGCAGCAACTTCCAGGGCTGAAAAATGAAGCCAACACTTAGGTGCCACAAACTGCAGTTCTTTGAATGGACACTTGAGGCTGACTCAAAGAGCAAGTCAATGCCCATAGAGCCCCATGTCAAAATGTCCAACACGTTTACAGTCTGATACAAAAAAATGGTTTTAATCTCTAAACCTAATTTCAACATTCATGACAACTGTACAGGTGGTTAACTTTTTTTATAACTCAGCTGTTTATATGTCATGAAGGCTTAAATTTATGCATAATGAAGGGTGTGTCTGTTGACAAGTCGCTACTGCATATCGTAACTGAGTATAGTATATCGAGTATAGTGAATTTCCGGCACAGAGCTTTTATTTTGAAGTGCCATTTCCTGCTGTAGAATAAGTGAACAACGGACAGCTACATAACACAGACAGCTAGCTCAACGACATGGCCAACTGCAAGTATGACACTGAATGTACTGAACTCCGTGGACCTTGAACTAATGACTAAGAAGAAATCTGGACCCTATGGCTGGACCAGGGAACCACTGGTCCAAGGAGTCCTACATTCTGTTATTCTGGTCAATACATTTTGTTTTAATGCATTTAATTTTGTTTGTGGCTAGTGAAAATTGGCATTAGCATTAGTATTATGACAGGTAACCATAGCTGTAAATGCGTCATGCTAAGCATGCCAGTAGCTAGCGTTAGGGTTAGAACCACCCTCTTGTACAAATATAGCCACTTCTGGTCCAAAAAAACAAGATGGTGACAGACAAAATACCAGACTTGAGGCTTCACAACAGGATTCCACAAACCAATGGGTGACATCTCCGTGGCTACTTTCATTGGTTAATACAGTCTTAGCTTGGCACACAGGAGAAGTTTTAGTTGGTTGCAGTCCACAACCTTACCGCTAGGTGCCACTAAATGCTACACACTAGACGTTAAACAGTCCAGTTCAGTCCAGGTCAATTCAGTTCAGCTCACTTCAGTTACTGCTGTATATTACAGTGTAGAGATCCGTGACCCACATACATTTATATTGTATATAAACATCACTTAAAACATCATATAATTACACCAGAAACTATAAAAATCTACGATTGATGCCGACTGTGTGTGTGTGTGTATGTAGGTGGATGTGTGCGTGCTGACTCAATTTATTCTCATCATCAAGTCATCATTCTATCAGCAGGGACACGAACACCCTCTCTTTCTCTCTCTCTGTCCATTGTTAGGCACATTAGTAGAGTTCCAGCATACAGGACCCACACATACACACATTCACACACTCACACGCCCTAATGAATGTAACATCTGAAGCTGATGTGCAGTGCTATTACTGGAGCAGTCAGCAGAAAATCTCAGTGTTAAAAGCTTCACTCAGCAGAAACTCTACTGATGTCGTCTCCACTCCTTTGTCTTTAAACCATAGCAGCTCAAAAAGGTGGCCTACAACCAGCAGTCCACACACACTGGGTAATATGGATAAAATCCTCCACCAAGTAAATGTTATTTTACTTCCCAATATCAATACAAAAGTCACAATGTGGTAATTTTTGTGTTAAATCAGCTGTTTAAAGATGAAATCACCAGGCAGGGAAGTCAGTTTAGGCTGTTTTCTGTGGTCATGTAGCTTCAATTTCAAAAGTATTTACATCTATCTACTACAGAGGCAGTCCAGTTTTATCAAAAGATCATCTTTCCAGCTGTGAATTACTTTTTTGAAAACACATTTCAGGCTACAGATGGCATAAATTCATTACGCATATGAACATGTTTGCCAAATGTTGAGCCACGCTTGCCAGTGAGCTGCACAGTTCTATTTATGCAGACAATAATTCAGAGGCCAGTGTCCCTTCTCCCCACACTGTTAATACAACACATTGCATCCACAATTTGAGCAGCCTGAACACAGCGTCAGTCCATTTTAAGCTGAATTGAACTGGACTACAAAGACCAGACCAGGGTCCATATTTAGCAAACGTCTCAGCGTGGAAGTCAGTCCTCAATTCTTAGAGTTACACATATACTATGTGTTACTGAGGCTTCAGAGTATCAGTCTTGTTAACCATTGAAATAACCTCCTCCAAGGCTGACTTCTGACTAATAGGAGGGCTGCAGAGCTGATCTTACAGCAGCAGGCACATTCAGACAATCATCAGCATGCATATAGAACGCCATGGAAATATAGAGTATAAAAAGCTTGTATTATTAACTGGATGAAAACGTTTCATCCAAAAGTAATCATCACCCACATTCAACCATTTCCTTGAAAATATAAGTAATTAATAAAATGTAAGCCAGTGAGGGGTGTCTTTGGATGTTTCAGTGCTGTTAACAGCTGATATAAAGTCACTGTTCTGAGCCCAGAAAAGAACAGAATCCAATTTAATTTATTCTACAACATACACTTGGTTGGCAGTGTGTCTGCTCCACCTCGCTAAAACTACTGTAGTGTAATACAACAGAGAGAGAGGTATTAAATCAGTTGCATGATGACATTTCTTTTTAATGCAAGACAATACAAAAACTAACATAACAACAAAAAACAGTGAACACACAAGTGTATACACGCCAGATGAGAACAGTGAATACAAAAGTAAATACCCCCTCATCCATTTAAAATCAACAGTTGCTCATCTGAGCTCATTTCAGTGAAAGTAACGTAAAACAGAGAGTCATTTTGAAAGTAACTTGCCCAACACTGTTTTTGGCCAAAAAGACCTCACAAATTGACATTTAAGACTATTCAACGACTTTTAAGGTCCAATATGTCAATAAATTAATCTAAGACATTTCAAGACTTATGAGGGTCCTGCAGACACCCTGAGAATAACACCAGCTTCACGTGAGTACTATTAATGATAGACATTATGTCCAAAACTGCAAATATAAAAGTTCAGTTGTAGTAAAGCAGAATGATCCTTTAAGAAGGTAAAAACTGGATGAAGAAAAATCAATAATGGAACAGTCTGGGTGACAATTAGTTTATGCAGTCCAAGAAATCTAGTTTCACAAATTACAGTCTTTTTTGTTCGTTTGTTTTTAATGACTTGGAGGGACTGCAGCTGATCAGCAGAATAATCAGCAGCTCATCTCCATCTTCCCTAAATCTTTTTACTCACTAAGTATATTCTGAGCTCAAACAACTGTAGATACACAGAGAGACACTAAAGTGACTGCAGCTTGGGTGGTCAGTTGTGTGTGTACACACACACACACACACACACACACACACACACACACACACACACACACACTATGTGAGCTGTGAGTTTAATCTGCCCAGCTGCCATCCTGTGAATTGGTTGTGAACTGAGAGGCCAAGCAATTTACTCCTCACAAAGGCCATTCCACACCACTGAGCAGTGCGTGCGTGTGTGTGTGTGTGTAAGTATGATGGAATTGAGACGGGGTGGGAGGGGAGGAATAGATGGAATATGTGTAGGATAAAGAGTGCTGTAGCAGAAAGATGTGGAGGGCTGGATAGATGATGGGGATACAGAGGGAAACAGGACTGGGAGGATAAAAGCAAATGAGAGAGGGATGCTGGGAATTGAGGGAGGGGAAATGAAAGGAAGGAAGTGAAGCCACTATTTACAGGGAGGTGAGGGGAGATGGACAGATTGGATAGACAGAGAGATAAAGGTGGAGGGGATAGGGAGGTGTTTAGCTCTTACACTCCTCTCTGAGAGGACTACACACATGCTTAAATAATTACTCCCTATGATGACATCATCATTAGTGCTACCTCCTGGCATTAGGTGCTTTAGAACACATTCAAAAAGGACATGCACACTGCTTTTAAAAAAAACCCTGTAATAATCCATGTTTGACCTTTCAGAATGAAATGTGGCGATATATCAAATGTACTCGATGCATTGCAGCTTTTTCCATGTGTAATGTATAAAATGAATGTATTCCAAAAGGGTGGATTGCCCACTCCAGGTGGAGGAGTTTAAGTATCTTGGGATCTTGTTCACGAGTGAGGGTAGGATGGAGCGGGAGATTGACAGGTGGATTGGGGCGGCGTCAGCAGTGATGCAGGCACTTAACCGGTCCGTTGTGGAGAAGAGGGAGCCTGGCCAAAAAGCGAAGCTCTCGATTTACAGGTCGATCTACGTTCCAACCCTCACCTATGGTCATGAGCTCTGGGTAGTGACCAAAAGAATGAGATCACGAGTACAAGCGGCCAAAATGAGTTTCCTCTGCAGGTGGCTGGGCTCAGCCTCAGGGATAGGGTGAGGAGCTCGGACATCCGGGAGGGACTCGAAGTAGAGCCACTGCTCCTCCACATCGAGAGGAGGCAGTTGAGGTGGTTCGGGCATCTGGTAAGAATGCCTTCCGGACGCCTCCCTTGGGAGGTGTTTCGGGCATGTCCAACCGGGAGGAGACCTCGGGCCGCCCCAGGACACGCTGGAGGGACTACATGACCCAGCTGACCTGGGAACGCCTCGGGGTGGCTGGGGAGAGGACTGTCTGGGCTTCTTTGCTGAGGTTGCTGCCCCCCGCGACCCGGACCCGGATAAGGGGAGGATGACGAGTACGAGTATCCCAAACATTGAGTATAAAGTGTCAGGTCATTTTTTAAGCCACCAGCACCAGAGTGACTTGCAAATACTATTACTGGGGAGCAATTGGATAGCTGTTATTTTGTTTCCAGCTGAATCATAATGCTGAATCAGTTAACTGCTTTTGTTCAATTAAAAGTCCAAAGACACTGAATATATAATGTCTGTGTGTAATAGTATATCAGCGTTTCCCCTACCATTATATGTCATGTAATGTTAAATTAACAAAACATATGCCTATAAAAATTAGTAAATATGGCTACAAAATAAAACCTGACATAAATAAATGAGGAAATAATATATAAATATATGTAAATATGAATATATGAATGAGTATATCATATATTTATTTATTAAAAAAAGATAAATAGTTAATAGTTTTTCATTATTATTTATTTCCCTGCTGTTTTCATCTATTTTAATTTTTTTAAAAAATCCATGAAATGAATGGCTGATACATGTTATATAATTAGATTTACATGTGAGGAAAAACATCACAAACTGACTCCCTAGATAGCAGACATACTATGTGTTGTAAATGGAAATCACCAGAACTGCATTAGGACTAAAATGTGAATTCCTTGATGGATGTTGTAAGCAGTGATTGATTACATCAGCCTTGCTTTGTACCCTGCCCCCCATCTTTTACATTACCATTGTTCAGGGTGCCTCCCTTGTATTACATCCCTTTTTTTTCTTTCTTTTTTACCATTTCTTCTTTTGGCCTTGAACATTTCTTGTTTCTTGTCTATTTATAAAACATAAATTAATAAAAGTCTTAATTTAAGTATATTTCACTAGTTTCACCTTGAGATATTTCTTATTCACAGCTTTTAGGGAGCCTTGAGGCAACTGCCACAGGCAGAGATTTACCTGCAGGGGGAAGACTGACTCTCTAAACGTGCAAAATAAACACACACCTAATAAAGCAATTAAAGGGCCTGAAGCAAGGAGTGTGTGCTTTGAATTCCTTTAAGCATCACTTTAAATAACAAAAAAGCACTTTGTAATGCATTTGGCTGTGTTGTGCTGGGAGATATTAACACATATATTTGTTCAGCACTGTGAGGCACACTGTATGGTATGTGAGTGGGCTGTTTAACACCAGCAGGGTCACATGTCCTGTTAGTTAATAATTAGTGTGATTATATGTGGAGTTAAACCTACATGTTGCCTACGTGTTGAAGCAGGACGACATGCTGCTGTTGATCCAAAAATTATGAGTCACTGAAACAAGAGCTCTGGCATGTTTGGACTCAATAATAAGAATCTGAACCTCTGCACATCTCACACACTCTCTGCACTGAACACACTCATTCATGCCTTGGAGTTTGAATTGGAGGACTTTGATGAGGTTGAGGCCAAGTCTCTTCTCATGCTGGTGTAGGAGATGAACACCAGCATGAAAATTAAAGTCTTTATTTATTAACATGCCAAGGTCATCAGCATGGCTCAGAAGTACGCCACAAGCCAGATAGTGGTGCAGCAGGAGGCACCTACTGCAGCTCCCAATTGTTGGGCCACTGAGTGTTGGTGCTGAAGGTTGTTCCCAAAGTCCTGCAGGCTTCTGGGAGCCTCTGTCAATGACCTTCATCAACATTGCCTCCCAGCTGGCCAGCAAAATAACTGTAGGGATCAATAAAGCAGTCTTGGACCGGGTCTCCATGCTCACTTTACTGAGAGTTTGGTGAGTTCATCAAACTGAAACTGTACATATTGAAGGACAAAACACATTTTTTTGCAGCCCCTTACTGCTATGTATATACAAAAACATAAAATTTGCCTTAAGAGCAGTCTGTATCAAGAGACCTTAGTAGCTCCTCATTCTATCAGCTCCTGTGTGTATGTGATGTGCCTGCAGCTGCTTCACAGCAGAAGCCTTCAGGGCTCCTGGCTTTACCACTGGCAAAAGACTCAGTTATCTCTTTGGTTTTCATGCAAATGCTTAGAGAGGTGATTTACACTATTTCAGATTGAAACTTAGAGGAGACACCCTGGGTGAATAGGTTGTATTTATTAACTAATAGATATCATCATGAATCTTCCACATCTGATTACTAACACTTGACATTTTTTCATATTACAAGTTTTCTGTATTCTATGTTTAAATATGCAAATGATACATTATCCAAATCAAATCTAATTAACTGATGCAGGCTAAGTTCTGTTCCCAGGGGGTCTTTGCTGCTGTTCTCCCTGCCTTAAGCTTTACATGTAGGTGCATGGAAGGGCAGGGAGGTTTCCCCCCCCTCTGCCTTAGGTTTCCTCGTTTGTGCATGGAAGGGCAGAGAGGTGTGGGCAGAGAGGTGTACGCTCTCTGCCTGAAGGCTTTCTATGTAGGTGCTTGAAAGGGTGGAATAAAAGGGCAGAGAGGTTGTGTTCTCTCCGCCTTAGGCTTTCACGTAGACACATGGAAGGGCAGAGAAGTGTGCTCTCTCTGCCTTAAGCTAAAGAAAGGCTCAAGAAAAGGCAGAGAGGACCCAGAACAGAGCCATACCACCAAATATAATACTGCAATGGCAATAAAAAAATTTTTTGACAAAAGTGGTCCTGACTGCACTTGGTTTTCACCTGGAGTGTCTCGTCTTAAATGTTCATTGCTGACCATAGAAATAACAGTTGACTGAACAAATCTCAATCTTTTGACCAATAAAAAGTCCTTTGCTTATAAAAAATGTTCACTACAAAGTGGAAGACTATCAAAGCCTCCAGGACAAGCTGGTAAACTGATATTATGGTGAGACTGTTTGGCTCAAAGGTTTTAGCTCACATAACTGTCAATAATTTAAGCACAATCTTAACAGCAGGGCTGTATTTTCTATCAAAAATCTGATTATTTGATTTGAAATGATTAGTATTATTACTAACACTTGAGGTTATGACAAGTCAAAATATCTGCTGTGAAAAAAGGTTTGTTGTTATTTTCCACAAAGACATAATGACGCCTTAAGTAACATTATTATGCAACCAGTGTGTAGTCACCTGTTAGCTCGTCACTTAGTGACGCAGCCGAGACACTGCTGATGATAAGCAACATTTATCCATCTTCATACTGTAGTATGAAGAGTAATCAGTAGTATGACTTTGAAGAGATAACATGTCTGTTGTCATTCTTCAAACTTTTTTTTTAAAGTGACAGCCCAAAAAAAAGTGGAATCATCTATTCAGTGTCTTAATGAGGGACAGTGTGTCAGAGAAGTATCAGGAGATTACATCTTGCCCATATATGCCCAGCCCTGTAAAGATCACACACAATCCTGTTCAGCATCACCTCACTGCTGCATGTTAAGAACCTCAGTGAGCTCTATGCTACAGTCAGTAAAGCAGCTGACAAACAGAAGCTGCTCCTGTGGGACAAGGTGCTGCTGTGAGCTCTGCTTCACAGCTCTGAGCTCCCAGCTAACTGTGTGTGAGAAGCAGAGTGGACTCTGAACCCTGCTGTCTCTACTGAACACACAGACGAACACATCACTGAGGACATTTGCCGCAGGCACACAGTCATGCAGCCAACTATCCTACTACACTCTGTGTCTTCAGCACTCTGTCTGTGTCGTGTATGTTGTCACTTCATTGCAAGAAGACTGCAGGAAATACTAAGGATTAAATGATAGAGTCACTTTGACTATATTTCTGTAGTACGACTCATCAGTATTTCTAGTGATGTACCCAAATCCAAATACATTAGCAGAGATATAGTGATGGAGACGGACATTTATTTGACCCCAAGTTGCTTATTTGGGGAAAGAATTGACCTATTTGTGCATTATTTTTCTTTAAATTGATTCACATCATTGTGGATAGTAACAAGATTAAAAAATTGCAACATGGGACTTTAATTTCACTAACTTGTCATTTAATTTACGTCACATTACTGATCAGTGATCAGTCCCGATTAACCCTCTCGCATCAAGGAGGAGGAGTCAACATGCACAGGAGTGGTGAGACAAAAGCGTGGTGTGGCAGCTGGATTTCTTTAAAACTCCTGCAAATTAAACATCGAAATGAAGACTGAAACTGTAGTTTTTAACTGTATGTAATAATATCCTTCAGACAAAATTATTGACTGTAAAAATAATGGATGTAGCTTCTATGACATCTCCCATTGGTTTGTGGATTTCCATTTGAAGCCTGAATGCACTGCAGGCGGAGCATTCATGGGCTTTTTTTTTCCTTAAGCAGCAATTCGTGGAGGTTTGAGTTGTGAGCTGGATAACTGATAAGTCGATTTGATCAGAGGTGGTCCGATCAGATCGATGGATGAGAGGAGCAGCAGTTTGTGAGTGAAAGCAAACTTTAGACCCAATGCTTTTTACTGTGCCTGCTGTTCAGCTGCTCCCTCTGTGGAGCAAATAATAATTGAACAGTATATATTTTCTAGCGGCGCACCTAATGAGCAGTCCTGCTCCAAAAATAGAATATCTAAATGTGGCAACAGATGTTTTAATTGTTGCAGCCTGCCACAAATGACTGGATGTGTGGGAAACCCTGCCGTCATAGGAGAGAATAGACCAATTACTTTGGTAATTTAAAGCCGGTGGATATTTACAGTTTTCTGCATATCTATCACATACTGAGAATAACACAGGTGGACAACCATGCTAATTATTCTATAATTCCATCATTTTCACAAACTACAGAAAATTCCCACCTCTGGTAGACCTGATCAGTCAGGACTCACAAATCATTAGACTTTAAAATGTGATGTTGATTACTGTATGTGAGATATGAAGAAGAATGAAGAGCGTGTGAAGTGAGAGAAGATTGAATATGGGAATGCATAACAAGGGAGTGAGGCAAAGGGGAAGTAGTGAAAGGTGAGTGAAAAAGTATCTGCAGGGGAAATTACATCAAGTCCTCCATCGTTCAGTCCGAGCACAGTAATATCTACCTCTTCACATCATTAATCTCTCCGTCTGTCCCTTTCTCCTCAATCCATTTACCATTTCATTATCCCTCTCTCATTCCCTCCTTCCAGCTTTTTCTCCTGCCCCTCTCTCCCTCTTCCTCGGCTGCTGCCTCTCTACAGTGTGTAAATCATCCAATCAGGCCTGATGTAGACCCCATCATGACAGAGGCCAGAGGTCAAGCACAGACAAACTGGGATGAGGCGTGTTCCGACTAGGAGGATGGATGGAGGGAGGTAAAATGGCTGGATAAATGGAGGTATTCAGTGATACGAGAAAAAAAATGAGACAGGGTGGGTAGGGGTAGTGCTCTGCAGATCCAAGATGAGATTCATGAAAAATTTTCATTATCGATAAGTCTCTTTATTCTTTTTTCTGATGACTTGCATGATTGTTCAGTTTATAAAAATGTAAGAAAATAGTAGGGCTGGGCGATAAAACAATAGCGATATCTATCACGATAGACACGTGATTAATATCAATAGAAAATACGTTAAATAAAACGTCTAATAAAACAGGAAGAAAATCCCGGTCCTGAACCGCAAGGTATTCTGGGGGATGCAGTTCCAGCAAGGGCTTCAGCCTCTCCCGGCACTCCCAGCCCAGCTAAGCAAGTTTGGTTGTATAAACAAACTCACTCACTCCCTGCTTTTCATGTCCTGTCCGGGGAGTGTTTATAAATTGATGATAATGTCTGGTTTTCCTTTCCGAACCCAACAGTTATGTCCGCAACCGAACTGAGCCCGACATTATTTAATTACTAATGCACTGAGTTTGTGTCACACAGTTGTTATGATTACAGGCTATTTAACTGGCCAGGTGTGCACAATGGGTGCTCCGCGAAGAGGGAGACCTCCGTGTTTGAGACGGGAGCGGGCGGTGTGAGGCTTCCAGCGAGGGCAGCGGTAGAAATATAGCATAACAAAATAAGATAAAATAGGAAAAACCTGTCTTCCTTTTTTATTTTATTTTTAGCGTTTAATCAAGGCGGAGACAGGTGGCAGAGAGGTAGAAACAAAAAGCCAATGTGTGTGTGTGTGTGTGTGTGTGAGGTTCAGGTGTCACGTAAATAACAGTGCCCAAATGAATGCGACAGAGCGTGAGGAAATTATCGATAAACGAGGAAAGGTCAGTTCGCCAGTTTGGCAGTACTTCGGATTTTATAATTAAACAGTATATTTATTTATTTGACTGTTTTTCATGGTTATGTTGACCTCCTTTTCCCATGTGTTCGTTTGTTCACTGAGGAAAGGTTACGTTTAAAATAAAAGTGTTTAAATTTAACATTTTTTCTCCTGGTCCTTATTCCAAAGTTTTAAGTTTTAAAAAATTCAGTAATTCTCGATATCAGCTGATATGAAACACTTCAGCCATATCGCCCAGCCCTAGAAAATAGTCAAAAACACACATTACCAGTTCCCTGGAGCCAGGGTGACCAACTTTCAAATCAGAATTCCTTATGTGATGTAAGGCTATCACCAATCACCGGTCTTGTTAGAGCTATTCCAAGAGTTTTTGGGGTCAGCCATTTATTTATTTTTTTGCAGCAAAATGTACCAAGTAGACTGAAAAAGCATTTGATTTTATTATTCTAATAGACTACCAAAAGCTTAATTTGTATATGTAATATTACTAATTTCAAGAATTAAAAAATTGATACATGACATCTATGCATACGATATTGCCATGCAAACCATCGCAATACTATGCTATATCAATTTTTCCTCCACTCTTCATTTTTTCAGGCTGCATTCATGGAGGCGACATTGGGAAAGATAGTGGGAGTGCATAAAAGAGGTAAAGGCACATTCTGTGGATGGACAATCGGACAGATGGAGAGAAGGTACCAGAGGGGTGATGAAGAGGTGAAGGGCAGACAGAAGGTCAGGCAGAGACAAGACTGAACCAGAGATCACTATGCTACCTGTGTGTTTTTTATAATAACCAAGCAAATGTCCTTATGAATATATATTTGAATAGGTTTCAGGAAAAGCATACAAAAAAAATCACCAAAATGTTTTTATTTGTTCAGTGTTACTCATTTATAAAAGGATAAATGAACAAATCTCCTATTAATTCCACTGAGCATTAAGCCACGCAGTATTTGCTTTCAGGAATAATGACATTGTAACATATATGATTCAAGATGCTTTTCAATTTACATAAAAACAGTATAGATTCCCTTCAACAACCAGAGGAGATGCATTAAAAATGTTAATCCACGAGAAAACCTTTTAAATGAATGTCAGCAAGGCACACACATACACACACACACACACACACACACACACACACACACACACACACACACACACACACACACTAAAGCTGCCTTTAATGGAACACTCAAAATCATAAACCGCCTCATTGCACAAAACGACCATTATTTGACAGCACGGTTTTGCAAGGGATGTTGATCAATGCCAGTTCACTATGACGGAGCCTGGCTAGCAGTTTCTCCCTGACTGTACTCTTTGTGCTAAGCTAGGCTAAAGACATTGCTATAGCGGACACATAGAGATGAAACTGATCTGTCTTTCATCTAGGTATTATAACACTGTTTTTTATTTTTTACAAAAATGTTGGACTATCCCTTTAAAACAAGCTCTATAAGTACTAGCATACTAAGACCACCACTTTACATGCGATACTACAGTAGTACCACTGTATGGCAATAAGGAAAATATTTAGATGGATAGCTGTACTACTAAAGGGCAACACAACAACTACATTAATAACAGACATGCACATGCGTGTGTGTGCGTGCACACACACACACACACGCACACACACACACACACACACTGCAGTGAAAGAGGCTGACAGAAGACAGTGTGTCCTGTTGACGACTGTAGATCTCAGAGAATGCAGACTGTTATGTCGTTCAGCACATTTGATTCCTGAACTGCACATGCATGTACAGTATAGTCTACATGTCTATTAATCAATAAAGCTGTATGCCAGTGTACTGGCTAATCAATACTAAGCCATTTATGGCTAATGGAGGCACACAACAACACAGTATAGTAGACTCTACAAATAGGGTTTGTACTGTGAGTTTGAAATAGAGATGCACCAACTGCAACTTCCTTTTTCGTCTTTTTCAATTTCCAATTCTTTAAAAGGCCTGACCTGCTGATTCTGATTCTTTGCAATTTTCTTTGTAAGAAAATTTTCTTTTTCCAAGAACTATTAGTGACAGCATACAAAAACATATTTTAAACTTTTCTTTATAGCCACTAGAAACTTGAGTTGACACAGTAAAAATTAATATATGATATCAAAGATACGTGTCTCGTTAAGCATCCACAAAAACCTCAGTGAAAATAAATATTCATAACTATTAAAAGGGACCTAGTTCAAAAACAAAAACCATGCTCGACAGACAGCTCCATTTGAGAAGTAACGTTACCATTTTATTTTCCTCTCACTTACTAGCGTTTTACTGCCATGCATGGAATTAACTACCAAATCTATCAAATGGATCCTACTTGCTAAGAAAGCTACCTAGACTAACTAGCAAACTAGGTTAGACCACCCAAGTCTGTGTTTTTATGTAACTATACCTCCTAGAATATGGCGCTAATTGTTTTGGCATTTTCCATTCACTTACATAAAACAGTTAGTATTAGCTTTTCTACATGAAACTTTTGAGTTATAATCCACTACCCCAGTAGTCCGCACTTGACTGATGAGCTAAATAGCAGACTAGCATAGACCATCCAGACTTAGGGTTTTTGTTTAGTTGTATATCTTGGTAGGGGTGCGTGATGCAGGATTTTTCACCAATATCCAATATCAATCCGTCCACTTTTTTCCACCTCTGATTTTAGTGATCATCAAGTCTCCTCAGTAGTGAAATTAACATCATACTATGTTTGCATACTCTTACAGTAATGGCCCAACAGCAGATGGAGACATGAAACAGAATGCTTTTAATGTATGTAATATGCATTCATTGTGCAAAATAAGAAGAACGTTGGCCACTTCTCACAGTTCATTTTAAAGCCAGTATTGGCCAATGCCGATGACGTGCCAATATTGTCGTCGTGTGGGGCGTCGGAGGCTTAGTGGATAGAGCAGGCGCCCTATGTACAAGGCTGTTGCCGCAGTGGCTCAGGTTCGACTCCAGCCTGTGGCCCTTTGCTACATGTCTCTCCCTTTCTCTCTCCCCCTTTCACACTTCACTATCTTATCAATTAAAGGCAAAAATGCCCTAAAAATATCTTAAAAAATAAATAAATAAAATAAAATAAAATATTGTTGTTGGGAATAAGAAGTAAAGCTGGGTGTCATCAGCTTAACAGTGGTTGCAGAGACCATGCAACTTAATGACAGCAGCAAGTAACCTTGTGTAGTCTAAGAAGAGGACAGGACCCATGACTGAGTCTTGTGGAACCCCCGCTGCTGGCTATAATGTTTTGAGGATGATTCGGTACAATAAAACCAGATGCTGACTTTAAAGGAGAAAACTCACATAACAGCCCCATGTAAACACAATTGCAAAAGGCATTTGGTAATATTATAAACATGAATATCTTACAATGACATAATGTGTGTTCTGCTGTGATGACTACCGTCAAACACTGAGCCATGCTCAGCTAACTGTAACAGTCAGCTCACACTCCGCAGCTGTATATGATACTGTTGAACAGACAGACAGTTTACACAGATGCAACAATGTGTGAAATGTGCTGATAGCACTGACAGCTTGGCACCTGCACCTCTATATCTCTGTTTTTACACTTGAATATATTCCATTGCTTTTGTTTCACAGAGCTAACAGAGAATTATACACTGCATCGGCTGACTGTTACAGCTGCTCAATGACCAGAATGCAATGTTTTACACATTAAACCTTGGAACTACTGAGGTTGGAGAAGAGGGCACAACTGTTGCATTCAACTTCCAGTATACTCCATATTAGATCTGTTTCTATGATTTATTTAAATTTATTAAGCTATTTTTTATGAAAAGAAGAGCATTCATGAAGATAACTTTGAATATAGAACACTGTTAAAGGTCCAGTGTATGGGATTCAAGGGGGATATATTGGCAGAAATGGAATATAATATAAAAGGTACATTTTCTTTAGTGTTTAATCAGCTGAAAACAAGAATCATTGTCTTATCTTTACCTAACAATGAGCCATATGTATGGGGAGCTGGTCCTCGTCTACCGAGATCACCATGTTGCACTGCCATGTTTCATGGACAAACCACACACCGACTCTAGATAGGGCCAGTCCCATTTTTGTGTTGGCTACCATTAACAGCCCCTCTGCATGAACACCATTTTTTTACCAGATACTCCTTTATTTAGTGTTTTTACATGTTTAAATCACCGGGTCTATTTGTTTTTGAAAGGAAGAGCTGTAGCATAAACCTTGAATGTCTGAATCTTAAGTTATCAGAGAAAAAAGGTATGCACACATGTGCAGGTGCCGGGCAAGTTAGTCACCTGCCATGTGCCAAACAGGGTAGGAGAAACACTGATTTATAATGTGAAACTGCTATATGTGTCTTTAGCGATAAAAACCTCCTGAACAATGAACACTGCAGGAATTCTAACCAGGAGAAGTTTCAGCTGATTGCAATCTGCAGTCTTCACCACTAGATGCCTCTACATCCTCCTAAATCTTACGCACCATTCCTTTAAATGAAGTTGCAAATCACAGTCTTTCGCATACACTTTTTTTTTGCACTACAAAATATCAAAATGACAATTTTCTGGCATGTTGATACAATACAGTACACTCTCTATCTTTTCATATATTAAAATGATTCACAGTGGTGCTAATATTTTCTAATAAACTATCTTTATCTCAGCGTACATGCCACACACATACCGATACCAGACAAAAGCTGAGAATTTCATTTTGTGTTTCATTTTGTTGGCAAACTTGCTGAATTTATGATAATTACCTCAAGCTGATAAAATCACATGGTGACAGCTGTCACTTCAGCAGTTGAAATCGATTTATATATGTCAACTAAAACTAAGAAACTTTCATATTGTCAACCAGTTGTATGCTGTTCACAGCCTCGTCACTGTCTATGCCATTAAAATCAGTGCTGCAGTTTCACTCAGGGATCAGGATGAAAAGTAAAAAAGAGAATTGCATCATTTTGTACATCATGTTTGCAGTTCAAGTTCCTTTACTATCTAATCTATAACAAATACAGTTGAGTAAAAGCAACATGGGGACAACAAGAAACAGTGAGAATGACCCTCTGTGATGTTAGCTTGGTGATATTGCAAACTCAGCAAGTTCTGGAGGCAATAAAAGGGGGGATCAGTTTATGCTGCTGAATCACTAGTGGCATACCACTGACGAACGGCATACCACTCCAGGGATCAGCTTGTGCCACTGAACCATCAGCGGCAAACCATCTGCCACTGTTCGATCTTAGGGTGACTCGCCATTTGCTTTTAATGTACGTGACGTGAGGATTTTCTATGCAGAAGTCACTGTAAATAAACACTGTGATTTGGTCTATAGTTTTTTACCCATTGGACCTATATTTAGTGATGTCACAATTCCATATCACAGCTGTTAATTTGATGGAGCTAATGTTGTTATTACAAACAGGGATGGTAACAATTATTAAAGTAAGCTTAAATTCATAATAAATCAGAATTATCTTAATGGTGATAAATGTGACAAAATGTGATGTGAAAATAATTGGGACCATATAAGCACAGAGTGAGCAGCTCTGATCTCAGTGTATTTGTATCGGCTATTAAACCACACAGAGTGATGGAATCTTAATGACAGCATTTCACTGCAGCCTCCGGTTGCTGCTCTGATGCTAGCTTAAGGATTTTTACCTGTCCTTATATCACAAAACACAATATATGTGACTGACACACTGAGCGGACTCTCCTGTTGCCCCTAGCAACTCTCTGCTGACGTGGAGAACTGAGGGACATTGAGATGCAAGGTGTTTGCCTGTGTGTGTGTGTGTGTGTGTGTGTGTGTATGTGTGTGTGTGTGTGTGTGTGCGTGATAGAAGGGCTTCTATCTCTAAGCAGCAATGATTCATATTGAAGTGAAGAGCAAACACACACATAAACAGCGCTGGTACTGCACTGGCCAAGCATTCCCTGTAGATAGTCGCGGGAAACCCCACCCATGCTACCACACGGTGGTGATGGTGGTGGCGTTTGTGTGTGTTGAGTTTGTGGTTGTGGGCGTGTGTGTGGGGGGGGGACAAACACACAAATAACATGTATAGAGAGCACAACAATGTGACACACATTTAGCATTGTAAATAACCATAAAAAAAAAACTAGCATAAATGAGCACGCACACACACAAACACACACACACACACACACACACACACACTTATGTATGTATTTATGTATATGGCCCACCTGCATATACAGAATGAGATGCATGAACAATTGTGTCTAGGTGCATACACACACACACACACACACACACACACACACACACACACACACACACACACACACATACACCTGTATCATGCATACGTGCATGACTTTAAAATCAATTTTGCCTTCATCAAATTTTAAAACTGAATTTATGTATTCATGTGTCCATTTAGAGATCACACACACACGGAGAAGGCAAACAGGAGAAAACACACTCAGCATGACAAGCACTTAACCCCAACCCTTTCTTCTCTGCCATCTAACACACTCGATAGCGGACATGCTACACACTATGCAGTATTTGGGCAGCACTTTTAAAAAATATCATAAAAGGGATTTTTATTTACTGAATATGAGACAATCCTGACCCCTATTATAATATTTAGATTGCCCTACATCATACATCTACACAGTGCACACTGGAAATATGGTTACCATTTTTAACCAACTTATATTTTACAGAAGCAACAGATAGGATTCGGGGGTTTTTTTTTAAGCTTGGCGCCACCTAGTGTCAGCGTTGTTGCTCGCACTGTCGCAAAGACCAAATTGAGCGTGGGGATGAGGGATAATCAATAAAATGTAGGCTGTAAGCCACCAGTATACCTCTTTGTATATGTAGAATGAGAAATGTGTGGACACTCTACTAAATAAATGAGTAAAGAGACCGAGCAACAATTATCAGATTTATCTGAAGAAAAAAACAAATAGTAATGCAAATAATTATAGTAGAATGCACAGTACCAGCATAAAGAGCTCACAGTAAATGATACCAATATGTACAGTATCAGTTCAAACAACAGTAGACACGTAAGGGATAATGTATAGTGAGCCGCTGACTGTTAAAAAATAACTCCCGACAGGGGAATGGAACCCCAACGCGCAGCGGCGTTATTTTTCAACAGTCACCAGCTCACTATACATTCTCACACACACACACTCACTACTAAAACATTCAAATGTTACAACTGGCATCAATATTATTAAACTGCTAGCAGAGTGTTCACCAGACAAACGGGAGCAAAGGAGAGGATCTTACTCCACTTGTCCCGGTAAGAGAGACTGGGTGCCCAGTAGCTGTGGCAGAGGTGGCGGTGGCGGCAGGGGGGGATGGGGGTAATCACTGTTCAAGGGCTGTCGTAGAATAGCAACCAGGATGTCAGCCGACCAACACTCACTACCCTGCTCCCTGGTTGCAGCGATTTGCAATGCTGGCCAGCTAGGAATGAACTAGCAGCCAGTACAGTACAGTCCTCTCTCGTCTAGCTAACATTTAGCCATGTTACTTACTGATCCATTAGAAAGAAAGCTAGCTGGACATCGGTGAAGCCTTTTTGGTCACGGAACTCCCTCCATCTCTTAAACGCCTGACTGAGGTTTACTCTTGTTCTTCCTCTTCTTTTATCACTCTCCTTTTTGCTCATCCTCGCCTCATCAGACAGATTATCTCGTTTTCTTTTGCTAGGCCGTTTGTCACTTATCTCCAAACTTTGTCCGTCTGCCATTGTGCTCCTGATTCAACTACCCCATGCCACAGCCAGTTACTCATAAGGACCAGCTCCAGTCCCTGATTGGCTGATTAACCAGTTTGGCAATACATTTCCTGCCGTAAAGCAGATTTTTTTCCGCGAAAATTCGTCCCCGGTGGCAAAAGCTTATTGTAAAGTCACTAAGTAACCTATGTAAATGCTGATAGTCTGATTTTACTGTGTATACTACCCTGTGCAACCCACATTATTTTCATAATGATATGTATATAGGCAAAAATGCTGTCTGTTGCTTCTTTAAGAAATTAAGATAGTATTCAATAATACAACAGCTTAAAAATGAAAATGTGACATTGAAGAAAAGCAGAGTGACTGTAGTAAACAATAACAATGAGAGAGAGTGAGGAAGAGCAGCTGGTACCAGTGTATCAAAACAGCTGAAAATCATAATTAAAACCATTTCAAATATTCACAATATATGTATCAATAAATAAATATTTTGTCAACACTACTTTACAGAAATTGAATTTTAAGTGTGATTAGTTCATGTGTCTGCCCTCAATTCCAGATATAATAAATATCAGTGGTGCAGCCATTATGTTCAGATCCCTCAAAAAAGAATCCAGCAGGTCACTGGTTGTTTATCTGTTCTTTACCATTCAAGATTTGTTTTGTCATTGAAAACAGATGCCTTTGCTTAATCAAATAAGTACAACAAGGCACATGCAACACTGTCTGAGGAATAGCAATATTAAAATATCACTGATGCAACAAATAATAAAAATGTATTCATTTTGGGGTGCACCTTTGGTTTTCTAAATTTTTTTATATGTTTAAAGGAAACATAATAGTTGCCAGTGATGGACATCAAAGGCCAAAAATCCTCTGTCATGCCAAACTGCCAAACACTAAGCTCCTTAAGACAATGATGTGCAGCTTTCCCTGTCTTATGTGAAACTGATTCTAATATGTATAATATGAATACATCATTGTGGGCTGAAGGAAATCATGATGGGCATTTTTTACTATCTTTGTTCTATAGACTACACAATAAACTGATCAACTGATAAAAAAAATGACAGATGCTGCCAATTGTGGAGCTGATATGTCTGTGATAAACTGAGGCTGACCTGAACATTCGCCCAAAGCTTCGGCTTGGATGAATGACCTGGGGTGTCATTGAATATTTGTATTGAACAACTAACATAATTCTGAGTCGTGTGCAGCCCTATAAATCTGAGACTGACCTATAATGTCAGCCTGCTAATGTATGTTTAGGTAGCATCAGTGCTTCAGACACCAGCAGCCCATCATTCACTTACAGAGACAGGCTGGGACATTAGGAATAATACATATTTTACTTCAACTGTTTCATGTTGCAGTTGCTTCCATCAGAGATGTAATGTAAAATGTAAGTGGCAAGATAAGGTAATACTGAGCTATGGATGTCAAGTTCAATGTGAATTGTGTCAATGCACATTTATTTATGTGTCTGTGTGCATGTATGATGTACAAACAGGCTGCATCCTGCTTTGAGACTGAAAATCAGGCTACTCTCTTCAAATTCTATATATATCTGACCCATTCCTGCTTTCTGCTGCTACAGTAGACGCCTGTGTGTGTGTGTGTGTGTGTGTGTGTGTGTGTGTGTGAAAAATAATACACACTAAAATATCCTCCAGCCACAGTCTGGTAGGTTTTGCTCCACATAGAAACAGAGTGATCAAACAGAGAAACATCACAGTCTGAAATTCAAACACATCCTGCTTCTTTATTTTTTTCTGTGTGATCAGCAAATCAAGCCAAACACAGCTGAACATGCTCCAGACACTCAAACACACAGACACACACTCTGTCTCTAGGAACAAACCTGCCATTTACGTCATGGAAAGCACGGTGTGTGTGTGTGTGTGTGTGTGTGTGTGTGTGTGTGTGTGTGTGTGTGTGTGTGTGTGTGTGTGAGGACAGCACAGAGACATGTGACCAGGTGAGAGAGATCCTGGAAATGGTTGCTGTGGCAACTAGGATTTCACTGGCCGATATCGCAGGTGTGATGATGTCACTAATGACATTAAGAGCAATTGATAAAGATGACAGGATAACGGAGCGGTGCATGAGAACAGTTGGAGTAGAAACACAATGAACTGACTGCACGTAGCCCTTCCTTCCTCCAACTCATTGAGCAAATACACTGTGTACATGTGCGCACACATAGACCAGCAGTGACCCCACTATCACTCAGGTAGGTAAACACTTTGTATTATTTCTCTGTAGCCATGGTAACATGCAGCTGAACCAACACTATGACCACCATGAAATCCTGTTAGTGTGTGTTTGACTGGTCATAGTGCAGAGTCAACACAGGACAGGAAACATCTTGGATCATCTAATAAGTTACACAGTCATTCCAGTTGTTATCAGAGTACAAGTGAAATAATTGGTTGAATAATTAATTAGTTGATCAACAGAGTATTAAACAGCAAAAATTAACTGAAGCCCTATATTAGAGTAAATGTGACAATTTATTATGTTATACAGGAGATTTTAGCTCATCAGTATTTCACTGCATTTTTAGGCTTATTCAAAGGTTATTATTGTTTGAAGTTAAGGATTTTGCATCTGGACATGACTGACAACTGGGTAGCCTATTTGGCATGGGAATGGGGGCAGAAAGATATGTATGCAGATGAAGTTGGAAACAATCATGTACATCAATATTTACTTGGAAATACCCTCAAATGAAGATAATGTATCCAAAAAGCATTATGGCATTAGGGGCAGGCCATATGGCCCTAAAATAATATCATGATAAACTGCACTCCTTTTATCCCTGTCTCTCCAATTTGCCCAAAATGTAAATCAACAGAGAGTACCTTGGGCCATGGTCTTGCCCCAAGCTAGACAAGTTCTGGTCAGATACTTTTAAGTGCTTTTCAGAAGTATGTAACTGTGATATTACAGCACACCCACGCAATGCCATCTTAGACGGAACTCAACATCTATTAGCCCTGGCCTACTCCCAACAAAAGACAATACAATATCACATGGTTGTGGCAAGAAGGAATATTTTAACTCTTCGGAAAACTAGGGATGTGCACTTTTTAAGACCTGCTTGGGCAGACATCACCAACTTGTTACACATAGAGGGCCCTATTTAGATGGTCTAAAGCGGACGGCGGAGGGCACATAATCCATGTTGCAAGTGTCATTGCTATTTAGATGCAGATGTTGAGAGATGCACCCAGTTGAACATTTAGTACCATATGTACTATTTCAAACTGCTGTGAGCAGATAAAGTTTGAAAAATACAAACCAACTTAACTTCCTCCCTGCTGAGGAGAACGTACAACCTGCCGTCTGTCTGTCTGTCAGAGAAGATGGGTGCTATCTGAAGAAGAATCTATTGTCTGCCTTTTTAGTGAGAACAACCCCCCCAACACACACACACACACACACACACACACACACACACACACACACACACACACACACACACACACACACAATGCATCCAATTGACTTTGAATGCATCACTTTCATCATCCCAGTTTCTGCCTTTGTGTTGCACAATCTTCCCCTCTGTGGCAGGAACGCACATGCTTGACACGCGTGCGCACACACACAAACACACACACACACACACACACACACACACACACACACACACACACACACACACACACACACACACAAATCTGCAGTGTGTCTCATGAAATAGCAGGAGGCAGCAAGTCCATGTGTGAATGCCAAGTTTAGCAGATCAGAACACATCCTGCCACACTGAGAAGGTGAACAGTAGCCGCCGCCTCTGCACCTCAGTGGGTGGAAACACCTTTCCACACTGCAACTAATAGACATTACTATAGATGAAAGCCATGCAGAGGAGCAGAGCCTCGTGCATAACTCCTCTACAGCGCTGCTCTCTTTTCACCAATAATCCCTCAAACAGCTGTGTAAGAGATGAGGTTTGTGTCATCATGTGACCATTCAACTCTGCGATGCCGTGGTAGCTGCGGCTGTGACAAATTATGAGGGAATTCTTAAAAAGGTTTTAAGGGGAGAGCAGTAATCATTACAGCTGGCTGTGACAGGCTGAGACAGCTGTCAATCAACCAAACACCTCAAAACATCTCAAAACCTGTCTAAGCCTAAACACCTTAATACAGTAGTTTTCCTAGAGTCAGCATCTACTGGCCATTATTGGAACTACAACTTGCACAAGCCCTGGCTTAACTACTCAGTCATAGTGCTGATGCTTAGTAGGCCAGCCCAATCAAAGCAGCGAATATTGCATGTATGATACTGCTATAATAGCTGTGCTTACCATTAAGGTAAAGTTTGAAATATGTTCAATCAGAATAGTGACTGACATTAAATCAAGCCCAAAATATACTGACCATATCTTTCGTATGTGGATGATTCACTTGTGACTAAAGGTTCAGTGTGTAGGATTTAGTGGGATACATTGGCAGAAATAGAATATAATAAAATAAATATGTTTTCTACAGTGTATAATCACCTAAAAATGAGAATCATTGTGTTTTTGTTAAGAATGAGTCGTTTGAGTAGGTCCTCATCAACAGAGATCACATATTTCTACAGTAGCCCAGAGCGGACAGACCCAACCTGGCTCTACATAGGAATGTATGCGTTTTCACTGTGGCCACCGTTGTTAGCAGTCCCTCCACAACGAGAGTGTCTGAAAAACAATGTTCAGCATATCAGAGACAAACCACTAGCCTACTACCTGCTAATGTGTGCTCACGTTTTAATTATGATAACTTTAGATCTAGACAGGCAGGAGGTTTTTACCGGGAGCTGAATTATTCAAAGAGGTCTCTTCTCCTCCAAAAAAAAAAAAAAAAAATGGATCGGATTATTTAAACTGGTAGAAGAAATACTTATTATATTACATGCCATTTCTGCCAGTATATCCCCCTAAATCCTTCACACTGGACCTTTGGTGCAAGCTTATCCATATAGTGACTGATATTAAAACTATGCCCAAAATACACCGAGCATTTATTACATATGTGGATTATTCACTTGTTTTTAAAAAGTGCATAAGCCATGACAGCTACAAAAGATTTTTTATGCTCTAATGTTAACTGGATTCCAACTCTGAAAAGCTAAAGGTAATATCTTACTTTCTGTGCATTTTTAGAAACTGGCAATGATTGAAATGATATAGCCTAATTTACAAATGCTGACAGCATATTCCAAACAAGCCTTAAGAGCCTGCAGAACATAAAATACAAGAGCAAACAAATACCTTTAGACACTTGTGAATTCACTGTGTAATCCCAGTGAAAGAACTGTCTAGCAACGAGCAGAGAATGATAAAGCAGTGTTTTATGCACATCTGCTTGTGCATGAAGCACAACAGGTAAAAACTCTTAAACTAGAGATGTGGACCCCTGACCATTAAATAAGGTTATTATTATTATTATTATTATTGTCAGCTACAAAGACTGTGGAAAGTATCAGCGATCAGATGTGACTAACAATGTAAATATTGTGCATTCCTAATAATGGAAGTAATACAATAAATCTAAGCCAGTTTCCATTTGGGGGTGTTGCTGAGTACACTGTGGCAGGGCTCACACACACACACACACACACACACACACACACACACACACACAGCTTTCCATTAGACCCTCCAGGCAGAGTTTGTGAAACAGATCCTAAGGAATGTGATAAAGAACAACACAACAAGCTCTATACAGACAATTTCCAACAGCAGTACAGCAGTTTGTACTAAAACATCTGAGACTGCCTGCAAAAGCAACACAATAGAAATCCATCCCGAGGACACACACAGGCAGTAATATCAGCTGTCTGAATGTGTTGACAGGCCAGGCCTGCCGAGAATAGCTATGGCACTACAGACACAGTATGTGGCCTTAAACCAAAGAGCAGCAACAGAACAGGCAGATTAACGCCCCTTTACTAATGAGCAGAGCTGCACAGTAGCTGCTGTTACACATCATCAGTCAGCTGGTTTCTCCAGCAAATTCCACTTTACGTGACAAAGCAAGAGGAGCACTTTACTCCAATACAAGGTCCATTAATAGAATGACTCTAGTTATGTATATCAATGACAAACAGGCTGATAGCAGTTGTGAAAGTTGCCATATTAATAATTGAAGTGCTGCGTGGTGTATAACTGGGTGTGTGCTGCATTGAGGGGGAGCTGTCTTTGGTTGGACGTGTCAAATCTTGCTCTATCGTGTCTCTAATATGAAACACTGTGGGACAGAAAAAGCAGACAAGCTGAGGAAGTATTTCCTGAGCCCCAGGGCTGACATACTTACAGGGACAGACATTTTGCTGGTGCTGTCACTCTTCTTGGCTCCTTGCTTTAAAAACGCACGGTGGTCTTTTTTTTTCCCAGATGCTACTTTTCCAACAGAACGAGGTTTCGTCACGGCTCCCCAAGTGTCAGTCCTCCTCCGTCCATTCCGCGGTGCACTCGGAAGGAAAGGCAAACATCCAGCTGTGGACAGAGGTCGGGCTTTCGTTGAGTTTGGACTGTCAGGAAATGTGTCTGCAGCAAAGGCAGGGGTTTTGCGGCCGCCTGAATGTCCAGCAGAGTCGGCTGTCTCTGCCGTCCCCCGCCTTCCCTCTCCCTCCGCCGCTCCTCGCCTCACTCACGGATTCCTTCACGGACACTCCGCTCAGAAATGCTCCAATAAAAGCTAGTAAATGACGAAGCGATGATTCGGGAGGTCAAGCGACTCGCAGCGTTGTGTTGACAGGTCTGTAGCGTAAGTGAACGGCAGGAGAGAACCGCCTCCGCCGCTGTCTGCTGCCGTCCTTCCACAGGGATGATCCAGTCCAGCCTTAAAGAGACCGTCTCACTACAACCACTTACAGTTCCTACAATTTACAACGCACTTTAAAAATCCACAGCAGGGTACCCCCCGGGGCATTTTTGGAACAAGCCTTTAAAGGACCATACAAATGGTTTTGCATGCTCAGTTAATACAAATAATTCATACAAATATTAGCTGGCAGACAACTATTTTTAGAATAATGCTGCTGCATGTCGGACATTTGAACGGTCTAAACGTTACACTGTACACTATACTATAAAGGACACAACACAGGATTTCATTGATAAATAACCTAATAGGCTTACCTCACACAATAAATACAATACAATAAATATCAGGGGCCCCTCTGGCATTCACCAGCAAATTGTCAAAGTAACACATTCTCACCAGGAAGTGACTCAAAATGACCACAAAGGGATGCAAAGGAACCACAAAGAGACACAAACTACTCAAATGGGCAAAAAAATACAAAAAAGACTAAAAAGAGACACTACAGGACCAAAAAAGAAACAAATTGATCAAAATTGATTTCAAGGAGATACAAATGACTTCAAAGAGAAATAAAATGACGACAAAGAGACACAAAACAACCACAAAATGACCACAAAAATGCACAGAACAACCAAAAAAGACATTGACAGGTCGCAATATGACGTTAAAGTGACACAAAATGACTACAAAGAGACACAAAATGACCAAAAAATGACCTCAAAGACAAACTAAATGACTACAAAGTGACACAAAATGACCTCAAAGACACACAAAATGACTACAAAGAGACACAAGACAACCACAAGGAGACACAAGAAGAATTTAAAGAGATACAAAATGACCAAAAAAGACACAAATTACCTCAAAGACATGCACAATGACCTCAAAGACACACAAAACAACTACAAAGAGACACAACACAACCACAAGATTACTACAAAAAGACACAAAATGACCAAAATGACATGATATTAGCTCAAAGGGACACCAAATGACATCAAAGTGACACAAGACAACCACAAGGAGACACAAGATGAATATTAAGAGATACATGATGGCCAAAAAAGACACAATATTACCCCAAAGAGACAGAAAATGACATCAAAGTGACACACAAATTGGCCTCAAAGACACACAGAATAACATCAAGGTGACAGGTAAAATGACCCCACAGAGACACAACAAGAGGCAAAACCACCACAAAGGCTGTGTGTCTTGCTCCTATGAATGAGAGTAGATGGAGCCTTTTGTATGTCTGTGCCCAGGGGCCCACTGACTGATGATTTGCCCAATCATAGATTATATACAACTACATTACTATACTAGGCCAACAGCATTCTATAATGACAGAAAAACAAAATATGAACATAAAGACTAACCACTCCAGGCAGCCAGTGGTTTTCATTCTTTCTCTTACTTTTCGAAAACCTTTTAGCAAACTCTGGAAATGTGCTTAAATTTTGTATTCCACAACAGTGAATATTAAGTCTGCATGCATTTTTATTAAAGTTCCAGTGTTATTATTTCTTAAACACAACAACATGCTTTGCAAAATGAGCTGTAATGTTAATTGCCCAGCATAACGTGGGGTGACGTGTCATTTGTGTCATTTCAGTATGAGCTGCCTCAGCATCATTTTGCTCATTTTAACAATGTGGCCCACAATTGATCATTTAAACTCAGTGACACTGACAAAACAAATCAAGTTACTTGTTATTCATAAACTCATCTCTGATACCAGACAGTTGTTTGAAATCAGTAAGTCATTATAATGATTGGAACAGATAGATTGTCAGGATGATGTGCGGTATAAATAGTTGAGCCCTGGCTGCCCCGCTGAGCATTCTGTCTTTCCTTTTGACTTTTGTTTGTGTGCGCGTGTGTGTGTTTCTTCAGGAGCACAATCAGGCTCCCTGCTGTGGTTTAAATAACAGCAGTGATTTTCACCCACACGCCTCACTTACATGTCACACATGCGTGCCTGCATCCAGCTGGGGTTGGCCGGGAACACCAGTAGCTGTGTGTGTGTTTCTTCTTAGATTGGATGAGGGAGGACCAAAGAGATTAAGTCTGTCACTAGAGCAAAAATGCAGTGACCAAATATGTCTGTCTACAGACGATCTACGTACATCATATGCAAATTTGTACTGCATTCTAAAGCACCTCCAAAAACCAGGTGGGTCACAGCAACAAGTAGTGTACTTTGTTTAAATAACACCCTATGTGTCCTAGTCTATTAAAAAGGCACTTCTTCTATCTTGATTGCGTTTATGATTTTTATGATGTGTGGGGGCATGTTTGCGTGTTTGACAGGTGTCACACTGTCAACTGTGATATTTGTTTGTTCTGACTATCCCAGTCAACCAAGGCTTCAGTGTGTCCCGCTAAAGAGGAACACCACCTCAATTAAAGGAGCAGTGTGTAAGATTGGGGAATTAAGTGGTATCTAGTGGTGAGAATTGCAGATTGCAACCAGTTGAAACTTCTCCTGGATGGAATTCCTTTAGTGTCCATTGTTCAGGAGGTTTTTACCAGAAGCCGAATTATCCACAGAGTTCTTCTCCTCTCCAAAACAAATGGACCAGGTGATTTAAACTGATAAAAAACACGGAATAAAGCAGTCTCAGGTTAAAATGGCATGTGTTTTTTCACTCACTCTCATGTGGGGGGCCAGCTAATAACAGTGATCAACACAAAAATGCAAAATCATGAATGGCCCTATTCAGGACCAGTGTTTGTTTTGTCTGTTATGGGCTACTGAAGAAACATGGTAGCACAACATGGTGTACTCCGTAGACCATGGATGTATAAAGAGACCTTCATACAGCATTTAATGTGGGATCCCGCTCATTCCTAGGAAAGTTGCTCAGGGGCACATGAAGCCAAAAAAACTCTATTTCCCTTATCCAAAGAGTAGGCTCATTCGAGATGAGCCAGGCCTGCCCAGATTTGATCACTGGTCATCGGTGAACACTGCATGCTGGTTAGTTTTGTATCCGACTTCTTCCCAATTTGGTCTGATGTATTACAAAAGTGGACAGCGATAATCTTGCGATAGCAAGGTGGCCCCAGATTTTAGAGGCAGGTGTTGCAGTTGCTCTCCACCAACTGCAAAACCCAGGGCATGATGGGAAACACCTGGCTCTCACCTGATCTAACAGCTGATTGGTTTAGATGTTGACTCAACAATTTGATGTTTTAGATCAACTTTTAAAACAGATTTAGATGTTATTTGTCTGATTTGAAGGTTCACTCTGTTAACGGAAAATATGATGTATGACTGATGGTGAAGTTGAGTCGTCAGAAACATTTATCATAAACTATACAGAGTCTACTGTATATCAACATCAGAATGTTTTAGTTATTTAAGTATTTAGCATAACAGAGACTTGTGGTCAGTGGGATGTGAGGATTCTTAAAGTAAGTAAAGTAACATCTGTACAGAGGTGAAACCCTTATTATATCGGACTTATCTTTAATGAAAGCTGTTGCCTTGTTTTTTTTCTTCTGAAAATATTAACCTTATTGTTAAACTTGACCGCAGCTTTTTGTCACCGCCCGTGCTGCAGCTGCCTGCTCACATCTACTTTCCTGACAAGGCCCAGTTCATCTTGAACGAGCCTAATCTCAAGGCGCAGCTGGGTGAGGAACCTCAGAATTGCATCTCTGCTTCATGAAGATGATGTGCCGGACTGTCATAGTGAAGAGGGAGAAGGCAAAGCTTTTTTATTTACTAGTCCATCTGTGTCCCAACTCTCACCTATGGTCATGACCTCTCTGTAGTGACTGAATGAATGAGACCATGGATACAAGCAGCCGAAATGAGTTTCCTCTGAAGGGTGGAGCCTTAGAGATAGGATAAGGAGTTCGGACATCCGGACATCTTGGAGTAGAGTCGCTGCTCCTTTGCGTTAAGAGGGGCTAGTTGAGGTGGTTCAGGCATCTCATCAGGATATCTCCTGGGCGCCTTCTCTTAGAGGTTTTCAGACACATGCAACTGGTGGGAGGCCCTGGGGCAGGACCTTGAAAGTATTGTTGGAGAGAGGGACGTCTAGACTGCTTTGCTCAGCCTGCTGCCCCTGCGACTCGGCCCCAGATAAGCGGTTCAAAATGGAATGGAAAAAAGTACTTGTTACTATGTTTATTAATGAATGAATGAAGTTAGCAATTGCACTTTGTTTAGCTAACATTAGCCAGCTACATCTCTGATGAATCACCCTACATTCATTTGGACTGTAAATGCCATTCATCCTGGTGAAGGTGTGAGGCAGTGTTGGTGAGTGGCAGCATTTGCTGTCACTCACCAACACTGCAGCTCTGTTTACAGCCTCTAAAGCTTAATCGCTGTCATGACGTATATGTATGCTAGCTAATTAACGTTAGATAACTAATGTTAGTACAAATATAAATCATCCAGGCAAACTGTAAGGCATTATAGCATATGGTCAAGTCCATGTGGGCAAATATTCACCAAACTGACAGGCCATATCATAAAGTCCAGGCAGAACAATTATCAGAGCCATTAAAAACTGATCTGGTTATAATTGCAGTCTGGTCAGTGGTAATAGGTTGGACCTGCCCCATTTGTTCATGAATCATGATGTAACGTTAGCTGTCTTGGACCAAACAGGGGCTTGAGACAGAGCCATGATCTGTTTGAAGATCAATGAAAAACATCAGCAAGCATTACATAATGTGTGTTTTTAATCCGATGGGAGGATTTTTCAGTCACAGTTGAAACAACAAACATATGATGGAGTATTCATCTTCATTTGCCTCCTCTCCATTCAAAAGCTCTTGATAAGCTTCATGTGTGGATTTAAGGTCAACCAACTGTTGTTTATACTTCAGGAAGGTAGCTTCACCTTCTTGCACATATGACACATCTTCCATAAATTCAGTCATTATATTTCCCCTTCTAGTTAAATGAATAAGAATTTTTATAAGATAAAATATATTGCAATATATTGTGCTTTATTAACTTATTTAAACTGCAAATTACTCTATGTTCCCAAAGGACTTTGTCAACATCTGTTTTATTTAATAAGATCAAGTTTTCAGTCTCTTCATCTCACTTCAGTCATTGAATTTGCAGCAAACTGTATCTAGTGGACTGAAAAAGTAATTGATTTTTATTATTCAGGTAGGCTACCTAAAGTTTAATTTGTATTTGTCATATTTATAATTTGTGTGACGATATGATATTGCCACACAAAAATATTGTGATACTTTGCTGTATTGATTTTTCCCCCCACCCCTATTATTCTTGGTCCTATACATCATTATGGTGGCTGAGCAGAAATACGTTTCTCTCAATACATCCAAAACATCCAATGTCCAAGAAAAAGAAAATCCAAAAAATGAATCAGTATTTATTCTAAACAAAAAATTAATACAATGCTCAGAAAGCGTAAATCTAAATCTAAATAAGGATTTGAAAGATAAACTAAGGATCCTACAAAGATTAAAGCAAGGACAGTCTCTGCATCAGGCCTCGAGGATGTGAGGTTAAACACTTTTCTTCTTCCTGCTCCCCCCACACCACCCAGGCAGCCTCTCTAGCTTTATCCCCATTTATCCACAGCCACTAGATGGGCTCAGCACAGACAACGGAAAGGGGTTAGAGTTTGCAAACATAATTTTGGCTCCTACAATGTGACTTGCTGTGCTCACCCCAGTAGAACTGACACCAAGGTCTGGCTCCTCCTGGCGCCATGACCATCTATAACACCTTTCCCAATTCACTGTCTATGGAACAGCTACAGACTTTATACCCTATAACAACACAAATTTGAGTTTTACCTCACTAGCTTTTGGATGTGGTAGAGAATTGTTCATGGTTATTAATATTTTGAGACTGTTTTAATTCAGAGAAAATTTTTAGAATGAGTCTAGTTCCCATTTAAAAAACTTGTGGGTGATGTCATAAATAATGAGCTCTTAATGAGATGATTTTTTGATGCATGTCTTTTACACTTATCAAGGAAATTAAACTATCCATTATATGCAGCATATGATCAATCCCTCATAATGGATCCAAATCCAGTACCACTGCATTGCAAAAGGGTGCACATGGAAGAGATTTAGTGAAGATCTCACGTGTCTATAAATAATTATAGAACCAGCTTCATGCTAAAATGTTTAGCCTTCTGGCTACCATGCACATGAAATAAAACATGAGAGGAGAGACTGAGGTTACAAACAATGCTGATATCCTTTTAGTAGATCCACCTCCAACATATTGCATCTGATTGATTGGTTCCATCATCATTAGAGATTACATCAGACTGCATTGGTTGTCTCTGGGAAACCATTACAGTGAGTGGCCTCTGCTGAGACATTTTGATTGGAGTGGAGTTTTAGTGTCCCATGATGATGTAAATGCTGTTTCAGCCTCATCCATCCTGACAAGAATAAAATTATGGCAACACATTCCCATAGACACCTTCAGCAATGATAAGCTATGTGTGAGCATGTGTGAGGATAATCTCCTGTCAGCCCTACGCCATAAAAATTCCACTATCTGTCTTTGAGTGTGTGTGTGTGTGTGTGTGTGTGTGTGTGTGTGTGTGTGTGTGTGTGTGTAGAAGGAAAGGTTTAGTAGTAAATCACAAGCTGATTTTAGGCACCTGTCAGGAGCAGTTCTGTCTTAAAATCCACAAGAGAGCTGCTTTATTCAACATACACACAACATTTCAGCATCCTCTTCAGTCAACACAGGAAAGTGCTTTGAAAGTGCTGTGAGTAAACAGAAATAATGGTAATGGCTCAGGATACTTAAAACAAAACAAATGCAGTGTAACATACTTTATACACTATTATGGCATTTTAGAATAATGAAGATTGTTGGTTGATTTAGATATTTTCGTATGAGAATTTATTTGGAGGGTCTATAGTCACATAATAGTCACATCGCAGCTATCCAGCTATGTACACCTGTATGATGTGATTTTGCCGATGTGGACATGTTCCTAGATCAACATCCTACATGCATTCCTGGACCAACATTGCGATCAGCCCTCTGACATCATCAGCGCGCTGCTCCTGTGTTTCTTTAAAAATCCCTTTGTGCTTCCTCTATTAAGCTAAATTTTCCAAATCAAAGTTGGCTAAACTGAACAAAATCCTTATGAGCTACTACGCCAGACCGTGAGACATGTGTGTTCACGTGCTTTCGCTGATCTCGCGTGCAAGCGTGAGCGCGGTGCACAGAGCAGAGTTCAAATAAAAGCAGAGTTCAAATAAACTTTTTCAAACAACTTTTTATGTCAGGGCTTCAGGACACTTGGATTACTACTAGCAGTATGGAGATATTCTGTGGTTTCAATTATGTGTTTTTAGATGTTTGAATCTGGGGCGGCATAAGCCTCCATTAGGTGGAGTTTTGTTGCTACCCCCTCTCCCCTTAGATCTCAGCAAGTGTTGTGAGGACTCTAAAACTTCACCTGAGCCTCCATCGGCATATGGGTAAGAAGATAATGGGTGAATTTTCATTTTTGGGTGCACTATCCGTTTAAGGTGTTATTGAGATACCGCGTTCACGAGAATGAGATAGACAAGGACACAGTGACCTTGACCTTTGACCAACAAAATCTAATCCGTTCATCGTTGAATCCAAGTGAATGTTTGTGCCAAATTTGATTTAAAAAATTCCCATAGGCGTTCTTGAGATATCACGTTCACGAGAATGAGACATACAAGTTCAGTGACCTTGACCTCTGACATATGACCACCAAAATTTAATCAATTCGTCATTGAGGCAAAGTGGACATTTGTGCCATATTTTTTAAGAAATTCTCCTGTGTTCTTGAGATACTGTGTTCACAGGAGACAGACAGACGGACAATCCGAAAACATAATACCTCTAGCCACTGCTATGCCTGCGTGGAGGCATTAAAACAGAAGTGCTGAGTGCACACTGTGTACATAAACCTTAATAGAATAGATTAATAAACCTTTTTTTGTTAATGTCATATTTCAACATTGCAGGATGACCAGGAATAACCACCCAGGTGTTAATAGCCAATGGGTGCAAATAGCATTGTTGGCTACGGACACCTTAGGGCTCATCTTTGCTGCAATATACACCTGGGTGTGAACAGCCACAATAAGCTATTTAAACATGGGCGCTAACAGCATCTGCCTTATTTATTTCATAATGTCTTATTCATTTAATATTGATTATTTGGGGCTCCATAAGCGATGCATTCAGTAAAATTTTTAACAGGGGGGTAGAAGAACAATGTTTGACACAGAGGCTCTTCACAGCCTACTTTACATAACAGTTTGACTCAGCAAACAAAAATAAATCAACCAGCTTACTTAAAATGACCTGTCTGTGTTTATTGAATATCTAATATTTACATGAACAAACAGAGAGCTGCATCAAGACCCAACAGTTAAACAAATAAAACATCAAACTCCCTCTTCTGCATCAATCCTCCTCTCACCCCTCTGCCTTTGTTCCATGTTTGTTCATAACTAGGACAAAAGAGCACCTGAGGGATCGGCAGTCAGTGTGGTCCTCTCATTTATGATGGATGAGACACAGACTAATTGATTACACTTCTATTGTGGTATTGATCAGCATTACAGTGCTCTGTACAGTGTCCCCGGAAAGCTTTTCACCTGAATGCATGAATACATGTTATCATTTTTACAGTGGTCAGCAGGATGTTTCAGTGTTGCATGATGGTTTAAACAGTATGACAAAGATTTTAACACATTTTTTTTCCAATCCAAAAACATCATTAACGATCTGAAAAAACATTATTGGTTGAACATTGAAACAATGAAAAATCCATCCAACAACTGCATTAATTTAACCAGACCTCACAGCATCTATCCCCTCCTGATTAAAGCCCCTATCAGTAGAATTTTAATACAGTTTCAATCTTTCAAATTCTTTTGAATGACCATGATCCATTATTTATTACAGAAATTTAGATGTCATAGTGCAGGGTAGTGTTCTATGATGTTTGCAACAGTCTTTTTGGTTAGTACACTCAGAAATTTTTAAAACGTGCACTTACCATAGACAGTATACACATACATCGGCACGCCCTCACTTTGGAGAAGCAGGTGAAGTCTGACATACAAGCCAAGAAACCTATTGTCACTCTATCGCTCTCTTCAGAACAAGACTCCATTGAGAAAAACAGTGATTCAACATCGCTGAACATAGAAGCTGATGGTCTACCGTTGCCTCAAACAGTGTTATTGTGTGATTTTTGCATTTAAAAGGGTTAGTTCAGATTCACCAAAGTCACACAATAACACAAACAAACTGATTAAAGCAGCGGTAGACCAGCAGCTCCTATGTTCAGGGATGTTAAATCACTGTTTCTCACAATGTAGTCTGGTGGCTTTGACGAGAGCATAGATGGGGAACTGAAGCCAGTAATGGCTTTCGGCCTTGAGTAATGGGGTTGTCCTGACTGATATCTAATGTATGTAATACACTGACTATGGATAAGTAGTTCACACAAATCCACTTCAAAAAATCCAAACAATCCCTTTGTCCTGAAGTCTCCTGAAGAGATGCTGCTGTATGGCTCTGCAGAGGAAGGTGCTGTGTGCAGCTGTCTAAGGGCAGCTTGAGACAGCAGGAAGAGGCAGAGTTATAGGTTACCTTTCAACTTGTTGGATAGGGGCAGATTTTTATGATACAGGTGTCATGTACATCTGTCTGAGATCTAATACAAAATGCATTTATACCAGTTGTTTTAACCTCTAAATATGATTTCTTTGATTCAGGTAAGGTATCCAGATATACAGGTTCCATTTTAATGCTAAGTGGAAACGGAGCCTAGCCAGTCAGCTGGCTTAGTGCCCTACCTAACCTCAACCTTGACCCTACCCATAATGAGATCCTGATTTAAGCATTCGAGTATAACTCTGATTTACTTCAACTTGGGTTTTACTTTCACAGTAGATCACCTAGCTGTTCATGTTTCTGACCTATCGTACTTTCTTATATGGCATCACTGTGTTCCCAGATTTCAGCAGTTAACTTGGTGAGGACATCATCATGACAGGTAGAAATAATGGACAAAACTATAAAAGTAAATGTATAAACTGGATTTATTATTTTACCCCAAAAACTAAGTTTTAGCCCTGACTCAACCCTGTGAGGAAGTAGGACTGGCAAGAATGACCTCACGTCCCCAAAAAATGCCCTCAGTGTGAAGGTTTGAAACTCAAATTGATTCTCACAAGGATGGAAGTACAAGAACACTCAACACCCCATCATTCCACAAACTCACACTATTAATATCCCCGTCCTGAAATAGACTCGAGCCACAGCACCAGTCTGAGCTCACTTTAACGGCAACTGTGTCATTAGAGAGAGAGAAAGCAAGATACAGGAAGTCTAAACATCTGTTCCACTCTGTGTGTGTGTGTGTGTGTGTCATTGTTTCATGTTGCTCTGTCGCACTGCTTTTTCTAACTCAAACTGGCGGTGGTCGACGCGCTCCAAGAAGTTCTTCCGCTCCACATACCTAAACACACACACACACACACACACGCACAGAAAGAGAACATTAGACCTACTTTTATCATAACAAGCACAAACACACTGAAAATACAATTCAGGACAAAGAGTATAGAAGCAATGTGCTCTTCAAACACACACACGCACACAAACGCAGTTTCCCACCCCTAAATCACATCTCTTTCCACTTCTTCCACTCCAACACAGGATGCAGTTACACAACTTTTCCTGCAGTGTGTGTGTGTGTGTGTGTGTGTGTGTGTGTGTGTCGAATAATTTGACTCCCTGTTGTGTCTAAGTGTTTTTAAATTAGCCCCCATCCTTTTGCTTGGTTGGAAGTTAGTACATGATGAGTGTGTGTGTGTGTGTGTGTGTGTGTGTGTGTGTGTGTGGTGTGTGTGCATGCGTGTGTGTGTGTGTGTGTGTGTGCATGCGTGTGTGTGTGTGCGTGTGTGCGAGACACACAATGACAGTGAAGGAGCTAACAAAGTGCATACATCACAGATTCATGTTATTTCCCTGGGGCAGCCAGGCTTCCATTGGCTCCCTCTCTCCATCCAGACTAAAGCATGATTCCTACTCATATGGAACAATGTGCCCCTCCATTTACACTCACTATTTTCCAGCTACTGCTTCATCATTAAAAACTCTGTGTTTTCCATCAGGCCTGCTCACTGTGGTGGAGCTATGTCAGCATTTTGGCATTATTGACTGTAAAGAGCTATTAATGAAGGATGGAATCGTCACCAATTTGCACTGTAAATTAGTATGTCACATGAAATGTGGTTGTTGGTTCACTATAACATTTAATAATAAAAATACAAGGACCTACTTCATGAAAATGAATTGATCAACTATGAGCATGTATTTTGATACAGCACATTTAACCCCTCTTCAAATCAAATCTCAAAGCCATAGAGGTCTGTAGAGACTCAAGTACTAAAGTAGTAGAAACCGAGTGAGCTGGTGTTAATGTCCACTTTGCTTTAAGATATTCCTGGTTTAAACTTGGCCCACTGTACTTCCTGCATGTTTGGGATGTAATACTCTTTGGTTTCTCTCTGTGATGGAAGCTACAAAAAGCCTCTCCTGACCATTATGTATTTGAATTCTTGAGTTTTGGCCAAAAGCATATTTTGTCAGGTCACACTGACCTTGACCTTTGACCTTTAACCAAAAAAATGTAATCAGCATTATTCAAATGGATGTTTGTGTCAAATTAAGAGAGGGAAAAAAAATCCCTTCAGGTGTTATTGATAAACTAAGTTCACAAGATTGAGATAGACAAGGTCACAGTGACCATGACCTTTGACCACCAAAATTGAATCAGTTCATCATCGAATCCAAGTGAATGTTTGTGCCAAATTTGATAAAAAAAAATTACCACAAGGCATTCTTGAGATATCGCATTCACAAGACTATGTGACACAACAGACTACTCAAAAATGTCCTGCCAAAAAATCTTTGGCCTTTTGGTATTGCAGTTTCTTGATACTGAACAACCAACTTAAACACTGATATTGATTCGTCTCTGATAGTGAGATAAAATTATCAGTTGGACACCAGGGGTGTAATGGTCCACAAATTTCATGGTTTGGTTCAATACGACACAGAAGTGTCAAGGTTCAGTACGTTTTCCATACAGCAAAAAAGTAGAAATGCCAGAGAATCTTCCTTGATTTTTAACATTTTAAAAAAGAATGAATTGTGTCTTTACTAAATTGTGAAGTTGTGGGTTGATATCTGCTTTTGTTAAATTTGAGTATATTATGTTGTGATATTTTGTTATTTAAAACTATTTTAAAAATCTACACCCAACACAACACAGACAAAATTCATTGTGAAAATTGACATTTAACAATGCTAATAACAACAATGCTAATACCTGTTTCTGTGTAACTGCTTCCAGCTATGATGCAACATATGTTTCAGTAAAAGTCCCACTGATATTGTAGAGTTTTCAACCCAATAATATATTTTGATGAGAAAAACTAAACGGGTGAAATATTTTGTCATTTCTAGCCCCTAACCCACACCACCCAGTGGTCTGGCAGTCTCTTACCCCTCTTTGCCTCTGTTGTGGATGGCCAGCTCCTCAGTGATGCCCTCCTCTGATTTAAAAGCATCCCAGTCCATCTTTGACTTTTCCAACGTACTCATCTTCTGTTTCTTTCCCCCAATACGATTCAGGATGCTCGACATGCCTGCAGGACGCTTGACACTGCAAACACGAGAGGGAGAACCTTAGGTATCAACACTACAGTAGCTGAAGCATGTTTCTGGTACAGCTGCAATTAACTGGTATATCGATTGGCAGAAAATGAGCAACTATTTTGATCATTGAATAGACATTTTAGTTATTAAAGAAAAACTAGAATTATCACCCTACAGTTGTATGTCTCCTCACAACAAGTCAAGTTTCTCTTACATTTTACATCCATGTCTGTGAAAATATGGATGCTTCACACACATCTTCTACCTGGCAGCAAAGAATATCTATACAATCAGCAAAATTTCAAGGTAGACACCGAGGATTAGTGTTACCAATTCAGTATCTGACCAAACGTCTCCCCTTCTGTTCCTGAGATATGATGTTGAGTAATGGCAAGAAAAGTGTTTCATGCAGAACATTATGATGTCACAGGTTGACCTTTTGCATAAAAGATGCCATCACTTCATCCTTTTATCCTATCTGACATCTGTGTGAGGTGTTGTCATAATTAGCTTATGAATCCTTGGGTTATGGCCACAAACATGTTTTCTGAGGTCACAGTGGCCTTGACCTTTGACCCTTCAACCACCAATTTCTCATCAGTTTATTCTTCAGTCCAAGTGAACGTTTGTGCTAAATTTGAAAAAATTCCCTTAAGATGTTCTTGAGATATCACATTTATGAGAATGAGATGGATGCAATGTCACAATGACCTTGACCTTTGACCACCGAAATCTATCACTTCATTGCTGAGTCCAAGAGGACATTTTTGCCAAATTTAAAGAAATTCTCTCTAGGAGTTCTTGAGATATGGTGAGATATGTACAGGCTAACGTATGGATGTATGTACAGACAGATGGGCTGATAACCCAAAAACATAATAATAATAACTCTATTTATATAGCGTAATTCATGCATAAAATGCAACACGAAGTGCTGAAAATAAAAGACAGTCAAAACATCTGTGATAGAGAAAAAAAGATGATAAAAACAGAAATAAATAATGTAAGAAGAAGATGAAAAAAGTGTACAAAAAAATAAAAGATTAAGTAAAATTCAGTTAAATACGTTTCAGGAGAAAGCAATGGAAAAAGATGTGTCTCAAGATAAAAGACCTTCAGGCAGGCTGTTCCAGAGTATAGGGGCATAATTGACAGATGTTGCCTCTCCCATGCCTTTTAGTTTAGACCTCTGGAACAATCAAAAGGTTTGAGTCAGAGGATCTTAGGGGCCCAGCAGACACATATACCTAAACCTTGTCAGATAGATAATGCCTCCAGCTTCTGCTATTGCCAGTGCAGAGGCACAAAGAAGCCAAAGATTTGCTGGTTTCATGCTTCTTAATTGTGAGAATGTATTGCTTTTCTTCGTCTCACATGATAATAAACTTAATAACTTTAGATTTTTGGTTGGTTGGCTAAAACACACCATTAAAATGCGTCATCTTCTGTGCTGGGACATTACACAACAGGCATGTTTCACTAATTTCTGACATTTTATTGACAAAATAATTAACCAAGGAAATACTTGGTGGATTAATCCATGATGTAAAGAATGACTAGCTGCAGCCCTAGTTTCTGGCATACATGGGACAAACTTAATTATGAAAGATTTTGCGACTGTTTCTGCTCTAAGTTCATACAAGTCAGTCACAATTTTTTGTCTTCTCGATCAAAATGGCCATTTCAATAACATATACAAAATAGGAACTCTTCCAAAGCACACAGTACAAACAGCAGCACATCACTAAACTGTGACAAATACATTCATCACAGTGAGCAGGTATGAGAAACATGGAGTTACACTTTTTGTGTCACAGAGACATATTTTAGTAGCAGCTATTTCTAGAACAAAAGACTTTGTCATGTAGCCTTGTAAGACTGTATACAGCAGACAGAGACGAGGTGATGAAAATGTATGAGCTCAACTCAAAGCCACTGAGACTACACAAGAATGTCTGAAGTCACAGTGTAACACTCAGAGCCAGTTTTGGTTTTCTTGGTGTGACTTTTAAGTGCAGGCAGATGTGTTTTCTTTGCTGGGCTCATATTTCACTTGCATATATAACAATTTTTTTTTTTTAAGATTATTTTAAATTAAATTACTCACAAGTAGAAGAACACTATTATTGAAGAATAATCTATGGTGCCATTTAAATATTAAAACTGAATTATGCACATATGGCATAACAGGTGACAGGTAAAGAGAGAGCTCGGTTTCTGTCAGCCTGTGTCTCAGTGTATGTGCATGTGTGTGAGTGAGTGAGTGTGTGGCTCTGTTCATCTCTCTCACTCTCTGTTTGAACACAACTGACAAATATGCTGACGCATGAGATGCATATTCTTAATTTATCACAGTCCAATCATTTATATAATAGTTAATATACAATTAATGTCATTCATATTTTCAGTGTGCTTTCTTGGCAGACTTGCTCGTGGAAAAAATAGACTGGACATTGAAATTGCCACTGCAGAAAGCGAACTGGCCAGAGTGCTTGGCGTCACATCGCTAAATAGCCCAACATGGGAGCTGCAAGCAAGCGGGCAGCGCTCTACGGAAAATCATTGCACTTCACACCCAAGATTAGTGTCACCAATTCAGTATCTGACCAAACATCTCCCCTTTTGTTCCTGAGATATTGAGTAATGACCTGAAAAAGTGTGTCACAGTGAAGTCGACCTTTGATCTTTTGGATATAAACTCAATGTCATCTTAATTATTATATCCTATTGGACATTTGCGTTACGTTTTGTCATAATTAGCATAAGAATTATTGACTTATGGCAAAAAAACGTATGTATTATTAAATGTATTATGAGGTCACAGTGACCTTTGACCACCAAAGTCCGATCAGATTATTCTTCAGCTCAAGGGAATGTTTGTGCCAGGTTTGAAGAAATTCCCTCAAGGTATTCTTCAGATATCACATTCACAAGAATGAGAAAGATGAGGCGCCACTGACCTTGACATTTGACCAATAAATTTAATCAATTTATCACTGAATCCAGACGTTTGTGCCAAATTTTAAGAAATTACTCCTGTACTTGACAGGACAGCAAAGGGCCACAGGTTGGGATCAAACCCACAGCTGCTGCAACAAGGACACAGCCTTTGTACATGGGGCATCTGCTCTACCAGGTGCGCTACTCAGCACCCTGAGGACTGTTAATTTTAACAGTGTGTCAATATCACTGGGCAGGTTACTTCCGAAATGTTATAGGAAACAGATTATTAGTTACCCTGTTAAAAATTTAAGTAGTAATGTGACTATTTTCATATTTATTTATTTGCCTATTTCTCTCCATAATATCCTTCTGTGCTGTTAATCCAACTTTTCACAAATCTGTAATGAAGCATCTCTATTCACAAAAGGTTACGAAACGAACTTGGATTCTTTTGGGTGAGGCCTGTGCACAGTACAGTTTGTGAACACAAATTCATGCAGACAACTGTATATTTACAACATTACTGTATATGTGGCTGCTTTCTTTAAACATCAAAATAGTGTTGCACGGTATACCGGTACTAAAATAGTACCGCGGTACTAGAGTATTCCAAACGGTATTATACTGTATTTGGAAAATACCGGTACTTTGAAATTGATTCAATTCATTAATTTAGTTAATTTATTTTACTCATTTATGCACACAAACACCTTTCCTGTTCCTATTGGAGCACAGACTGCACAAGTGGTGTGTATGACAACACCTGTATCAACATTCGCAGCTGGTGCACGTGAAAAAAGACGAGAAAGTCTGCCTCGCAAAGGGAGACAACACGAGAAACATTTGAGCAACCAAACCATGATGTCCGTACCAAGGCACTTTCCGACCATGATTTTTTGGTACCGTTACACCCCTACTATTTATTGTTCTAAAGGTTTGTAACCAAAGGACTTTTCCTTAGGAAAAGTACTGGAAAGTATTGAAATTCATATTGGTATGGATACCGAAACAAAGATTTTGGTATCGTGACAACACTACATTAAAATGAGATATCTTTTAACGCAGCCCAAAATTATATTGGTTGAAAGTAATTTTAGGTCAACACACACAATGACAAGAACACAGCCAAAACATTGGCTGCATTACAGACATGCAGAGATACAAACGCAGCATCCATCCATCTACTGAGGCATGTGATTAATGATTCTGTTTCTGTGATGTTCCACTCTATAGAGAGGCTGGTATGACAAGCTGCTAATGTAATGTACCATTAATAAAAACACACACAAACAAACAAACAGGCTCACACACACACACACACACACACACACACACACACACACACACACACACACACACACACGCTCATCCATCCAGGATAGACGAGTGAATGCAATCAGTCAGGAGGGCTAATTTAAAGACTCGCTGCCCTTCCACATACTGGATTGATTTAATGAGATGGGGCTTAAATGTCACAACAACAAGAATCCATCCATTTAACACTTTAGTGCCATCCTCTATTAAAAAAAAAAGATGATTCAGCTTTGTAAAAATGTGTTTTTGCTGGCCAGAACTAGTTATAGTTAACTAATAACACTTACCACTGTGTCAACAGTAAGTGCATAAGCTTTAAAACCAGCCACAACTCAGCCCTGAGCAATACTGACCATCCTCTATTGACCACTGCAGTGTTTTTGGCTCCACCTTTTAGTACTAGATCTGTGTGTTACTGTAGGTACCCTGACAAAGGGGTGGCCCAAAATGGGGACGGCACAGAATGGTTCCACTGGTACCATCCACAACTTTTCACAGCGGAAACAGAAAAAATGTGTATGGCATGTGAACTGAACCATATCGGACTGCTTAGTGGAATTGACGCTTTATTTGTAAGTATTTAGTGAAATTTGACCTGATGGTTGGTTACAGCATTGCTCTTCTGCCAGTGTCTCCGTCACTGCTATTTACAGCTATTTGGCTGTGGTTTTACATAACCCTCTTGAGAGAAATGTTCCCTGCTGACAAACGCTGAGTTGTGATGTCCAAAAAACACAAGCACATCTTTGAAATCTTTTGGAAAGTTAAGTTTTGTTTCAGTTGGATTGTGCAGCAGCAATTTTTGACCTGAATAGCTGACCTGCAGTGTAATACAGTGCATGGTACAGTTAAAATCATGTTACAAATGTATTTATAAAAAGAGATGAAGAACATAAATACCATTCATAAGAGATAATGGAGATGTGAAATGGAACGCCCTGATAAGGTATCAAAAGCTTGAGAATAAGGGGCCCAGACATGAAGCAAATTGTACTTTAAAACACATTCAAAACCTAGAGACCAAACAACCTAAATGCCAATTACTTCAAGACATTTATTCCCTCATCCTAAATATTGGTTTCATAGGTAAGATAACACAGACTTATGGCAAGTGTAAATAACAGTGTACTGTAGATAAATATGAGTGCAACTAGTTTAGAATCCCTAGCCATTTAGGGTGTTCATGCTCTAACATATTTTTGTAGTACTTGCAAAGATAATGACATTTTATCAATCACCTTCCGTTCCTGTGAGCCTCTGCAAACCAAACTAAAGCTCATACATTTAAGTTTATGTTTTTAAAGGCTTTTTCTGATCTCATATGTATGAGAGGAAAACTCACTTGGAATAAGGTCACAGAGTCTGTTGTTGAGCTTAAATAAAACATTATACATTAGACATTACATTCACTGAGCTTCAGAAGACTGCAGCTGTGAAAAAGAAGGTCAGTCAGAGCATTTACCTCGGACCAGGATATGGCATGTTTAACTTTCTTTTGTAGAATCTGTAATTTCATACAATAACCATAAAAGGTATTGCACCATATAAAATTACAGTAACATGTGGCTCATATTAGGACTTGGATATGGTTAAAAGTGCTTTAAGTAGAAAGAAAAGCCTCAGCTTGAAATTCATTCATTCAGAATATTTTGCAGATAATTCAGATTTTTATGAATCAAAAATAAATTGGTATCATCAGTGTATAATACTTTGTGTCCAATGCTAAAAGAATGTACAAAATTATTAATATACAGCATGAAGAGGAACGTCCCTAAAATGGAATCCTGAGGACACCATATTCAATGATTTTATTTTGAGATTTTTAACCATCCATATTAACATATTGCTCCCGCCCACACATAAAGCCTCTGAACCCATTGAGCGCTGTGCCTCTGACACCATAATGTTGAATTTTGCTTTGAAGTATTTCAAAGTCAGTGGTGTCAAATGCTTTTGACCTTTATCAACAGCATCACTAATTTTTTCAAAGAGATCCAGAATTGCCATACAAGTGGCACTCCTTTTTCTAATGTCATATTGTGATGAAAGAAGAATATTTGATTTATTTAAATATTCACAATGTCTACTATACACAATTCTCTTCAATACTTTAGTGAGAACTGGTAGTACAGATAGGTCGGTATTGTACAGTTGCACTTATGTGTAGAAATATGGGAGTTCTACAATTCAGAAAATTCAGTGCCAAGGAAGAGGGCTGTCTTACAGCAAGGTAAAGTGGTGAAAATACTCTCAATATAGCATCCACTTAGACTGATATTGTTTTTTTTTTTTTTTTAGATAGGGCTGTGAAACCCTCATCCACAGCAGTGCATTGCTGAGCTTCTGATACTCCCATCTGCCACTCCAACAGGGAGCGTGCTGACTGCCATCTACTGTATGTATTACATTGACCATGAATAAGTACCTCACACAGCCCCTCTTCAGAAATTCCGAACTATTGCTTTAAGTGAAGTGATTTAGTATGAAAAGAATCTCTAGAAAAAGCTATTAATCATTTAGTGAAAGCATAATGATTTTCCACTGGAGACCACAGCAGATTGAGCTTTTCATTTACTGCTGCATGACTGGACACAGACGCTGTTAATTACTAGGAACTATTTAAACACCAGTCATTTTGGTATTCCACAATTACATACAGCCAAGAGAACCTCATAGTAACATATTTAATTGCAGTGTGTTGATGTTTGGTTTGATCACACAGTGAAGCTTAACCAAAGACCAAAATTCCAAACTTTTTTAGAATATTGTGATACTGCTTTGATAAGGGACAATTAAAATATGCTTGAGCTAACTCGTGTGACTTCAATGGATTTGTACCATCCAGTCACCACACATCTTGATTCCCTGTCTTTTTGTCTAACTCTGTACAGTATCCTAAATGCTTCACCACACATAGCCAAGCCAGCTGCTAGAGTGCTCCTGCTTTAACTGTGTGTGTGCTAACCCGTGTCATTGTGCAGGCTGAGACTTCCTTCCTGTCTATGAATAGACCGATAACTTCAGTGCATGGTTCCACTCAAGTCACAGCTGAACCTTTTCATCTGTGCTATTAATAATTTTATACTTAAGGATTTCTTGTTAGCCTTTGTCATTCTTATCGATGTATCAGGAATCCAAATGGTACACGCATTTTTGAATAACCTCAATAACAGCCAGTGATGTTAAAGCCACCTTGTACCAAACTGCACTGAGAATTATTATTGAGAAACTGCCAGCTCCAGTAAAACTAATATTTATATATGCCCACTCCAATTAATATAATTACTGCCCCGGGGTTGTCTTACAGTTTACATACCAGATGAGTGTCACCAAATCAGTATCTGACCAAATGTCTCCCCTTCTGTATCTGAGATATGACATTAAGTAATGGCCAGGAAAGTGTTTTTACAGAACATTATGATGTCACAGTGAAGTTAACCTTCGACCTTTTGGATGAAAAAATGTCATCAATTCATTTTTTTATTCTATTAGATATTTGTGTGAAGTTTTGTCATAATTAGCATATGAATTCTTGAGTTATGGCCAAAAATTAGAATCAGTTTATTCTTCAGTCCAAGTGAACGTTTGTGTCAAATTTAAAGAAACTAGTCCATACCACTGAGTGCATAGTTGCCCACGTACAGTTTCACATGGCGTGTGTTTGGGATACAGGTCAAAGGAAATTGCAGATTAAATAATCAACTGAACCCATTAAGAAGAGCAATGTATTCAGACAGAGCTTTTATGAATTTGATGGTACGATTGCTTTACTGACAGTACAGTAGTACCATTGCCAATAGTGGGATAGTTAGTGGGCTAAAACTGTGCATTAGGAGTTGAGGTGGCACGTTTAAAGGCAGATAGTTTAAGTGTTCATATGTTGTATTATTTAAAAGTGGGGCGCACAGGTAGTTCACATGGGAAAGGTGCGGCTAGCCCTTGTTGCAGCGGTTTATTATTTAATATAGCGCATGCTCATGAGCTGCAGGCAGGTCAGCCCTAGCTTCGTACTGGAGAAATGTCAAATATTGAACCTATCACTCATTTAGACAAAAGTAGATCAGAAAATAGGGCCCAGGTTGAAAAAAAATCATTAGTTCCCCTTTAAAGACCTACAGACCCTGTCATAATGACATAAGGACCATTCACTGTGGATTAGGGCTGCCACTAACGATTATTTTCATTGTTGACTAATCTGTCGATTATTTCTTCGATTAGTCGACTAATCATTTCATCGAAAAATGTGTTAAAATTTTGAAAAATGTCGGTCTGTCTCGCCCAAACCCGAAAAAATCACGTTATCTAATGTCTTGCTTCATACTCACGCCAAAGGGTTTTAGTTCACTGTCACCGGAGAGTGTGTAGAGCTGCCAATATCTCAACGTAAGAAGCTGCAGTAAGAGTATTTTGATGTACTTCTATAGTACTTTTCTATGGAAAATGACTCAAACCGATTAGTCGACTACTAAAATAGTCACCGATTATTTTAATAGTCGATTAGTCATCGATTAGTTGACGAATCGTGGCAGCCCTACTGTGGATGAGAGGCTGATTATCACAACATTAGAAGAAGCACCACTTATTATTTTGTTTGACTATTTTAGTACTGGTAACTGTGACACTACATAACAGTATCATCTCAATCTGCAGTAAACAAACAAACTTTACAAGCTCTGTGAGTGTGTGCACAAGGTTAATGAGGGAGTGGTGCTGATGGGTCTTTCCTGTTGTACTGCATGTCCCCCCCTTCACACAGACACAGACACAGACACACACAGACACACACAGACACACACAGACACACACACACAGGGCTGAGATAAATAGGAAATAGCTTGTGGTCACAATGTACTTCCTGTCTGTTGGAAGATGATTTCCCGTTTCCTGTCTAAGGTTTTGGAGAGAAGATGTGCACATCCCCAAATGATTTGAATTGCCATGGCAACAAAAGGTATTAACACCATTCTGCTCAACCATGTGGTAGAGCCCATTTTGAATTACTACCTCTTACCTGAAAAAATGTGTTGAACTAACCTCAACCTGACTTCGCTATCTCAAGTTATGTTATGCAAAAAAAATCCAATAGATGTCGCTGTGTCCACAAATAGTATGCCTTTTCTGTTTGCCTCCTACAGGAAGTTGGTAACGTTAATAAAATAAGTCACTTCAGACGTGAGGGCGCTGTGTGGTGGGATTTTCAAAGGTAGGCAAGTTTTTCCAACATTTTATAGTTTTATAGGTCTTTCTGAACCGATTTATGTAATTTTATACAGAAATTTTGAGTCTAATAAGGGTCAAATAATCTGTTTTACAATTATAATGCAGCGACTTGTCAACCATTTGGTAGAGGCATATATTTTTAAAAAAATACTGATTTTTGTTGTTATTGCCCCAAGGACATTAGAAATGCAAAGAAACATGTGCACGCGCACATGCACATGCACACAGCACTCCTGCTGTACTGAGGCACTCACCAGCCCACTGCTCCTGATAGTTGTTGGCTAAAACAAAGTGCGGAGTCTAACTTTAACAATACAACAGCAAATATCCACATCATTCACTACACAGGCCATCTCTGTAAGGTTTCTACAAGTGCAACTTCAAATGTTCTGACTCAGGAAACCCTGGAGCTCCTTAAAGCAGCATTTTACAACACTTTGCTACAAGTTGCAGTGTCAAATATTAGTTAGCCAATCAATGATACTAACCCAAATTTGTTGGTGCGGGGTGTAAATGTTATGTGTAATGGTGTGTGCGTACCTGGGGCCAGGAGGAGGTTGTTTGCTGGGTGACGAGCGCTCCTTCTTGTCTCCATTCTCCTCCTGTATGGTGTTCTGGCTCTTCAGATAACTCTTAGCTTCCCTGGAGTCTGCTGATACCACTTTATCCACCCTGACAGACAGAAACAGACACACAGTGGGCTCAACTCCAGAGTTGCTCATTGGAGTCTAGAGGAGTGGTTTTCCAATGCTGTACTGGGGCACACCGGTGTACTGTGATGCCAATCCAGGTGTGCCGTGGAATTGTTACTGCAATATTCAGCTGGGCCTTGAATCATTCACTCCATAGTTGTCCAACCCAAACCAGTGTATTGCAGAGGTCCCTATCCTCACATGTAGTTTAATTCCATTTAATTTAAAAACCTTCAAGGGGAACCTATTTATCACCGTTCACGCGAGGGAAAGTGTGTGACACATCAAAAGCTCTGATTGGCAGCCAGTGTGAGGGATGATATCAATTTAAAGGGGAAAGCATGAGTGGGACAATGGATCACTTTATTGTACCAAGCAAATTACAACAAAGCACCAATAAAGATGACCTACCGCCTAAAGAAAAGAGAAAAAATTAAACTGTCAATAGACAGTATCACGAAAGCTACCGGTCTAATTTTTTCTTATTTTTTACAGTCTTATGTCGTGATAAGAGTGATAACACCTTTGTTGTGACACTGAAATTTGGTCACCTGACTTCATAACCTAAATTCAGTCAAATATCAACATCTAACAACATTGGTGGCCAGCAGTAAGAGGTGTCAGGTTTCAGATTGTTCAACAGTGAGTAGCCAAAGTCATGTAAAATGCTTCTTCAGAGGTTTTCCACCCTGACCAGAATACAGTTCTGTGGTCATATTCTATACTGAACATTGTGCAAAATATTGTCAATCAGCAGCTTCAGTACAAGAATCTCTGTCAGACCTCTGTCTTAAAACAATATTGGTGGAACCCTGATGTTAAGGCACTGATGAAACTTTAATGAAACTTCCACTTCAGTCTGGTGTGGTGATGGCAGCATTACCTACACGAGTGGAAATGTATTGAAAAATGCACATGTAATGCAGAGTAATCACGTGACTGAATGTGGGAAAACAGACATAATCTTAAGGCTGCACTAACTGGTCTTAAGAAATCTGAAACTGTGCTTAATCCGTTTTCTAAATGGATCAGAATGCAGTTGGACTTTTTTATACTTAAAGTCAGAAAAAAAATGTAGAGGTGTTATTTATAGGTTATCATGCGAAGGCTTCACTGGTCCGGCTCACCTGAGATCAAATTGGTTTGTATGTGGCCCATGTACTAAAATGAGTTTGACGCCCCTGAAACAGCTATGTCCACATTTTCTAAGACATAATCTATAAATCACAATCACAAATAAAAAAAAAAAAGTCTGAAATCACAGTAGGATAGTTTTAGTGCATGACAGGCTAATAATTCATAACCGATCAAGCGTTAGATTCCTCAAAGGCAGGCATAAACATATATAGGCTATATTTTTTTAGACATAATCTTCCATGTAGAGTTCTAGTATTCCATTATGCTCTACATTACATACATACACACATAAATGTGAATCAAATTAAATGTAAATGCATATCCCTATCATTTCTTTATCAGTGGAAGCCCAGTGGATGTTTCTGAACAGATTCTTCGGCTGATTTTCCACAAGGGTTCATTTAACCTTTGTCATCCTCATCATGAGTAATGAGAGGAAATCTGCTTAGGGCTGCATAAAATCTCTGTGTGAATATGCCTGGAAGGTACTGATACAGTATTTTATTACACCAAATTAACTAGTTTTACTGTATATGTACAAGTGTGGCACAGTCTGACAGGACTGCAGATAACAATTAGTCAATCTTGGTTAAATGTTGATTAATGTGCACTTTCTTTAACAAATACATAGATACAAATACGCAGAAATCTTTTTATGATGATAAGAGACCAAGATCCATCAACACATATCTAATCCACACAGCTGCCGAGCCCATTCTGCATCTAAATTTTAAAAAGTAAATATTAAGACTGGGTGTATGCTCGCCTTCCCCTGTCTTTACGCACATGCTATATAAAAGGAAACACACAAAGTAAGACACAGATGTGTCCGTGTCTCGCTATGGGGTGAGATAGGGAGGCTATATGAGGAACAACCGCTGCATCCTCTGGGAACATCAGTGCTGCACAGACTCCACAACCACTTGCATCCATCATGGCGGCACTGAAAGGCTTTCCCTGTTATGTATGCTAATTATATGCAGCCATAATTACACAGCGCACACAGTGAGGGCGAGTTTTGTCTCAGGCACAAGAAAGATATCGGAGTCCTGAGGAGAATAGCCTGAAAAGACACGAGGGCAACAGCAGGCTCGACTGGTGGTCCTCTGGATACTATTTGAAATATCGCAGTATTTGGTGCCAACGGCCGTCTTCACTGAAAAATCAATGCTCAAATCACACATTAGAGCCTGCAGCAGTTTTTTTTGTGGCTCTGGGGATATGTTACAGCCATCCTCCATGTACTAATCTTATGCTTCTGTAATTACAGAGCACACAGCTTCATGCATAATCAATCAGATGAATTATATCCAGGATCATATCTGGTTTCTGAATAGAGACCACTCAGACGTAAACATTTAGGATAGGACATTACTCGCTCCACATAACTAGCATCTTTTCAGACTGCAGGGGCGTGGCTGTCTGTGTGATATACAGTATATTCATCTTACACAGTCATAATTATACTGTTTTTATGGGGAAACACTCTGTTTGTGTGGCTCTTATTGAAGAAATGTCATGAGCTGTGATAATTACTCAGGCTCAGTTAGAAACATTACTGCAAACTGAGTCTATTCCAGGGGCTAATTAAACTGCTCACATTGTCAGCTACATATAATTAAAGCATGGGATTACTGCCTACATTGTAGGGTCAATTGTTGAGGTCTGCTTCAAACGTGCTGCCGAGGCTGAGATAAAATCTATTTTCCACTCTTCACTAAGAGTGGGAATCACCAGAGGCCCAACAATACTTTCGTCACGATACAATATTATTGCAAATTTAAACATTTTGCAATATGCTGAGTATTGCGATAACATATATTGAGATGTATTACCTTTTTTCATCAAAGAAAGAAATTGTCAGCATCTATTTCATCTAATGAGATAAAGTTTCTCATTTCAATCATTACCTATTATTATAGCAGAATGAATCCAGTGGACAGAATTTTTTTAATTTCTATTTGTAATATTAATAATTTATATAACAAATTCCTACTCCCTACTCTATACCAGCTTTAATGTGAAAATGTTCATTAGAGCTTTGGACAGAATAAACATGCTGGAGAGTTTGCTGTTCTTAAAGCCTAAAGGTCTGTAAAGTTTGTCCTGAGGGTGGTGCTACAGTTAATGATTTACTACATGAGAGCCAGGTCCTGTTTCTTTTATCAAAAATACTGGTTTCAACAGTATTAAAAAACGGAACACTGTCTTAATTGCTGGTTATTGGGAGAACAGTAAAAGCCAAACTTCAGCATTTTTACTGGATGTACATGATGGAGAAGTTAACTGATGACTCCCACATCAGGTTCTGTCTATTAGATGATTGATCTAGATGATTCTGGGGTGGTTATGATCCATATTCATCAACTTTGAACTAGAGGTGTACAGAGACATCATAATCTGTATCTGATCAACCAACAAACTTATCTGTTTCTGTATTTGGATAGAAGACCGGACATGGTCTTCTATCGGTTTATACAATCAGTCATGATAAACCAGGTAAATGTTGTGTTTTCCAATATTGGCAATGGAATTGTTGTACCTTTAAAGCATCAGATTAATTATTCATATAGGCACATAAGTAATTGGGAAATATATTTCCACATCCTCATACTGTAGGCCGCTTGTCATCTTTCTCTCATTTTTATTTTTAACTAAACTAAGTTAATGAACGGTATGAAACCCAATACTATGGAATGCCATTCATTCATTGTCCATTATCTGTAATTGCTTATCCTATTCAGGGCTGTAAGGGACTGGAGCCTATCCGAGCTGACAGTGGGCAACAAACTGGGCACACCCTGGCCTGGACAGGTCGCCAGATTATCACCAGGCTGGTTACATAAGCTACTTTTACACTGCCTCTACAAAGTTGGAATTTCATGCTGTTATGCTACCTTGCCATTCTGTATAAATGGCAAAATCACAGAATGGGGGGAAAGAGTTGTCTTGTCTTTAAGATGGCATCAGAGGTAGTAACAGTGCCAAAGCGATGTCTCTGTAAACAAGGCAAAAACAGTACAAACGAAACACATCCCAAGATCAAATGGAGTGCTTGCTGGACCAAAGAAACATCTAGCAAAATAGAAAACAAATAGATCTGCACACCACAAAGAAACAAACCAGATTTGTTTGTTTTCTACTTTGTATAAACAAGACAGCCAGCAGGATGGGATCATGAATGACACATGTTACATTTTGACAACATGTTATACGTGCAACCCTCTGCGAGAGTTTTAAAAAGTAGCCGATAGTGGTTCAAACTCAATAAAGAAGAACTGAAAACAGTGAGGTCCAGGAGCAGAGGATGAGATCAGCCGCCAACAGAGAGGGTAAATGATTGTTTTTACCACGTTATGCCATTGTTATTGTTTATAAACTGCTAAAGACACGTACGTTATATGTCACAATGGAGGCTGACGCTGTTGTATTACGCCCATCTCACCTGCCAGCATGCTGTCTAAAGTCACACACTGAAGAAACATGATGCAGCCGTTGTTTGGTTCTGTGTAAAAATGCAAAGGCGGCGTAAAGAAGTGACTTTGTAGAGGCTCTATTGCGCCATCTCTGTGTAAAAAGGGCTGTAGAGACCGACAACCATTCACACTCACAGGCTTACAGGTGATTAATAGTCACCAATTAACCTAACCTTCATGTCTTTGGACTATGGGAGGAAACTGGGGAAGCCAGAGAAAACCACACTAACATGAGGATAACATGCAAACACACAGAAGGGTAGTTTCAAACCTGAAACTCTCTTGCTGTGACTAATTTAGTATTAAATAAATGAATACATAATATGCAGATGAAATAAAGTTTAAAATAAATACATTTTGAGATATATATATATATATATATATATATACACAAGTGCAAAATATACATAAATGATTCAATCTATTTCAATAAATAATAATTAGTTTTTTTAAAGGACATTTTCAGAGGGCTACTTACATTTATATTTGGGGAACTTTTGTTTCCTATTATGTGCATTTTGTTTCTTAGGTCTTTTTATTTCCATCTGTTCAGTACTTAGTCTGAAATACTTAGTAGGGTGTCAGTGGACGCTAAGTTAAAATTCCATAAAATGTACTGCCAATACATTCAGCGTGTTACATCTTAAATGTATGAATATTGACTTAAATACAAGGTGAATCGTCATTCTTTACAATTTTTCGACTGAGTGTTTTAAATGGGAGAATTATCACATACAGCTAAAAACCACAGGTTCCAGACTTAATTTAAACGTATAGTTTGTGAGGGTTTGAAAGAAATCCAGCAACCACACTGGGCTTTTGACTCACTGCTCCTGCACATGATCCCTCCTCCTGATGTGCTTCACCTACTATGCGTTGATAGTGGCAAACACAACATAGGGATCACTTTTCAATAGTGTGTCGTAAATTAAATAAATAGTTAGTAAAATCAAAGTCCAATGTTGTCAACGGAATGGGCATTTCTATCAATTTAAAGAAACATAGCATATAAACATGTATTTTTTCCCCACAATAATAACAAGCAACTTCAGGTGGAATTAATATCTGTTTTCATTGTATTGTTTGTGCTTTCCCGAATAAGGTTATCAGATAAATATGGGGAATCAGGGTTCCAGTTTTATGCAGCTAAAATCTGGAACAGTGTTTCTGAAGATGTGAGACAGGCCTCTACTTTGACAATGTTCAAATCTAGGCTCAAAACAGCTCTATTTCACTGTGCATATGACTGAAAGGATCTTATCTGCACTCTTCTCTTTTAAAGTTCATTTTATAATGATTATTTATGTTTTTATTTTGTATTGTGATTTTATTGCATTTTCTTGTTCTGTAAAGCACTTTGAATAACTTTGTGTACGAATTGTGCTCTACAAATAAACTTGCCTTGCCTTGCCAGATACAGGCGCATCCCTACTCTGAAGTGAATGTGTTAGCTTAAATAACTGTACACCTGTTTACATTGACACTTCATAGTAGTATGTGAGACATCAGGCTCTGAGAAAGCTACATAAAACTGAACTCATATCTGACTAAAGCCCTGCTACACAGTACTGCCATCAACCATGTGTGTGTGTGTGTGTGTGTGTGTGTGTGTGTGTGTGTGTGTGTGTGTGTGTGTGCGTGTGTGTGTGTGTGTGTGTCACCACCTACTGGTCAATGTGAAAATGGTTTGCCACCAAGCAAAGACCTTCAACATCATCTATACACTTTACAATTTGAAGTTATGCTGTGAGGTGTAGTGATTGCACTAAATGGATGAAAAAAATGATACACACAGAATGTCAGGAACTCTTTTCTGCTGTGCAGTTTATCTAATTTATCTATTACATTATGCTTCAGGTAAGTTTCAACTTACATGTGAGAGCTCTACCCCATTAAAGCAGCTGTGCAGAACTTTTTACCATTAATAAAACTGTCCCTAGTTCGTATCACCCCCCTTGAAGATCTGCATATTTATTTGAACCCAACAGCGACAAAAAAGCCTTTCTCTATATGGCTATTTAGCGTAGCCTAGCTCGGGTCGGACACACAGCGGAAGTCAGCAAAGCAGAATACGGCACCTGAGGCGGAAGTGATTCTGCTCGCCCGCAGCAGCCCGCAGCGATTAAACCACAGAAGAAGAAGGAGCCGTGTTTACAGTGTTCAGTACACAACGGGCATTGCTGAACACATAACACCTAACAGTTTTACCAGAGATGTATCTATGAGGACTTGGTTGTACTTTTGATGTCATGGCGGATAATGAAGGAGCATCATGTAAAATTATCTGTGACTGTGACCATGAACACAAATATACAGCAGGCAGTTGTCCTCAGTTTATAAGAAATTCAGAGCTACACCAGAACATTTATGAACAGGTCTAGCTTTACTACTAACTTGTGTGTAACGTTAGCATGTTAGCATGTTTCCACTAATTACCTGGACTGACCTAACGTTAGTAGCGTTAGCTTTGCAAGCAAAGGCTGCAGATAACAGTAACAGAATTATGTTATGTCTTCACTGTGTATCTTCACATAAAGGAATACTCCGACGATTTGCGAGTTATGCCCCTTCTCTATCATTTTCATATTGAGACAACATGATCAATATCTTTTTTGTGTCTGTACGTCCAGTGGCTGGGTCTCAGCGTTTAGCACTGCACTGTTAGAGGGTCAGTATGTCCTGCGCTGTGATCCGTGGAGGGATACACCGGTGAGCAGGCACAGACGTCGCTTGTAAACAAAACTCAGCTGTTTATTTAGCCTAGCGATATATCTGCAATGGACAACTTTGAATGTGATTTTGAAGAGTTTCTTGTAGCGGACACAGATCCAGAGCCATACCTGTCTGAGCCGGAGCATACAGATGAGGAACTCCATGTGTTGAATGCTGAGCAGAGATGAGAGAGGCTGAATCCTCCGCTACTATTTTCCTGCACATAGTGGGATTCGGTGCTGCCATCGTTGGGGAGATATATCATCAGGAAGAAAACCACCGCAGAGAGTGCATCACAAGGAATGAAAACTTTGCAGCAATCACTAATCCTGACGTGATTGAAACTTTTTTTCATGTTCCTAAGATGATCTGGAATAAACGCTCCAGGCCTGCAGGAGCTGATGGACAGCTTTCAGTCAGGTGAGTGATATCATCCGTGTCTTCTCTTTGTTTGTTTTTACCCGAGTGACCAAGCATACCTGTCCCAGAGCCAGCTGCAGCTGTTGCTCACCGATGTATCCCTCCGCACAAGATGTACTGACAGTGCCATGCTAACCGCTGTCTCAATATGAAAATGATAGAGAAAGGGCATAACTCCCAAATCGTTGCAGTATTCTTTTCACATAATAATGCGGACTCAGCAGATAACTTGTTAACTGTTTATTCCTCCTTACACTGCGGTTACTACATTACTCAGAATAACTTGAGGCTCACACTACTACGGTAGCCTTAGTAGCTTAAAATACAGAACAGATTAGATTAGATCAGAACAGAAACACGACAGGAGAATTTACTGAGTAATTTTGCTGTTTCCACTATTTACTTGGACTCACCTGACGTTAGTTAATCCTCTCGCTCTCCAAAACCAATGCATTCGGTAATTGCCGGCTTTACGACACCAGGCAATGGGTGTCATACCACTTCGACCAAAGGGGTGCTATAATCAACGAAAACGAAAAGTTCCGCACAGCTGCTTTAAATTATTTGATACTTAATCATGTCTTTATTTTCTTCCTTTTTGTGGTTCATGAAAACAAATCTTTTCACAATCAAACTGTGTCAAACTGTTGATGATGGCGTACCTCACTTCCTCTCCAGCGAAGTCGAAAACTTTAGTGATGGTGACTTTAGCAGGTTCTGATGCTTTTGTTGTTGGACTCAAACATTCAGCCTGCAATATTGAGGAATCATCCTGAGGATAATACAAAAGAATCAGTCAGGGAGAGAAAAGGTGACAGACAGTGTTTAGAGTTGTAAACAAGCTCTCTGTTTGTTAGACACTGTGTTTTAAAACCTGTGGAAATAGAGCCCTGGAACAATTAAATGACCTACTATTACAACTGACCTATAACAATATATAGGCTCCTCCTTTATTACCTGAGACTCCAGACTTTCTTCCATGGATACTTATTTTCGAAGAAGAGCAGAGCAGGTTAGTTGTTCCTGCTAATCTGCTAACTCCAAATCCTGCTTCACAGTACAGGCCTCTGGTGATTCAATCAAATATGTATAGTTGATTGAGTGAGGTATTATTTGGCTAAGTGTTGTCTGAAAATAACCAACATGTTAACAGCTTACAGTTTGATCTAGGCTGAAATTTATTTAGAGCCGACAGTCTGATGCGTCCTCCTGATGTGTCTTTGCCACAAAAGGGGGCATGGCCTTGGTGATGACACAATACCAGTCTGGTCTATGTGTATCATATGATACTGGTGACGTTACAGCGGTGACGTTTCAGCAGTGATGCAGCGTTGCACTAGATTTTAAATTAGTGATGCAAGGAACTTGTTTTGCATGATGTTAGACCTGTCTTGGGATTTTTATGAAAACATTTATACAATAACCAAAACAATGTATATTCAAATCTTTTTCAAAACGTTCTGTTGATTCCAAACCATTTCCAGGCCTGGAAATCAATTTTTTTTTTAAATTTTCATTACTTTTCCAGGAAACTCATGACTGAGGGAAAATCTGTTTAGAACATGCAACCTCGTTATGTTTCTTTTTGAAACATTTGCAGGGCTCCTGTCACTTTACAGGTTAATCACATGAAAGCACTTTGATACTTTGGTACCCTCAAACCGTTTACATTTTAAACATGGTGCCATCTTCTTCATACATTTTGGTTTTGAGCAAATTTACCTTCTGTGTGGTATCTGACTGTGAAGCAGGTGTGGGGTCTTTGGGTCTGGATCCGACGTCAGACAGGAAACTCGCCCACAGGTCATCGGATTTTTTCTTCTGCTTTGCCTCATCATCCTCATGTGCCTCAGTGAGTTTTCCCACCTCTTCCTGTGGTGGCGGGGCCTCTTCTGCTCCATCTCCATCGTTCTTCTCCGTGTCTACCTTCAGTAATCCTTTCTTTCTCTTTCTGTAAATTTTTTCAAGGATACCAGTGAATAACGGTTATCATCATTCACATCACAGACTTTTGTTAAGAGACAAGTTTTTTCCTATGTGTCTTTGATTAGAAATAAACACTGTAGTAAATGCACTGAAAGATACTGAATTTTGTTGACTGGATCAAAAGGGCGGATATTTCATCCAAGAATTTAGGAAAAGTCACTGAACATGCCTGCTGATAAATTGTTTTTTTATCCATGTTGTTGGACTGAAGTTTGGTTCCAGGTCCACTTCAGCGACTCAGAACAAAGTGGGAAAACTGGGGCCTAATATTTATTGCCGATTTCAGGTCATACTGAGAAACCGGAGGGTATTTCCAATGTTGGGGTGACACGTTACAGTAAGTAAGTAAGTACGTTTTAGCAGTAACAAAGTAATGTAACACGTTACCAACAGGATTTTGGGTAATATTACTGATGCATGATATTGGCTTTTTTTTGTTGATATCTGATATGCCGATGTATAACAATTTACTAAGCTGATAACCTACACTGATATTGATATATACACCTTTTTCCCCAACTTATTTTAGTGATCATCAAGTCACTTCTGTAGTGGAATGAATGAACATGGTATTATGCACACATACTCGAATAAAGATGGCCCACCAGCAGATGGAGACATGAAATAGAATGCTTTACCATGTATGTAATATTCAATGTTTACAGCATTTAGACTGACTGCTTCCCACTGTGCCAAAATGAATGTGACAATCAGTGTATCACCGACCCTGGGATAAGATTGATAAGTGAACACAATTAATTTATTTTCTGATCTAAGTTTGTTAGGGCGATCTTGGCCTGCATTATGATTAGGACTCAATGTGAGGATATGGAGTTAAATAATTGTGTGAGAGCTGGCATTGGCTTTATTTCCAGACTTAAGTGATTTACACAATCCATATATGCAGGTGGTGAAGGTGTACGTAAGGTGACTGGAGAAGGAAAAGTGTGTGGCTGCCACCACAAAGTCTCCAGTGCACTCTGTGCGTGCCTAATCGTGTTCAGTGCAGCGATTTTACACACAAAAACTATCTGAAAACTTAAAACATACTTGGTGATATGTATTAACGGTACTGGAAGATATTATTGGAAACTGTTGACACCCTGTTTTGCAATCATTTCATTCGAAGTAAGATTTGAGTTGGCTTATAATATTTACAACTGAAAGGTGTTTATGGAAAAGGTATGGCTCACTAAGCTCTAAGCTCTAATAACGCCATGGATTAAATGATTATCAGTCTATCAATCTATAAGTAATGTGATATTAATACTAGGTGAAAATTAATGAGTGAAAGCCTTTATTATACATATAATGCAGTCTCTCACAGTTAATTTTACAATTTGACTTCAGTTCACCACCTCACCATCTGTGTCACCAATTTCCACTGCATCCAAAATGCTCCTGAGTCAGAATTTCAGGTCAGGCCTTGTTTTGTGCTTTGCTAATGGTTATAAATGAGACCCCAGACCTGTAGGTTATCGGAGGAGCCTCTACTTCTGGTCTGGTCTCGGCATTAATAACCATTTTACAGTGAGCTAGCTTAGCGTAGCCGTCTCCCTGTGTGTCTCACTGGAGCAGAATGTTCTCTGTCCTCTCCTGGACTGTCCTACCACAAGCCTTTCAGTATCTTACCTCATACTGATGTCCTTTTTCTTCCTCTTCTTCTTGATGACATCGCCAGGATGCGGCACACTGTCACCCTCGTGCAGAGGGTCTTCCTTTTCACACTCATTAATGTCATCCTCGCTGAGGTTATCGTCTGAGGAAGAACAGGGTGTGTATACAAAGAGATCCACTAGTTAACAGACAGGGCAGGGTATTAATTCAATATTACAGTTCATTGAATTTCAAATGTATGGATATTTTTTTTTACTTGTTATTTAATTTGATTTTAATCACTTTGCTGTTTGAATTAATCATAGCGTCTTGGGACTGAAACTGTGGGAGGAAGCCAAAATCTAAGACAATATCTAGTGTCTTAGCACAGTATTAATATAAAACTGATATATTGCCCAGCTCTTTTGTGATATGATAGCGGGAAATCTCTGTGTTAATATTATCAGCACTGAGATCAACAGATGTACTGGACTGCATTACATTCTGCCCCATCATGGTTGTAAATAGGACAGAGGACCAAAAATAGAAACATCTCTCAGTATATAATGTAGTCAAGTACAACACCACCTGCAATTTCTGAAGAAACTGTGGGTGTGAATGCTGCATGTTGAAAAGTTGACACTACACTGCAATGCTGGCTTCAAATATTGAATGATACCATTAATGGCTGAATGCTTTAGAATATTTTACAATTTCTGGTCTCAGTTAACACTGAGTTAAATGCGACAGTTGGTGGAGTTTCTCTAACTTTCAGTTAGTTCAAAGTGTAGGTCAGATTGCTTCCACAGCAAAATTGTTTGAAAGTTTTAGTCCATTTCAGCAAAATATGATATGTAGAATTAAAACTGTGGGCGTGACAGCAAGTTAAAGAGAAACCTTTAAGAGGCTCTCTGCACTGCCAGTTGAGTCCCCCATTCTAGCCTCAAACATTTTGTTTCATAGAAATCATTGTATAAACCCGAGAAGGGCATTTTTACCAAGCTGCAACAAGTTTGAATATTTAAAAAAGTTTGAATGGGATTTCAAAGTTGCTAACAAGCCAGAATGTATGAAAGATGGGAACATTTTATAGTCTGAGTGGAGTTTTTCATGAATGTAGGAATGAAGAAACAGGCTTTGAAAACGCTTGGAAAAACCTTACATTTGAGTCTAACTTATACATTCCTTCATTCATCTGATGCAGAAAATCTCCCGTAAAAAGGGTGAATATCTCAGAATGTTTTAAAGACATGGATGATCGAAATAAAAGCACGTATGTTGTAACTGTGCTCAACAATTCGATGTCAGTTTCTATGTTGAAAAAGGCAGAGGGACTAGTGTGCCAAAAAGGTGGGCAGAATTTTTCCATACAATAACAGGGTGGTAGTTGGGAGGGAATGCTGCCCAACTATCAGCTCATTATTAAACATATAATTGAAATGACATATTTCTGACAATGTCAACAAAACTGAGCATGATAATTGGTAAAAGTAGATTTTATGGCTGAGCTGGGTGTAGTTAATAATGAGGCCACTAGTGTGCACAACATCATCATCTTCATCATCATCATTATCATCATTTATCATCTAATCAGTGATCAGCCACATCAAGCAGATTGCATGCACACACTATAAATGATGATGAAATGTTAACCTGACAATGGGGAATGACAGTTTGAAACTATGTGCTAGTGAGTCTTAAAAACGTTAAATACCGTACTTCAGAGTGTAAGAGATTGAAAATGTATTAATATACACGCTGCTGGATGAATCGAAATTCAAGCCGGATATCAGCAGCAGATTCACTTTCACTGATGACTCTTCAGATTTGGTCATCGAGGTGTTTATATTTGCAGAGACGCAATTCACCGATAAATGCTCGTTTTCTTACCGGGCTTTGGTACACAGTCAGAGAGCCGAGGAACAGCACGTTAAAATGTCACTTTACATGATGAGCTTTTTTTTTTACACAGCAGCTACATTAACATCTCTAATGCGTGACTGTTAACGTTGTGACCGAGCTAATGGTATTCATCTTCTATGACTAATTCATAAGCTATAACACTGGACACTTAAACCCACGACAACCCTCCATGTGATGTTTCCTTCAGTACCCTAACGTTGCTTTGCCGCCGCTTTTAACAACACAGGGGGTTTACAGCCCTCACCTGACGGGACGTAGTCTGCATCTTCATTAGATGAATATCCATCAGAGTCGTAGTCAGAGTAGTTCATCATTTTGGAAGAAAAGCGTCAGACAGTTAGCTACGTTAATGAAGAAAAGGAAAAAGGGCTTCAAGGCGCCAGTGTGTTTCCTACTAGCTTATTTACTGCTTTCACAGCGTTACAAACGGAGTCCTAACTGGCTCCAAATGCCTCCTTACTTACACAATAAAGTTCAAATGTTGCTCTTTTAATTCTGTGATACATGCAATCAATACAGTGTGCCGAAATGTTTGAAAAGGAGTACTATTGTGCGTTTCTGGCAACGAGGAATACAATGTGACGTCCTATTGTGGCGACGACGGCAAGCTCCGAGGTTCAAACTGTTCGCCTATTGCGCTTATCTTCTTTTGTGGCGAGCACCAAGCAAGGTTAAGACGCGTTAGTGCCACCTAGTGGGCTGGATATACGCTAGGGTATTTAAATAGGGTGACAAGTGAGACACTTTCTGATCGTTTACCTTATGCGTGATTTTTGATTATGATCCAAATGTCTTAGCTCCTCACATGATATCATTTTAGATAGCTTAAGAGCTCTACTGTACTATCCAGGGGAAATAAGACAGAAACAGTAAAGACATGATGAAGGACTCCTCCTCAAACACACAACCCAAACTACATTTTTCCAGGTGCTACCCTCAAACTGACACTTTTATTGCCATGGTGGGACACACATTCTGTTGTTATTGAAGTGTAGGCCTGATGAATTAGATACACAATAATAATCTAAACAACCAATGCAAAATTTTTGTACTGCTAACATAATTCACCACTACAGAAACTGAATTAGAAAAAAATAAAATAGAAAGACATTATCTCACAATTCCAACATAAGATCTCCTAATTATGAGATCTTATGTCGTAATTATGACATTTATTCATCCCGTACACCTTGGAACAGGTTGGCATTTTACTTTCCACTGCAATTCACTGCAAGATTGTTGAATATGGTAATGGAAGTATATAACTGTAAAGGTCTTTAGTGGAGATAGCAGGTCAACAGTATATGCTACATAGAGGTGGAGAGCTGAAAGCTGGAAACCTGAAGATTATTTTGAGATGCAGCTCAACACTGTGTGTCAATTTTGTCCAGTCATAAAATCTGTAATAAACATTGCATGCAGGCAGGTGCATAGTTTGTGCGCAAAACTTTTTGGGACTAACATAAAATTGACATGTCTGTAAAGGGGAGACTTGTGGTTACCCACATAACCCATTTTATTCAGATATTATGGGGAAAGAGGTCAAGGGAAAAAATGCCCAAAATTTAGTCTAATTTTGTAGTGTTATTTCACCCCCTTCCTGAGAAGCTGGCGTAGTATACCACTGGACTCCTTAGGCCTAGCTCTAAAACTCAGCCATCTATAGCCTATGAAGCACATGTTGCAGCGAAAATAGCAGCATGCGACAATTGCAAAATTTCAAAAAATTAACGCTAACAGTCTTAATTCATAACAATTAAAAGTTAGATATAACTGAGATCTCCTGTCATACCCAAAACATCCCTTTCAATTTGAACCAATGGCAGCAAAAATAACAATATCCCAAAACCTCTTTAATCACAAAAATACAGGACTATATCAACAACTGTTTCAGGGGATCTAGCCTACAAAAGGCACAATTCATGCATTATCTGATATATTTTAAGCAATCTTATATATATAAAACAGACATGTCACACTGCAAGTTAGAAATCATGTTAGGATATCAGTCTCACGTAATGTTGGTGATAAGAACATGATCAGATAAAAATCAAAAACAGATAGTGTCCAAAGGTACAATTTATAGATAAATCTCAGTTCTCGCACACAGATTTTACAGGCCCGACTCTTTCAGTTATCCTGTACAAGGTCATCATTCATGACCCAGTTACACTGTGAAAGAAAAAGCAAAATGGTAAAAGATAAATTGTGCATTCAAAAGAAGTTGTTTGTCTTGTGCAGTATATTTTCATTACTCCTGATGGAACAAAGGTCTTCAGACACATTACATTAAGTTGTACAAAGTAGTTATGCAGTAAAGGCAGAGAGAGTAAAAGTAATGATGATAATCATCGAAATCTACTGTAATATAGGACAAATTGCTCAACTGAGTTTAGCCCGGACACTCCCCTGGTACTTTTTTTTTAAACTATCTATTTTGATGCACTTTTTGCACTCTGGCACCTTATTTACATTCAACATACAAAAAATAGAAATTCCATTGTGAATCGGTTTATTTCAATTGCGAATCAGAGAATGGTTGGTGAGCCACATGGCCAGATTTGGCATGCAGTAAGGTAAACCAATAACTGGTTTACAACCAGCAGAGGATGCTGTTTGGTTAAATTAGCTCTGAGAGCAGTGGAGCATCTAGAGATGGAAGTGAGAGACACGCACACAAACATTTATCTTTATCTGCTAATGGATATTGTTTCACACACCTGTTGGTAGGGCTGCAACTAAATTATTTTCATAATTAATTAATCTGCCAATTGTTTTCTTGATTATTTGATCAATCTTTTGACATATATAGCATAAAAAACAAGTGCCCCCATCCCCCAGCACTTGCAACACCAGTTAATTTGCAAAATTTCTACCTCAGGTTACATATACAGTATATATATATATATATATATATGTATGTATATATTCTACTTATTCATAATCATACCAATTCACAAATACATACAGACGTTAATATCCTTATCTGCATCCTTTATATTTATACTCTGTGTGTGTGTGTGTTGTGTGTGTACTTCCTGTAAAATTTACCACTGCAATATTTTAGCACTTAGTGTGCAACAATATTTATGTATATCTCACAGTGAATATACTACACAACAGTCATCCTGTGCAACTATTAATCATGAACACAGAGTATCTGTATAAGTGAAAGGTGTTTATAGTGTATATAGAATTTGTAGTGTTTTATTAGGGGCCAGGCAGCCTAAGCTGAAGCTCAGAATTGCCTAATTTTGCCTAAAATTGCCCAGCCCTGACCATTGCTGCGCAGCAGCTATAATTCTTATTATGCCACCACAACAGCAATAGCCGAGGCATTATGTTTTTGGGTTATCCATTCCTCCATCCATCCGTACCTCTGTCCGTATACACACATACATCTGTCTGCCCCATCCTTGTGAACGCGATATCTCAAGATAGCCTACAGGAAATTTAGGAGAAACGTTCAGTTGGACTCATTTATAAACTGATTTAATTTTGGTCGTCATAGGTCAAAGGTCAAGGTCTCTGTGACCTCATCTGTTTCATTCAATGTCTACTTGGACTGAATAATAAACTAATTGTCATTGAAAGTCAGAGGTCAAGGTCACTGTGATCTCTCAAAATATGTTTTTGGCTATAACATGAATTCATACACTAATTATGACAAAACGTCACATAAATGTCTAGTAGGATAAAACAATGAAATTATGACATTTCATATCCAAAATGTCAAAGGTCAACTTCACTATCACATCATAATGTTCTGCATAAAACACTTTTCTGGCCATTATTCAACATCATATCTCAGGAACAGAAGGGGAGACATTTGGTCAAATACTGAATTTGTGACACTAATCTTGGGTGTTTTCACAGACATGGATCTAAACTGTATTCACAGTATCTTAGAGCCTAAGGTGATGTCAGCAGATGTCTTTATTTGAGCAGTTAATTGTCAAAACCCCCAAATAAACCACTTACTATAATGTTAAGACAAAAAAATGCTACAGATTTTCATATTTGAGAAACTTAAACAACAGAATGTTATATGTAACACTTAACTTTGATAGTTCACCTACAGACAGTTTAGAGTATTTGTAACACTTAGAAACCTTTTAATTGAGATTTAACAATTCAACTGATTTGCTTTGTCTGTAGATGTTTATAGAATATATTTGATAATTCACAACATATTCTCAGAGTAATTTAATTCGAACTATTCATTGAATGTATGCTGGGTAAGTGAATTGTCACATACACTCTTAGTGGGGCGGCGTAGCTCAATATTTTTCAAGAATCGTTCAATTTTGTGATAAAAGCACCAAATGTACCAAATTTGGTGCTTTTATCGCAAAAATGAACAATTTTTTAGCTATGCCGCCCAATTTATTAGTTTGTTAACAGAAGTATAGAAAACGGCCCAACTGATTTTCATGAAATTTGGTTGAGGGTTGTAACACATGCCAACTTAGAAGACATTCAATTTTGGTGTTGATCCAACTCAGGGGGCGTGTCCACGGCCGCCCACATGTGGTCGCCCATTCACTTGCATTCATTTTTTGGATGAGGATTGCATGAAAACTGTCCTACCAATTTTCACAAAACATGGTGGAGGCACGTAGCATGGTACAACTTAGAAGCCATTACATTTTGGAGTGGATCGAATTAACAGGATGGGTCCATGGGCAGGTAGGATTGAATTGCCTGCTCTGGACACCAGGGGGCGAGTTTCTGATGCCCCAATATCCAGATTTGTTCTAAATATAATTGTCAACACATCTGCCAAATTTGGTAGCCTACTTTTATCACAAAAATGAATGAAGAAGAAGAAGAACTGTCATTGCACAAACAATGAAATTCTGTTGTAGCAGTGCTCCAGTTGCCCAGGCTTATAAATATAAAGATAAAAATAAGTAAAAACAAAGAGAGACATATATACAATAGGGCACAATTATCAAGAATATGAAGTATAAAAACTTGTGCAAGAAAGTCCAAGTCCTTAATGTGTCATTAGTGCTGTGTGTATGTCTGTGTGTGTGTGTGTTTGTGTTTGTGTGTGTGTGTGTGTGTGTGTGTGTGTGTGCTTGTGTGTGCGCATGTGTGTTTGTGTGTGTCTGTATATTGATGTAAAGAGAGGGAGGAGGGCGGTGGGGGCTCCTGAGGAGTAGGGCGGATGTGTGAGAGAGGGGGGAGGGGGGGCATTAGTGTGTGAGTTCAGGAATGTCACAGCTCTATGGTAGAAGCTGTTTTTAAGTCTTGTTGTGCGGGCACTCAGTGCTCTGTAGCGCCTTCCTGAGGGCATGGGGTGAAGAAGCAGTGTCCTGGGTGTTTGCTGTCTCTGATGATGCCCTTAACCCTCTGGATGCAGCGGGTCTGGTAGATGTCCTCTAGTCTGGGGAGCTGGGTGCCGATGATCCTCTCTGCAGACTTAATGATGCGCTGGAGAGCTTTCCTGTTCTCAGTGGTGGAACCAGAGTACCATACTGTGATGCAGTATGTGAGCACTGACTCAGTGGCTGACCTGTAGAAGCTCACCAGCAGCTGTTTTGGGAGGCGTGCTCTCTTCAAGCACCTCAAGATGTGAAGCCTCCGAAGTCCTTTCTTGGCCGTCACCGTGGTGTTGATGGACCAGGTCAGGTCGTGACTGATGTTGACACCGAGGTACTTGATGCTCTGCACAACCTCCACTATCTCACCATTGATGGTGATGGGGTGATGGCTTCTGTCTCCTCCTGAAGTCCAGGATCATCTCCTTCGTCTTTGCTGCATTGAGGATCAAGCTGCTTTCTCGGCTCCAGCTCACCAGGTTCTCCACCTTTGTCCTGTAGGCGGCCTCGTCATTTGCCGCGATCCTGCCTACCAGGATGGTGTCATCTGCAAACTTTAATATGGTGTTGGCCTCATGGGTGGGTTTGCAGTCCAGAGTGCAGAGAGAAAAGAGGAGGGGGCTCAACACACAGCCCTGTGATGCACCGATGTTCAGGGTGATGCTAGAGGAGACCTGTCTACCCGTGCGCACAGTCCGTGGTCGACCCATGAGGAAGTCCAGGACCCAGCTGTACAGGTGTGATTAACCAGCTTGGTGGCCAGTGATTAACTATGCCGTCCCACTATCTATAGATAAGCTGTTTAACATCTACAGAATGAGCCAAACAGTTGAATTGTTGACTCTAAACTGAGCTGTTTAAATGTTACAAATACTCTATAAACTATTGGTGCAACCCAAAGTTAAGGGAGGATTCTTAAACGGCTGAATTTCGAGGAGCCCATCAAATCCTGCCAAAGGACTGTTCCAATCCTCCGAATCCTACTGAGGACAGAGACCTTCCTTCAGAGAATTTCCAAGGATGCATATCCTCAGCGGGCATCGAGTACCGACAATACTTTGTGCACAATTTGCCAGAATTGAAGGCGGATCCTACATACATACATACATACTACACCTTGGAAAGCATCACAGTGCTCATTTCTGTCCTCAGTCCTGACAGCTGTGCTACCATGATGCATTAAGCCGGCGGTTTGCCAGTCATGTTTTTGATTGCGGGTCACAGGCTTGACTGATGCATATATTTAGCATCCCATGCATCTTTTTTGTCTTACTTTATATCCACCACTTAAGCTACTGAATATGACAGCTTGTTTGGTGTTCTCCTGGGGAAGTTCCTCTAATTCAGGTCTATTTTTTTTTCTTTTAAGTTTGGTGTGTGTACCACCCTCAGACTTTCATTTGGGCATTCTTGACTTTAACTCAAGGTGCCATTCATTCCCTATGAAAGCTGCTCAGAGTTGCATAAAGCCAAAATAGTTAGACTTCCCTGGTGTAAAATTACCATGGAAGTACCAAAAACTGCAATTCTTTGAAGAGCTGCTTGAAGCTGGCCTCAGAGGCAAGTCAATCCCCGTAGACTCAATATTAAAATGGCCAACTTTACAGCAGTTTACAGCCCGGTACAAAAGGATTTGGTCTCTATAGTTAATATCCTTGTTTATGACAGTTGCACAGGGAGTGGATTCTGTTTTTTTTATAACTCACCTGCTAAATTTTATTAATCCAAGCCTTAAAGTTACGAATTTTGTGTTCTCAGCTTCTCAGTTCAATCCACCCCTCACTCATCCACAGCTCCAGCCTCATGCCCAAATATGGTCACCTCTGGTTCTGAAAACCCAGGATGGCGAAAGCCAAAGTGACGAAGTCAGGCACTACAGGACATAATAACTTCTTCCATTATTTTTATATATATTTTTATCTATGAAACAGTCTACTGACTTGAATGGGGATAAAATGATTCAGTCATGCAGCTCTTCAATGTTATCGGGCTGAACTGATAAAATTCTGATAGTAAAATAAAACTTCTCCTTCTTCTCCCTCCTCTTCTTCCTCTGTATCTGTGTGTGCCCATGGCCCTGCAGTCTTATGCCCTTTTATGGGGATTGGAAGGACGTTAACCTACATTAATTAGGATCAACTGGCCTGTGTGTTCAACTTACGAGGACACTGGGATTCGTCATTATAAGAACACAGATACGAACAATGCTGCTGTTTAACAGCACGTCATAAATCTGATGTTTCTTTCTTAGAAACAAATTATCTAAAGACGTAGGAAAATACTGGTGAATGAGGCCCAGTGTTAAGTATGAACAATGTATAAGAGCACTAGACTAGACAAAAAACAAAATCTTTTAATGGACGTGCGAGCAGCAGACATGTGGCTTTTAAAAAAGAAAACTAAAAATGGGATAATGTGTCTGTTCTGAAGACAGTCACAGGGGAGATTAAATCAAGGACACCTTGAATAAGACAAGGTGACTAACCATATACAGTAAGCACACTCATTTGAGTGTGTGTGTGTATGTGTGTCTGCATATGAGTCACCTAATGAGTGTTGCTGGTTGTTATACAGGACTAAATTACTGGTCGTGACTCATTCTGATCAGCCCAGGACAACAAATGATGAACGATGGGGGAAAAGAGAGGAGTTAGAAGGGGAATACCACTTAAGAATTCACAATTCCGAATTTCATCCACTACTATGGTGGGATTACATTCTGTTGGTTGTTTAAAGTACACATCATATGGGTGAGTAGCCAGGTTTGAATTTGTCTCACCAACAAAAGTCTTGGAAATTGCAGATGCCCATTTTGGTTTAAAAGAAGACAGTGTAGACAGGAAAGATCATAAGAAGCAGAAAGAGATGTTCCCACAAAGAGAGACAGCCATTATACCTTCTCTCCCCAAATAACACATAATTGCCGTGTCACAATGTAATGTGTTTAGATGGCTGGCGTGCGGCTCCATTTGAAGATGACCTAAATGACGAGTGATTAAGTGTAATTTGCACATATTATTAATAGCGGGAGGTGATAGAGTGGTGCTAGTCATTTGCTGGGTTTAGTAGAGAGGACAGCAGATTAGCTCTGTGATCAAATACACAAACCAAGTAAAATGAACTGATGTTTAGTTTGGTTTGATTGTGGTGGTGACCATTAGCTGAAAGAGAGCTCAGTGATCAAACTCTGGGGTGTTTCCTCCTCTCCAAGTAATCTCAGATTCTATAAAGCAACGTTACACATTGACACTGAGATTTCTTAATTACAACCAAACAATATGAATACACTTTATTTATATTCCATATGCACAAATGCAGATCAAGCATTTAGAGTAATCACAAAACACAAGGATTTATGAAATAATTAAAGCATTCAAACTTTAAATTATAGGGTTTTTGGGTATGAGAATAAAACAACACTTTAGAAAAGTGCACTTAACCCCCTGCATAGATCATTGCACTCCAGCAACTTTAGTGGCTTCCTGTTAAATATTGCATCAATTTCAAGATTATATCTCTCACCTTTTCATAATCAAGCCCCTTCCTACCTGTCTGAACCCCTTCATCTCTACACAGCCTTCTTTACTCTTAGATCCTCCTCTGCAATCAAACTCACAGCACTATCTGCCAGCTTGACTACCATGGGTTCTAATGTGTTTAAAAATTAATAGTATTCATATAGTTTTGAATGAGAGGAAAATATCCAGCAAACATTAGCTAGGTTGCTTCAAACCTTTTTGACATCCTGGTTTTTGATTTGAGGTATAAATTGTTTTTGTTTTTTTTTTTTTTTTTAACTCTAATTGAGTTCCATGTTCCGAGTTATGACGTTTTAGCACTTGTGGTAATTCTCAAGACACACAAGCACACCAAGTTTCAAGCTGTTGCGGCCTGAGAATGGGCATAACCAAAAATGCTGAAGACCTCATGGTCAGGTTAAAAAAATGATTTATTTCTTGCCTCACAAACAAAAGGGGAACACCAACTCATAACAAAGCCGCTGCTGGAAGCGATGGTTGGAGGCAGGCTGACATCGACTCTGGAGACACGAGGGATCTCTGAGGCAGCGAGGCACGGAACTACAAAAAAACAACACAAGAGAAGTCACGATGAGAAAAAGACATGGGGAAAAAAACACTGGAAATGGTCATCTGGGGGGTATTCCAGAAAGCAGGTTTAGGGAAAACTCTAAATGTGTTTACCCTGAAATGAGGGAAACCTCTGGGTTTTCAGTTCCAGAAAGAGAGGTAAGTCATACTCTGAGTCAATCATGGCAACTGACTCTGTGGACCTAACCTGCTTGGTGGTGGTTTTCTAAACGAAACCCTGAGTTCACCCTGTCTCCTCCCTATTGCTGAGCCTGAAGCAAGCTGGCAGACAGACATGGGCTGTCCATATACAGGAAATCCCATCGACATCGAGGCAGAATAAATTCATAGTGCCTTACGCTGGGAGAGGATCTTCAGACCCCCTTTAGATGTGCTGTCTTTCCCCAATAAAAAAACGTTTGAACGATAGCCTACTGTTTCCATTAGGCTCAATCATTTACCGGTCACACATACCAAATCTGACACACTGCAGACGTGCACTCTCATCAGAGCAAATGTGCATCGCATTACGTTTTTTGTGAACGGTTGCTTTTTATATGATATTGGTGACCTACAGTACATAATGAAATAGCCACTGAATGACAGGTTATTTCAGCTACTTTGTTTGACAAATCAAATATGAATAAAACTAAAGAAAGGTACAGTCATGGCCAAGTCAAATATGCCTTACCTGTTTGAAAAATGTTTAGATATTTCATTTTAAGCTGCTCTCAGGTGTGTTTTTCCCCTGTGAGATTGTACCTACATGGAGAATCAGATTTTATTCAAAACTACTCCACCACTTTTTCACCTGTATGCTATGTTAAACCCTGACTTAACCCTAGATGGAATATCAAGTGATGTAACTGTAAGAAATGCTGCTTTAGGGAGTTATGAAACTTATCCTCCAACATAAACACTTATCCTTATTAAATCATGAAAAATCAGGGGAAGAGGAAATGTGCTTTATTTTCAGTTCCTCTGCGCTCTCATACCCTGCCCTGCTCTGTACATTATTTGCATGATGTATAGCTTAAGTGCTGAGGGGAGGAGTGTGAAGGACTGCCTGTCAAACAATCACTTGAATAATCAGATGGTTCCTACTGTACATGATAAATGACATGGTGAAAGCTACAAAAAGGCCAATGTCATTGAAAAGACTGCAGAAAAGAGAACATAGTGGTCTACAGAATTCAGACACATACTGGAACCATTGTCCATGTTCAGCTGTAAAACCTGTAAGAAGTAGTGTCTTTACCTCTGGCTCAGTGCAAGAATCAATAGCAATCTTTATTCAACCAATTTCCATGCATAAAAGAGACAAAATACCTCTTAATGCAATGCACACTGCTGCAGTTTCAAGTCATGTCAATTTGAACTGAATTGCTGTGAAACTATAGCCAGACTGGCAGCCACCTAACCAAACTACGAGCTGACTGGATGTTGTCTGTCAATCTTCAATTTCCCAGTTTGGCCTACTATTTAAGACATTTCTAAATAAATACTGATGGATTACAAATTTAAATAAAAAGCTTATTTATGGAGTATAAAAACATTCTGGCTCCCTGAGTATTTTGATGAAAATTATATGCATCACGTTATGGCCTTCACAGTCATCAGATCACCACCCAGCTAAATACCTATGTTAGATTTTAGACTGATGTGTCAGACAGTTGCATTCCATGGCAGGTTGGGGACATGGAATTCAAGTGATCTATGTTCAAATTAAAACCTCCATTGTGGAGGCGGCTGCTCAAAGATGTGGTTTGCAGGTTATCAGTGTCCATCCTGGCGACAACCTGAGGGAGGTTGTCAGGTTGAAAGAAGGAGGCTTTGTGGGCTTGGTTGGCAAGACGATCTCCTGTAGCAGCAGATGCTTATTGATTAGCCAGAAGGGCTGTGGTTATGATATCACGAAAGCAAAAACCCGAGTGTGGGAGGAGTTTCAGGAGGCTATGAAGAAGGACTTTCAGTTTTCAGTTTCAAAGGAGTTCTGACACACTGTTATGACTCATGACTGTATTTAGCAGGACAGAAGAACTGCTGACCCGAACTGGGGATATAGTCAAGCGACAGAAAGAACATTTTGAGAAAATCCTAAACCTGACCAACATGTCCTCTGTGGAGGAGGCAGAGACTAAAGAATTAGAGAAAGCCTCACCCATATAACTGGCAGAGGTCAACAAGGTAGTCAAAAAGATCCTTGGCAGCAAGGCATCAGATGTGGAAGAGATTTGCACAAGATGCTGAAGGCTCCGGACCTTGTTGGGCTGCCTTGGTGAACACATCTTTTCAGTGTTGTCTGTGGAGTAGGGGAACCCTTCTGTGTGGAGTTTGCATGTTCTCCCCGTGTCAGTGTGGGTTTTCTCTGGGTACTGCAGCTTCCTCCCACAGTCTAAAGACATGCAAGCTATCTCAATTGGTGACTCTAAACTGTAAGTGTGAATGGTTGTCTGTCTCTATGTCTCAACCCTATGATAGTCTGGTGATCTGTCCAGAGTGTACCCTGCCTCTCATCCAGTGTCAGCTGGGATAGGCTCCAGCCCCTCATGACCCCCAACAGGATAAGGGTCAATGGACAATTAATGAATGAATATCCAAAATATCACTAAGATACAATACAGCTTTATCATGTTCAATACATCTAACATTTTGCCATAGTGATATCAACAGGTATAATCCCAATATTCAAATATAAATGAAAACTCTATCCCCTATACTTTAGGTATCCACATCTGGACCTCTGTTAACCCCCGAAATCAGCCCCTGAAACACCTTTCTTACATCTACATCAACAGCTCTTTCTCTGCTTGCAGCTTTGCGTTTCCATATTAAGGAGATGGAAGAAAACGGAGAAGTTAGTTCAGAGGACACAAAGAAGATGATGAATGAATTTACACAATAAGCGGTCCTGATGTGGCCTCTGGTCATACTGAGGGTAAAACAGCTCAGTGACGATGCTCGTCATCCAACAGAAATAGAATTTTAATCTGAAATTTCTGCTGTTTTTCTGGTTTCTGCTTTTGTGTGTGACTGTGAGAGTCTTAATACCTCTGATGGATTTCAAGTGTGTGTGTTGCTGTGGATCCCAGGATGATCCCAGCCTCTCTAAATGCTAATGATGTGTGTAGGTGAGTGACAGAGAGAGCCCTGCTTTAGACCAGCGGGGAGGCACAAGGAACAGAATCGACCTACAGCAGCTCAGGCTTCCTCATTCACTGTAAAATAATCACAATGATCAAGCAATAGGTTGAATTTCACCTTTACATTTATGATCACTATTACCTGAGGAGACCTTCAGAGTGCCGTATGTGTCATCTTTATAATTTAAAAAACATTTTATGAATACCCTCAGCTTGAATTTTGAGGATAGGAAAACATGGTTTAATTGGGTCTAATTTTTGCTTTTTCCCCAACATTTCATTGCAGAATAAGACAATCAATCAAGCAATCAATTTTATTTTTAAAGCCCAATATCACAAATCACAATTTACCTCACAGGGCTTTACAGCATACGACATCCCTGTGAGGGTCCCTGTCCTTAGGACCCTCACAGCTGATAAGGAAAAACTCCCCAAAAAGACCCTTTAATAGGGGGAAAAAATGGTAGAAACTTCAGGAAGAGCAACTGAGGAGGAATCCCTCTTCCAGGATGGACAGACGTGCAATAGATGTAGTACAGAACAGATCAACATAATAAATTAACAGTAATCCATATGATTCAATGAGACAGAAAGAGAGACAGAGATAGAGAGAGATGGAAGCCAGACGGTAATGACAGTAGCTTACAACAACATTAATGAACGTAATAGTATTATAATTCCAATTATGGCTATTGTGGTACAATAAGTTGAAAGTGTATATTAATATCTGATAGTATAAATATGTGACAATAATCATATGTGTATAATAACAGTAGAAGTATGATTAATGATATGATCAGCAGTAGGAGGCATCTGGCAGGACCACGGCAGCAGCACAACCACACACATCACACTATCCAGGCACCTGGAGTTAACCTGGAGAGTTTTTAAAGTCCTATTAGAGCTACCTGATAATAGGGAGTTACAGTAATCCAGCCCAGAGGTAACAAAAGTGTGGACCAATTTTTCTGCATCTTTTCGGGTCAGGATAGGCCTAATTTTCGCAATATTACGCAGATGAAAAAAATGCAGTTAGTGCGGTTTGTTTTAAATGGGAATTAAAAGACAAACCTTAGTCAAATGTTACTCCGAGGTTTCTTACGGTAGTGCTAGAGGCCAGATCAATGTCATCTAGAGAAACTATGTCATCAGATAAAGAGTCTCAGAGTTGTTTGGGGCCAAGAACAATAACTTCAGTTTTTTTTTCCAATTCAACATAAGGACATTGGTGCTCATCCAGGTTTTTATGTCTTAAAGGCATTTTTAGTTCAGTTTAACTGATCAATTTCTACTGGCTTTATTGATAAATACAATTGTGTAGCATCCGCATAACACTGGAAATTATCAGAGTGATTTCTAATGATGTTACCTAAGGGAAGCATATATAGAGTGAATAGGATTGGTCCAAAGTACAAAACCTTGTGGAACTCCAAAACAAACTTAAGTAGGTAGAGATGATTCATTCATTAACATGAATGAACTGAAAATGATCAGATAAATAAGATTTAAACCAGCTTAGAGCAGAAACTTTTAGGCCAATTAAGTGTTCCAGTCTCCAGTCTTTCCCAAGGATATTTGAAAGAAAGGGAAGATTACAAATTGGCCTACAGTTGGCTAACACCTCTGGATCCAGGGTGGGCTTTTTCAGAAGAGGCTTAATTACAGCTACCTTAAAGGACTGTGGTGCACAGCCTGAGCTTCCTCCCTTTATGTATATATATATATATATATATATATATATATATATATATATATATATAGAAACACACATATATATGCATAGTTTTTTTTGTCAACAAAATAACTGTAGCACTTTCTATGAGGGCCACATTTATAATGCATTATGAGGGCATTTATAGTGAATTATAATGCATTTATAATGCTCTATGACGTCACTCACAAACACACAAATTGCTCCCTGATGCACTTTATTAACAGTCATAAAATATTATAGATGTGACTTATAACAAATTATGGATGTTCTTTACTAGGTATAATCTAGTGATTGACCGTTGGAGCTTATGATACATTATGAATATCAAAACTCACCAATACACACACCTCAACAATCAACTGTAGTAAGAACTCATAGTATGTTATAACAGTCCATGCAGTATCATAAGTTATCATCGTATGTGTTAAGTAAAATTAAGTACTTATTGATGCATTTGTAATAATGCATGCGCCATCATAATGTCTCATTGTTGGTGCAAAGTAAAGTGTGATGCATTTTCATGTATTCAAAAGAATGTATGATGCATCAAAAGTGATTACTGTCTCAGGGCGTCAGTAGCTTAGTGGATAGTGCCAGCACCCCATGTACAGAGGCGATGCCTCACTGCAGTGGTTGCAGTTTGGATTCCAGCTTGCAACCCTCTGCTGCATGTCAACCCCCACTCTCTCTCTCTCACCCCATTTCACTCTGCCCTGTTCATTTAAGGCAAAGGCCAAAAAAATAAAATAATCTAAAAAAAAAAAAGTGATTAATGTCTCTCATACACTAGAATAGCTTTGAAAACCTTTTTAAAAGACTAAAGTCTGACACACTCTCACTTCCAAAGACAATGTCATGAGTAAGAGAGTTTGTCCCAAGTAAGTATGCTAAATGCTATAGCTAGCCAGCTAAACACTCATTGAGTACTATGTTAGAGTTTTAAGAAGCAGGGGAGAATCATGTCTAACAGTCAGTCAGCACTGACACCCCCAGGGATTTTCACACTCCCTACTGCTCTCTGTCTTTGAAACTTGCACACGACACCGCGGCCATCAGCCTCACCTGAGACGGTGATAAGTCTGCATACAGGCTGAGCCTCTGGTGCAGTCACTACATTATTGGGTTGAACATAATCAGAACTGTGTAGATGACAGTGGATTTCAGGAGGAGGCCCCAAACACTGACCCTGCTTCCCATACTCAACAGCACTCCAGCCATGCTAGTGGCTCTGTGAGGCTGCACTATGGCACAGTAGTGCTGTGAGCTAAATACTAACATCAGCATGCTAACATCAGCATATTTGCCATGTTCACCACTTTAGATTAGTGTGTTAGCATAGTAATATTTGCTAATGGGCAACGAACACAAAACACAACTGATGACATTTGTTTTGCATGCATTTGGTCATTAATTAATGTGGACAAATTAAAAATTCATCAAGGTTTTAACAATAACGTCCTGAGGCAACATGAATGGGTTTACAAAATGTCATGGAAAATGTATCCAAAGATTCCATAACACAGCCATTTAAACAAAGGCTGAAATTAATTGGAATCACAATTTAATGCTTTAATGAAAACAACTCCTAGTTTCAAGAAAATTATTTGATGATTATTAATTATTAATTGTTAATTATCATTTTTAAACTGCTTTGAGATGGTTTCATTTTAGACCTTTAGAGTCCTTACAAAAGAGAATGTCCTAGCCTACCCATCCATCGGGGCTGTAGTGTAATTTCCCTTTAAATAACCTAAGAAATCCCATTTCAAAACTGACATGCTCTGTAGTGTATGTCTTTGTGTCCTGCTGAGGCTGTCCTATTGTGAGCATCTCTCCAGCTACCTTTTCCTGGATCTGTCAATGATGCTGAAATAGCTCACGAGTCTCATCTTTTTCTCCTTCTTCCCAGCAAGACCTCTGTTCCTTCTCAAACAACAGAGGTCTGCTCTTCTGTTCCACTGCATTGTCTCCTTTGATGCTGAGGACAGCACAGACAGATATGAGAGCAGATGAAGCTGGGCCCTGATGCCCCCACCCACAAACTCTCACTTGGTAACTGAGAATTTGGGGAGGAAAAAATAGGTTTCCTTCTCCCTGAACTCAAGGGTATACTATGCAAGATTATCAGTTACTGTGTGTAAACATGCTTTGCCAGCCAAAGTGAAAGTAAAAGACAATCCAAGATTCACTCTTTTTTTGTCCTTTTGCCTCGCTATATTTGCCGCTGTTTCTCTGGATGCCTGCTGCTCACAGTCTGTCACCTTGTCACTACCTTTTTATAAGACCCCAGTCTCACCTGAGTGCTGTGGGGGAACACACCCATAAACATCCTGAACACAGGAAACAATAAAAAAAAAAAAAAAAAAAACACCACACACATCTAATTGGTCAAATGTGATGACTGAGAAGAAATATGTCTGTATGAATCATAAGATTTTTTTGGGAAATCCTGCTTTGTATATTGTTGGGTGGGTGTTTGTTAGGATTTCTATTACATGCTAAGGCAGTGCCATTCCAGTCTGTTCCTGAGCATGTTGTCTCGCTATTTCATTTTTCTTATATTGTGCTAGTATTCCTCCAAATTTTCCATATAAATATGTGTGCATGTTAGATTTGTTTATGGTGGAGCAAAGCCCAGAACACAGACAAGGTTGCAGATGAAGTTTAACGGGTTTATTCTGAGTGTTACTGTTGACAGAGATGGGTTGAAGAGAGGGGATGACTGGAGATGGCAGCGGGAAGAGGTGGAGTAAAGAGCGGCTGGGCGGTGAGGCAGGTAGAGGAAGCAGGGGAAAGCTTATGGGCAGGCAGACAGATGAGCAGACAGGCAAACAGCAGTCCTGGAGCACAGGGAAGAAACAAGCAATACATTGCGTTACAAGAACATGAGGACTCAAAACATGCAAGGCTAGAGACCTGACCATAGCTTCTAGAATGATCTGGCAATGAGTGGGTGGAAAGCCAGGGTTTATAAGCAATCAATTGTGATGAACTTACGTTTGTGCCAAATTTGAAGAAATTCCCTCAAGTTGTTGTTGACATGTTGTGTTAAGGATGATGAGAAAGATCAAAAGTCACAGTGACCTTGACTTTGATCTATGACCACCAAAATCTAAAAAGTACAGCCTTGACTCAATATGGATGCAAATTTGAAGAAATTCCCTCGAGGTGTTCTTGTGATAATACATTCACAAAAATGGGACGAACAGACAGACGAACAGAGCAATGGACAAACTGAAACATATTCCCTTGGCCTTGGCTACTGCTGGCATGGAGGCATAAAAATGCACAAAACATTTTTTTAATCATGAGTAATATTACATCCTTTTGACCATCTGAAAGTTATGGAAGCTGCAGAAAGTTCTACGGAGGTCTGCAATACTGCCTGTGTCTTCTTATTTACTGCATGGACAGTTTCCCTCAGACTGGCATCTGTTGGTTTTGTTACTATTCATATCCTGATATTTAGTATCACTCTCCAAATCTGTTTATCTCCATATTGCTGTGGTTCCAGAAGTCATTAGGATGTACAATTTACTCCACCTCTGTTAGATACAAACACATATGACATACTTGATTGGTGGTACTTCATGTCATCTGTCACAATCTGGGGCTCTAGGTGAATATTATATATGGTGATAAAATACTATTGTGTAAAAAGCTTTCAGCTTTGCTAAAATAAGGATTAGAGCAAGACTGTGACTAGTTTAAAAGTTTACAGACCCTCCATCCGCTGGTTGTCGGAAAGTTTTAACAAATCTCCATTGATATTACTGGGGCCGGGAGGTCTTGATCTTTTGGAGGAAACTCTTCCTCATGTGGAAGATTAATTTCTCACACACTAAGTAATACCAAACCTTATTTGAAGACATGGATCCAGACAGGTCAATAGTTTACAGAATACAAGATCTATTCATAACTGTCACTCTAATCCAATTCAGACTTCCACACTGGTCTGTATTGACAGCAGTAGTACAAGACTGAGGCAAAGCAGAGCAGGATGATCAGGTTCAGAGCACCAACGCAACACTCCGACCGATTGTAACTTAATCCATCTACCTCCTCAATGACGTTGCATCCCGGCAGACACAGATACAGTATCCTCAAAGTGAAATCCATGAACATCACGTTAGCCTCAATATGATTGGAAGTTAGTTCTCAGTACGGCTCAGCAAGAAATTAAAGGCTAAATCAGTGATTTGAATATAAATCAAATAACAATATTTAAGCAAGACTATGAACCTTTTCAAAGAATAGTGTACTATGACATTTCTGGTAGCACTTCACAGCTCAGTAATAACATGGTAACAGTGGGGTAATGGTTTGATAATAAAGGTAATAATAAAAAAAGAAGGTAATAATTTAGTAATACCATGCAATTACAATATCCATTGTCTGGTTATATCTGGGTAATATGAACCACAAAAATAAATAAAAGATTTAAAGATAGTAACAAGGCAAAACTATTTAGTAATAGCATAGTAATATTTAGGTAACAACATGCTAACCTCCAAACAAAACTGTTTTATTGGTGCAATATTTGGATTAAAAATGGTAGTATGGTGAAATAATGAGGCAACTGTGTAATAAAAATGAGGTAGTATAAGTTGGTATTTCACAGTGCCACAGGCTACTATTAGCTTAATATCTCATAGGTCTGCTGATGATAAGCCTCCGGTGGCAGGGCCAATATTTCAGGCTGATCTGGTGTTGTCATAGTGGGTACTTTTTACCTGCCCTGTATGCCATCCTCTCAGCTTACTCAGTAGCTTTCCACTCTTTCCACCTCACTACCACACCCACCTGCCAGCCTATCACCTGTCCACACATTTCCCACTCCTACTGATCCACCACACCCACCTCATCAAATTAACGCCTCTTACCTGTGGATCATTACCACCTGTCACTATAAAGACTCCTGCTTCACAGACTCTCCTTGCCAGATTGTTCTTTGTCATACTATGTAAGACTCTAGCGTTTATTTAGAGACTGCGTCCCCATTGCTGACCTCTTCTGCCTGTTTGGTTTGCTCCCTGGTAAACTGTTCTGCCTTCTGTCCTTGACAAAGAGCTCTGCTTCTACATTCCTGGTTTCTGTTTGCCTGTTTCCCTGTTAGAGAGATTGTCATCCAGCCCTCCGTAGTGAGTTTACTTGTTCATCCACCTGTGGACTTTCGTGCTGCGTGTTGCTTTGCTGTGTGGCTACACATTCTGCTGTAGAACATAATTAGTACCATCTACTGAGCATCAGGGCTATCAGTGAAGTCAGGTACTCGAGCAGAGTTTTTGATGCAGTGGGCAACAACCCAACTCATCAAATACCACCACTTTGTCAGTAGACATCGGCATCAGATACAGAAATGCTATGATACACTCCAGGTTGTGGCAATTTGTGATGTCACCAGCACCTACCACAGTATAAAGACCAAAAAAGTTCAGAAAGGGTGGGTGAGAGAGGTGGTGGATGGGTCAAACAAACTCTGGACTTTACCTTTAGCCTGCCGTTCGCTTACAGTATGAAACCAAAAGTCGATAGAGTTATTTTAAATACAAAGTAGTGCACTAGTATGTGTAGCATGCTATGCTAGTCACATTTGTCACATGATGTATGTCACATTTTTTTGTTTGTACGTCATGTTTTTTTTTCTAAATGTAACCAGGGATGTTTTTTGCTTTAACCTAAAGAAATGAACCTAGAAAATGTGTTTTACCTACTAACTAAGTTTATTTGCAAAAAGTCTTGCATGCACACTGTCCCTAAACCAAATAGACACAGGAGGTTACTTTCCGTGTCATATTTTGATGTGTAGGTCCACTTAAAAAGGGGCACTATTTGATTAGTTGTTTAGAACTGGTTGACCCTGCTGCTGTCTGGCAAGCAATACAGAAGTATCCACTGTTGTACTACCAAACTACAGAGCAGCTTCTTCCTTAACTTTCACAACAAATTCTGGTTTCTCTTGTGACATGTCATGACGAAGTCAGAATCTGGTGTACACAGTGTAAATCCAGGGATTAATTTGAGTGTCAGAGCTGCAGTCTGCTGACTGTAATGGTGTGGAAAGTAGCTTCTTGGCATACACTCACCACTTAAATGCAGCATCTGTCAAATGGTAAGTGTACCTTGGGATTGTGTCTGAGCAGGTGCATCCCTTCATCCCCACTCTGCCCACATAGACATGTTATGTTACAGAGCACTCACTGTCTCTAGATGGTTCAAGGAACGTGATGGAGAATTCAGTAAACTCCACAGACCAGCACAGCCTCAACAGTCTCAAACAAACAGAGCACCTTTGGGTCTCAGGCTGCTCACGTTAGAGAATGAAATGTCTGTGACTGTACCTGAATTAGAAGTAAATATTTTACAACTTATAACAAAGAATATAGACAACAATTAGTTTGTTCATGAGTGTAATTGTGAGTGTTATTTTCTGGCTGTTTGCTTTTTAATGACACCCAGAGATAGCCTCAATTTTCGTTTTACTACATATACTGTATGTGTAGCTGGCTTGAACTGACACGCCATCTTGCTAAACTTTCTGTGTTGTGTATTGTGTAGGGTCAATGGGTCAAACACCGGCTTCTTGCCAACTGGAGGGGGGTTTATTCTGTGCAAAATCCACAATATCATCAGTACAGCAACTGATTGTTCTGTGTTTAAACATCCACATCTCTTCCCAGCGTAGCCTCTGGTGGACTGAGTGGTTAATTTCATGCCGATCTCATAGTTACAGTTACAATTACACTGCAAGTCTTTTTTTAAAGTGGCAATTATCTTACATTTTACAAATCGACACAAAATTCTGAATGTAAACATATAAACTCACATAAAGTGCATAAGAAAAACTCCTGAAATTATGACTATGAAAACAAATTCCAATTAAATAAATATTACAAAGGGAGTCACATACCTGTTCAAAACACAATATCATCTTGTTCTGTGTTTAAACATCCACACCTTAAAGGAGAGAGAGAGACAATAGAGGACCATGTGAGGAACTCAGCACTCTATTACCTTACTCTGGGATTGGCTAAATCTAGCATGCTTCAGCTAAGTACTGTACCTGATAAAAGTGCTTTTACACAGTGAAATTAAAAGTATAAAACTAGTGTTATGTACACACAGTACAATTTAAACCTTTGCATTGCATTTTCACCACTTTCTTAACACATTATCAACAGAAGCAACCATATAGTCTTACCTCTCCCCAGCATCTACTGGACTGAGGAGGGAAATACTAACCTTTGGGAAGTGATGTCATGACAGTGTCAAAATACATTTAGCAAAATAAAAGCTCCTCAAAAGAAATGTGCACATAATGCAACAAAATATGAACAGAAATGGATTTTTGGTGAAATATAAACTTGTTAAATTAACACATGGGTTACAATTGTAGCTTATCCACACTGTAAATAACCTGGACCAGAAGCACTGAAGCCTAATGACTTCTGTTTGTTCCCGCTGCAATAGATTAAAAGCATAATTAATTCCAGTTAATGTTTTTTTGTTGTTGTTTTTTTGTGGATACATACTCTAAATATTCTTGACTATATTACCTTAACCTCAGAGTTTTTCATAGGCCTGATTAAGACTGGGGATGTCATCTTCCTGTGAAAATATCCAATCTGTTGTAATTACTAGATTATCAAATACCGATGTTTTGTAACACCCCTCTGCGTCTCACAGCGACTGATGTGTCTGTAAGTGACGCACAGCTGAAACCCATTGTAACATTCAGTTACATTGTAACCTTTGTTCTCTGAGGGGAAGATTATCTCTCCACCCAGTAGTTACATCATAACTATGGGAACTATTCCCATCTGGGGTAATCAATGTGGAAAATTAATAATTATTCAGACACACCACTTTACGTCACCGACATGCACCAGGCTATAAAAAACACCTTGCGCATGCACCCACTGATTAACATTGATTGGAACAGACCTGAGCGGCCTTGAGCCTGGGGAGATAATAGGCCCGTTTCCACTGAAGAAGTTCCTGGTACTATTTGGGGACAGGAACTACTACAGGAACGTCCTCTTGCTCAGCTCTCTCAACCGCCGTGTCTCCACTGAGAGAGCGAAGTACGAGGAAGGTTCCTGTAAAGTTACGGGCTCTGGATGTGACATAATCGTTGCTCGACCATTCTGACCGGGGCGACGTAGGTTAGATAGCGGTGTCTGTAATAATTCACTAAATGGCCCGTGAAAAAAATATGTCTTAGTTACAACATGATTGAGCTAACTGGAGTAGTTTCATGTCGTATCCGACAACGGGAGGCTTTTAACAGATGACGTCCTGATGTTAGCTTGCTGCTGCTGTTAGCTGTCCCTGTCAGCTGATGCTTTCTAGACATCGTGATTTCCCAAAACTGAATAAATACCACACATATCAACACAAATCTGCTTTGCTAGCTCAATCATGTTTTAACTAAGATATTCGCTGGAAAGAATATTTTTTTCACGGGCCATTTAGTGAGTTTTTTTTACATGGCGGCGAAAGCTATATGAACATGCTAACCCTCATCTGCTGAGTTTTAATAATGGCAGCTATTTTGTTGCTTTCTGTTGTCGTCACATCCCGTCTTTAGTATATCCAATCAGCACCAAGTAAACCCCAAGCCCCAGCCAGGAGTCTTTCGGGGCCGTTCTGAGTACCTACCCTGAGACAGGGACTTGTTTAGCCCCTGTAAAAGTTCCGGAACTCTGTCCTTCGGGGGTGGTTCCTGCGGTGGAGACACGCACCAACGGCCCCGGCCCCGTAAATCTACCCCGAAGTTCCTGCGGTGGAAACAGGCCTAATCTCCTCACTGTTACGCCCCACCCTTAGGCGGCCCTATGGGGCAAACAAAACTCCAAAAACTGACCCAGCAATAACCACATAAACACCTTTAAAACATTCAAATCCATGGGATTTATTAGAATTAAAACAGGCAAACAAGACAACAAAAACCCCATGGTAAGAGGCAGCAGGACCAGCAGTCCACACACCAGAGCCTCTCTCCTCTGCTGCTGGCACAGGAGCTCTTCAGCACCTCCTCCATGCCAGGTGTGCTGCACCTCGTTGGGTAATGCAGCATACCTGGGCAGATCTACAAGGAGGGAAAAGCGACAGCAGCAAGGAACACATACACAGCCATAACATCACTCAGAGAACCAAGGTTACAATATAACTGAATGTTCTCTATGGTATTGAGATTATCTCCCCACCCAGTAGTTATATCACAACTATGGGAACCCTTTAAGACACACCATGAGGGGCCCCAGGAGACAGAGCAGATGCAGAGCCACAAGCACCCCTCCTGGTTTTAACCAGGACCTGAGATGTCCCTGCCACCAATTACATTAACAACAGATAATACCTAATAGGTGTGTATATATGCAAAAACACCAATGAACTATAAACAAATGTACAACATCTTGCGCATTTAACAGTTGGTGACACCACCAGATGCTGTGCACCATTGTAACGATGCCCAGGCGCCAGATGCAACCATAAGCATGACCAACCCCGCCAGACGCAGGGGTTGGGTGCAAGAAAACCGCTCAGTTGGTCACCCTGCTGCCAGGCCACTGACAACAATATGACATCACCCTGGCTGGGTAATTATCTCCACAACCCAATGAGACAGCCTAGCCTTTGACACTGGCTGGCCCTGGCACTGGGCCTTAAAGCAGACAAAGAGTTGGTCTGTCTTTCTTAATGCTGCAGCATGCCGGACATAGACCCTCAGGGCTCTACCAGGACAGAGATTTGAGTCTTATTGACCCTCACTACCCTCCTTGGAGGGGTTGTAGGGTCACATTCAAATGAAAGTCTGTGAGTGCTTTTGACAGGAATGCAGGGTTTGGACGCAACATTACATCAGCATCATCTGGCAGGAAACAACAACAGCTCTTATCCACTGACACAGTTCCCCTACTCTTTTGGCTGATGCCACTGCCAAGAGAAAAAAACACTTTGAGGGGGCTTTCATACCTGAAAGTCCGGACCAAGGTCCGAACCAAGGTCCGTGTTTTTGCTATATTGTATACATTTGGGCCGGCTGGCTAGGTGTTTTGCAAGTTTGGCACACCGTGTGCTCTGGCGCAGCTACTCCTCTTTCTCACCTCTGTCCCTCCTACCTGAGAAAGTTGGAAAGAGGGAGGAGAGAAAGAGTGGAGTGGGTTTTACACAGCCAATTCACATCACACCAATCAAATGAGCCCCTCTCCTCGCCCTTAAATGCGCTGCGTGAAGGCGTAATGAGAGTTTACTCAATTCGCCATTGCAGAAGAGAACAGCAGCATCCTCCTCCTCCTCGCAATAATGTACTCCATCTTTGTAGATCACGTTAAGCAAGAACATTTTAACATTTGTATAGGAAATCACATGAAGCACGTAAACCCTGAAGACACCGAACATTACTTATAATTTGTTGACAGCGTTTCTCTCGTGTGTGCACGCTCTCTCTTTCTCTCTCGCAGTCTCACTCTGTTTCTTTTCTTTTGACTTTTCTAAGATGGTAGATGCTGAATATATACTCCCTATCTGATGCTGTGGCTGTTTGTGGTTGGCTGAGAGGGATGTGAACTTAATAGTTTGCAGCTGTGTTAATCAAATCAGGTTGGGTTTACACGTCCCAAACGGTGCCACGCCGCAGCAGCAGGAGGAGGACAACGAGGATGAGCCGGGCGAGCCGGCAGCACATCCGGGGGCACAGCCGGGAGCAGCTCCATTACGCTTCCCAAACGGTGCCAAACGGTGCCAATCCCCTTTGATCTGACATCAGATGTGTCGATATAGAGATACATTTATGTGCTGATTGCAGATAGTTGCACTGAATAGTGTTTTTTTATTTCCCTCAATGTATATGGTGACAACTGCCCTGTCATGCATGCATAATTAATAGTTGTTTGGGTGCGCAAAGGTGGAAAGCTACTGTTCCGCTGTTTCATGTGATATGCACATTCTTCTTGCTTTAACACACAGTCGCAGAGAAAACCCACAGAGAAGAACAAGTGTGAATTTGGATGCACTATGCGTCATTCGGGCCCATAGGGTTAAAGGTTTTAAAGTGGAAAGTTTAAAACACGCTTTCACACTGCAAAAGTCTGAACCATGATTTCATTTGGTCTGGACCGAGACCACCTATTTTGGTCGGACCAAATTTTGGGTCTTTGTTCCGGACCCTGGTCCAGGGGAGCTTTCACACCTGTAAATTTGGTCCGGATCAAATGAAAAAGTCCGGACCAAACGAGGTAGGTGTGAAAGCACCCTAAGAGACAGCCACATAAAGCCTGACTCCAGATGCTCAAAAGGTTTCTACTGCAGGGCAGCCAACACCTGACCCAGGTCCCACGGTGGAATGGCCGGCCTCCTGGTGTGCAGTGCAAGCCTCTGCCCACCCTGCCACCAGGGGCGGCTGTGGCTCAGAGGTAGAGCGGGTCGTCCACCAATCGAAAGATCAGCGGTTTGATCCCGGGCTCCTCCAGGCTGCATGGATCAAGATACTGAACCCCAAATTGCTCCTGATGGCTGTTCCATCGGTGTGTGAGTGTGTTAAAACTGAGTAGCAGGTGGCACCTTGTATGGTAGCCTCGGCCACCAATGAATGAATGTGTGTGTGAATGGGTGAACGTGACTCGTAGTGTAAAAAGCGCTTTAAGTGATCACTAGATGACAAGAAAGGCACTATGCAAATGCAGGTCCATTTACCATTTACCCTTCAGGAACAGAGAGACACGGCTGCAGTCACCATCCTCAAGCCTATAATCACCTGTACAAGCAGCCTTGATAGCTGCCTCCATGCCTCCATCCTCCTCTATGGTTGAAGGTGATTTTCCCGCCCGCAGCCACGCAGGTACACCTCTGGGGCCCATCGGCCCAGCAAGCCCAACAGACCGGCCCTCTCAGGGGCCATGCTAAAGTTCAGTCACTGCTCTGCTGAAGCGGTTCCAGATCTCCCCAACCACCTCCAGGTGCATCCTCCAGTCCCCAGGACATGTGCCTCCCCTGGAGAGCAGGTCAGCCCCCTGGTTCACCAATCCTGGCACATGCATGGCCCTGAGGGACAGGATCCCTGTTCATGCCCAGGTCCACAGCCTGTGTGCTATTCTGCAGAGGTTTGGGGAGCCCAGGCTCCCTTGCCTGTTGAGATAATGCTGCTGCCACTGTGCTGTCGGTTCTAACTAGCACGTGACAGCCTTGGAGACTCGAGAAAAAATACCAGGTGAATGGCTCTCAGTTCTAGAGCATTGATATGCTGGTGCACAGACCCCCGAGAGGGTGGCAGCCTGCCACAACGCCCAGAAGGTAGCTACACCTTGTGTTGAGTGTGCCCACGCACCCACAGGTTCCGGCATGCAGGCCCCTCTGTAAGGCTGCTGAATTATCTCCACGACCCAATGAGACAGCCTAGCCTTTGACACTGGCTGGCCCTGGCACTGGGCCTTAAAGCAGACAGAGATTTGAGTCTTACTGACCCTCACTACCCTCCTTGGAGGGATTGTTAGGGTCGCAGCTCCCCCGACTGATTCAAATGAAAGTCTGTGAGTGCTTTTGGACGCAACATGAAATCAGCATCATCCGGCAGGAAACGACAACAGCTTTTATCCACTGACACAGTTCCCCTACTCTTTTGGCTGATGCCACTGCCAAGAGAAAAAAACACTTTGAGGGGGCTTTCACACCTGAAAGTCCGGACCAAGGTCCGAACCAAGGTCCGTGTTTTTGCTATATTGTATACATTTGAGCCGGCTGGTTTGGTTTCACACTACGGCGACCACGCCAAATGACATATTGACATGAACTACGCGGCCTCTACTTTTTAACTAGCACGTGACAGTCTTGGAGACTCGAGAGAAAATGCCAGGTGAATGGCTCTCAGTTCTAGAGCATTGATATGCTGACCCTTCCAGCGGGCGCTTCAGACCCCACTGGTGCCCCTGCCCTCATGGAGTGCACCCCACCCCTCCAGGGATACATCCGTAGAGAGCACCTGGTGATGCAGTACTGAACCAAGCACACTCCCCCTCGAGATGTTGGCTGGGTCCTGCCGCCACCTGAGGTCTGCACAAAGCTGCCTGAAGCTGTCTCTGCAGACAGAGCCCCAGGCTGAAGAGATGCCTCTGGACTGGACGCATGTGTAGAAGAGCCAGTGGCACCACTTGTACCAAGGCTGCAATAACACCGAGGAGGCAGAGACACTGCTGCCACGTGGCCCTGGCACCCAGCCGAAAATGAAAGAGGCAGGTCCTGATTGTAACCTGCCTCTCCTGTGATGGCATCACCTCCCTGTGCTGGTGGTCTGCAATAATGAATGACTGCTGGTCATGCTCTTTTACAGGTACCTGCTACCTTGCTGAGGTCAACTCATCATTCTGTACAGGCCATAGGCCAAGAATGTCTATCTCCTCCACCGACCCAGGGGAGGATGGGCTCCTATCCAATCCAACAGAGGGCCCAGGAGCAGGGAATTTCCTATGTGACACAGGCTGCGTACCTCCTACTGAAACTGTAATAATGAAGGCGGGGGAGTACCCTGATGGGCCCCCGTCCCCCACTACCGGATCTGCCAACTTAGGGCACTTAGGTGGCTGCAGGCCCTGAGAAGGGGCTAGTGGACATCTGCCAAATGAATGGCAACGGGCTTCCCTCTGCCCAGCAGACATGCAGAAGCACTTCACTTCAAGCTGGATTATCACGAGTAGCCACTGCATGCTCAATCTGCAAATATAACACACAGTAGTCATGGCCATCCTGCCGGCTTGCCATAGTCTCTCTCCTTTTTTTTTGTTTCTGAGAGTGATGTCACTGTAGCGTGACCAGAAAGTGCGCTCTTTAGTTATAGCAATATTGCTACTAACTGTCTTTAATTCGGTTCCCTGAGCAAACAGATGTAAGTGCTGCCACAGTGGATTATTTTCTCAGACACCAGACAAGTTCTGTGTTAATTGCGGAAATGGGAAGCCTCCACAGGTGTAAACTGGAAAACCATCTACACCTCGCAGTGGCTATGTGTGGTTGTAAGCCACTCACCGCCCCCGACTCTGTCGGGTTCAAGCAGGCAACTAAACCCCCCAAGGAGCGTTGCAAACTGCCCCCTGACTAAGTCAGGCTCGAGTGAGCTGCTATGCCCCCACCATGCGTAAACAGACAGCTGCAATACATGGATATGGCACCCTGCTCAACTGTTTCACTCTTTATTGTCAAGAAGAAGAAACAGCGTTTAGCTATCCTCGAGAGGGACATGCGAAGGCCAGCTCTCCAACCTAAACAAAGGTAATCGGACAAAATGCCAAACTCTTGTTTTTTTCTGATCTTGCATCGGCTCCAACAATTGGAAAGCAATGAATCAGCGGGTGCATGCGCAAGGTGCAAGTTTTATAGCCTGGCACATGCAGGCCAAGTAAAGTGGTGTGTCTTGAACATTATTAATTTTCCACGTCAATTTCCAGATGGGGATAATTCCCACAGTTATGATATAACTACTGGGTGGGGAGATAATCTCCTGCAACAAAGCTACCTGATTAAGTATAAAAAAAATAGCATGTTTTGGGTTAAATAAGGTTTGTTAAATGTTTGGTAAATGCGTTACCTGAGTTTCATCCCACCACCCCTTCCTCCCACCCTACACAGACTTTTGCACCCTTTATTTAACGTCAGTTGCTTTGAGTTAAAAAAGTTACAGAAATTTATGTCATATTTTTTACATACATACATAGCATAACGTGTGGTGAATACATCATGTGAGTGATGTCAGAGCGCAATGACCGTACATGAGTTATGTAATGTTCCATAATGTTACCTTTAAACAAAATTGACTTTTGGTTTCACACAGGACACAAACTGCAGTCTCCTAGGAGAAAGTCCAGTTTTGTTTAACCCATGTATCGCCCCTACCTCCCACCCTACACAAACCTTTTCACTCTTCATACTATGTCAGTTGCTCTCGGCTTCAATTATTGCCACAAATGGATATACATTGGAGTTGGCAGAAAACCCTGTGCATCTCAAAAAGACGCCAAAGGTTTCTTTTGGTGTCAATAGCACATGCTGAGAAGTGCGTGATCTAATTCACAGAGTGGCGTTGTCAGGTTCATGTAGTCTGGGGTCTGGTCAGAGGCCCTGGTCACAGTGACATAAAATCTGCTAACCAGCTAATTATGTATACTATCTACATTAAATACTTTGCATAGTTATGTTAAGCCCTTAAAGTCATGTCTGAATTTTGGTTTCACACAGGACATGAATTGTGGTCTCCTGGTTGAAAGTCTGTGTTTGTTTTAACCATCCACCACTTTCCTGCCAAGTGGCCTGCATCATCAGTGCATCAGGACCCATATGGAGAAATCAAATTCTGATGACTGACAGATGTTTATGCAGCAGCACTTTAATGCTTTGAAAGTGTTTGGATTTATTTTCTTTCTTATTATTAGTAGGCTATTATTAGATGGCAAATCAATGGCATGTTATGAATAATAACCAATATAGAGACAGAATGAAAAGAAGGCGTCTTGTACAGTAATGATCTGGGACTTAATACTGTGGAATCACTGTCACACACTTTTTAATGCATCTAATGAACAGACAAAGTACAAGGAGTCAGTTACAATTATGTCAGTTTTTTAATTAGGGAAATACTGGTGTGCATATGTGTTGCAATGGTTACGGAGGACGACGACGAGTACTCGTACTCGTCATCCTCCCCTTATCCAGGTCCGGGTCGCGGGGGCAGCAGTCTCAGCAAAGAAGCCCAGACAGACCTCTCCCCAGCCACTTCCGTCAGCTCTTCTGAGGGAACCCCGAGGCGTTCCCAGGCCAGCCAGGCGATGTAATCCCTCCAGCGTGTCCTGGGGCGGCCCGAGGTCTCCTCCCGGTTGGACATGCCCCAAACACCTCCCAAGGGAGGCGTCCAGAAGGCACCCTTACCAGATGCCCGAACCACCTCAACTGGCTCCTCTCGATGTGGAGGAGCAGCGGCTCTACTCCGAGTCCCTCCCGGATGTCCGAGCTCCTCACTCTATCCCTGAGGCTGAGCCCAGCCACCCTGCAGAGGAAACTCATTTCGGCCGCTTGTACTCGCAATCTCGTTCTTTCGGTCACTACCCAGAGCTCATGGCCATAGGTGAGGGTTGGAACGTAGATCGACCTGTAAATCGATAGCTTCGCTTTCTGGCTAAGCTCCCTTTTCACCACAACGGACTGGTTAAGCGCCTGCATCACTGCTGATGCCGCCTCAATCCACCTGTCAATCTCCCGCTCCATCCTACCCTCACTCGTGAACAAGACCCCGAGACTTGAGGAGTTTAAGCATAAATAAGTTATGGGATATACGTGGCCTTTATCAGGATCAGTTATGAGATGGCAGGCAGATTTCACGATCGGCAGATGAGTTTATTAGTGGTATAGCTGTTGCTAGAATAACATATTTGCTATCATAAAATCCTGAGGTTGGTTATTTGTCTTTCACACCACAAATGAACTGCACCAGAGGCCGTTTGGAAGCGGACTGAGACCCACCTTTTCGAGCGGTCTCGGTTTAGTTGTTTGGTTTGTGCCAGGGTTCAATTGACAGCTTTCTCAGCAGTCCAAATGAACCGTACTAACTGCACAAACAGACCTGAGTTTGTTTAAATGGAACCAGGTTAGATGTCAAAGCACTCGCAGACTTCAAAGGTCTAATTATGTAGAAATCCCTGCTATCATTGTGGACCGTTGATGACATTAACATCAACGATCCACACTGGGCAGCGGGGCAGAGGGCCGATCATCCTGAATTATTGCTGGATGTGCATGACAACTACTGTATGGTTACTGAAAGAGGAAAGCCATGGTTAGAGCTGATAATTAAGGAGAGATTAACTTAAAACTGGGAAGCAATCTGGTTTGCATTAAAATCAGACACACTACCTATTAACACACCTCACCGACCTCCACGGACTTTCCAGCTCTGTACAGACAGAACACACTACCTCCTCAACTACCTCCTTGGCACTCAACATTGGCTCTAGACTTAAATTGTGAAGTGCAGAATTGTCCAGTATGGATGTAATTCTGAGGACACTGGCCTGCATGAAGTGCTTGGCAAGCTCATTTTCCCTCTCTTCTTTTCCTTTTGTTCACCCTCTCTACTCTCTTCCTCTCTGCCCTCTCATCTTTGTTCTCTTTACAGTCTTCCCCCTTTTCTGTGTTCCTTCCCCTGTTATTTGACATGTCACGTTCCCTTCTGTTTCTCCTTGTATCATGTCTTACTGTGTCTCTATTCCATCATCATTCGCTGCCCTGACTCTGTGATCATGCCCACCCTCATGTCTGAAACCAGTGACCATCATTACAGTCAGTGACAGTAAGTCCTAAGGTGGGTTACAGCCCCTCCGCGGGTCAGTGTGTGATGGGTATTATCACAGAGTGAAGGTGGAGAGTTAGACAGAGAGCATGAAATGGCTTCCTTCCTCTCTGCTGTACTTTTCATCTGGCTATTAAAACATCACCAAGTGTTTATTTGGACCACCGCAGGGATGATGTGAAATATATCCAATATATTTTGCATGTTTTTCCCTCACAAACATTTTGGATGAATTTTATTAGTGTGACTTTCTTGCTCTGGGCTTCTGAATGGGTTCTAATAACCCTCAAATATAACTATGATAATAATAAAACTTATCAATATTACTGTTACTGAAGGCTGTAATCCACCGTCCCTGCCTGATATCCCCCTGTGCGAGCTAACATAATGCCCGGATAGTCACAGAGGAGTATCATGCAGTATAGTGATATATGTTTAACCAATATCACGTGAGACAGTTATAGTGCTGTTATACTGAATATCAGGATGGCTGTGATTCAGTCATTGGAACAAGGCAACAGGCTACAGGTAGCAATTAGTGGTTGACAGTAATAAGCAGCAACAGGTTATGATTTGTTTATTTATTTAATAATTTATTTGGCTCCGTCAACACAAAGAATTCCACAACTGACTGTTGCTAGGCAACACATTAACATTCCTGCACACTAGCTTGCAACTTTGTGTAGGTCATCAAGTCATCTTAGGCCAGCCACTTTGTATCATGTACATTTATCTCCAACCAGTGAAGCAATAGTCTGTTAACAGTAATTTTGGTGCCGTGTGTGAGTTATGAGCTTGATCAGACAGTACAATGTGACATCAGCTGATGAGCAGCTGGGTTTGCAGTCAAGTATCCATGCTTTGTTCTGTCCCTTCGTCCTCTTTTGATGCCCATTCATAATTTAAAGCTGGGGTAGGCAGTTAAATCTTGGCCTCACTGGGCAAAAATCTCCAGGTGCCTCTTGCCTAGGGCCCCCAGAGTGTCTTGAAACAGCCCTGCGTGAAACAGCTAATTCCTGAGGAGTTATCTATATGATAGCTCCTCATTTCATTACAAAAATCTCCATCTAGCTGGAGGGAGATCACCAGGGAGCTGAGTATTTCAGGTTAGTATTGTGTGTGATGCCCTACAGAGTGTTCTTACAAGCTACCTTGTATTACGAAGTGGAGATGATGGTATGATATAGTATAGTAGTATGGTACGTTACCCACAATAGTATTGTTGTAAATATGAACAATAAGGAAGCACATACTCACCTGTCCTTTCAGTGGTTACTCTGAGACCACAGCTGCTAGGTATAATTGCTTATGCTTACATGGTGTGATGGAATTCCATATTGAACAGTGTGTGGACGGAGAGTGTCTGATGTAATGCGATGCGCAGTAATCAGATGCTCCCTTAACGTTAGGACACGATGTAACTCGCCTCTTTTACAATGAGTCGGATGAGGTGTTGCTTGATCGTCCGTTGTTTTGCCCAGTGTAATATCTCCAGCTGTACTGACACAACCACTGACGTGACTAGCAATCATGGTAGTGAGAGTTTGAACATAATAACTGCACGCAGGGTTCTTTGAACTCCCAGTGTAAGTGACAAAGGCTCTTAAAAAATCTGAACACTAGTAGTTACCTGGAGCTGCATGATAGACACAGGTATTATACCAGGTGTGAACAGGCTTTCTGTCCCCCTAGCCCTTTTGTTCCCCCTATTCTCCTGTTCATCTTACCAGCTGATTATAGGGCATTTACTATCATTGTTAAACCAACCAGATTTAGCCAAGACCTCAGTCAAAAATATCTTCTTTCTCGATATTTAAATCTGTTCTCATATAGGTTGCTGTAAGCGTCTTTGCCTTCTCCCATCCCCTTCACTTCCAGTTCATCATTCCAGTGTCCAGGTCTATGCCCACTTCTCATCATCCTAATCTCAGTATCCTCCTAATTCATCACAACCACCACCACCAGTGTCTACACTCCATCAGTGGGTATCCTACACTATTCACAGCCTCTCTAGCCTCTTATCACCAAACACTTTTCTCATTTTTCATCCACTGTTTATCTGTCATATAAGCAATTGATCATTCTAATGAACTTTCTCCTTTTTGAACCAATGATAGCTGTGTGTTTGTTTGTTGTTTTGTTAGTGCTGTCAATCAGATCTTATTACTGTAAACCACTCAGTCTTGATGAAGCAGATAAAATGACTCCTAAAAAAGACTTGCTTTTTTTTTTCAAACTTGATACTAGATTGCTTTTTATTGAGTCATAAACATGTTGAGTCACATTCACCCATTCACACACCCATTCATACACTGGTGGCCGAGGCTACCATACAAGGTGCCACCTGCTACTCGGTTTTTAACACACTCACACACCAATGGAAGCATCATCGGGAGCAATTTGGGGTTCACTATCTTGCTCAAGGATACTTCGACATGCAGACTGGAGGAGCCAGTGATCGAACCGCTGATCTTGGTGGATGACCCATTCTACCTCTGAGCCACATCCCCAAGACATGTTTTAGCCATGTAAAATGCTCTGCTTTGGATAATGATATCTGTCTCGTTGTTTTTACACAAATAAATGAAATTACATTTACTCACTCTCTCTCTCTAATTGGAAAAAAAGAAAACACATTCTATGAATATGTAGTATAAGACTGATGATACTTTCAATCTGTAGTACTTGTACAGCCTACATCACTGCTACAGTTGGTTTATGATATTGTTTTATTGATTATTAGCAAACAGATCTTAAAGGCTGCTGCAGAATATTGAACACCACTGGTATGGCAGGTGTGTATCACCTCTTTCAATCAAACTTCATGGTCCATTAGGGATTGAAGGCAGGTTCCCTTTAACAATCTTGGGTATGCTCAGATTAAATTAAACTTTGATACTGCTGGTGTTAAGAAGAAAAATAAGCATTCAATCCAAGTGCCAGAAAAAATCTTAGCATGGGCATTTCTACAAACCAGCATTAGTACATTATCTTTTGGTTGATATTTGAAACTGTAAGTTTCATAACAACACTGGTGAAGGTGTGGTAAGGTTTAGGCACAGTGGATAAAGTAACCCCTATCTTTTCATTTTGACCCAAGGCATGATCTTTTTCCTAAATCTACAGGGCTATCAAACCCAAAGGTAAAATTCTACCAACAGCCATGAAAAAATAGACCAACAACAAGATCATTCTAATAAAAGTATCAAATTCAGCTCAGTAATAACTGTCAAGGTTAATAGACAAACTAATTGTTTTTTGCTAGTCACCCATTATTAGCTTAAACCTAAATTTGCCTAGCAACTAGCAGAGTTTTCCTCTACTATTGTAAGGCTTTAAAATGTGGTCTGTACCAGTTAGAAGTCTAGCGGCCGCATTCTGTACCAACTGTAAGCAAGATAAAGATAACTGGCTTATTACCATATACAATGCATTACAGGAATCCAAACAAGAGGAAATTAGGGTATTCATGACTATCTTCAGGTCATTAAACGAGAGGATCGGTTTGAGTTTAGCAATATGTCTAAGTTGGAAAAAGCAACATTTTATGATAGTGTTAATTTGTTGTTGATTAATATGTTTGTCAAATTTTAAAGCTGTATCAAAGATGACACCTAAAATTGTGGCCCGGGCATGAAGGTCAGGTGATATTGAATTGTTGATCATTGAATGGATACATCGACCATGATCAATGGATCATTCCACCTCTATTAAACACTGATGAGTAACTTACTCCTCTTCATCCCCTATGGGACATAGGGCTTTGATGAGCTCTTTCCATTGCATTCAGTCCTTGGCAGCATGTTGCGCCTCTCCTCATTCATCTTTTCCAACTCCAGTGTTACAGTTACAGTTACAGTTCTAACAGGTGGATTTTGGGCCTTCTGTGTTTTCTTTTGCCTAGTCTTGTCCATCTTAAGGTGACTTTCATGATCCTGCCCTGTTCCATTCTTAGCACATGGTCTAGTCATCTCTAACTTCTGTGTGTGATTTCCTTGGTGATGCTCCGGCTACCTGTTTTCTTGTACAGTTGAAGGTTGGAGATTTTCTTTGGCCAGAAGATCTGGCATAGTCGTCTGAGGCATCCATTGTGACAGGCTTCCACTCTCATTATGTCTATTTTGACCACTGTCTGAACGGTGTCACAAACACTGGTGGAAACACCAGTTTCAGCAGTCTGCAGATAAGCAGCCATGTCATCTAAGTGTAACACCATCCATCATCACTTCAACTTCCCAATTACAAAGTCAGCTAATAAACTGCATCACTTTAGAAATGTCAATATGCTACATATGAAACATAATGTAATATATCCATGGTTTGGAGAAACACACAATACCAACATTTCTTTTGCCTACAGGCCTGGAGCATCATGTTATCACTAAGCTTTTTTTAAAAAAAAAAAAAAAAAAAAAAAAAGACCAGTGTGCACACACCATAAAAGATATATTTCCCACCTGCCTTCTAGTGATCTTTACATCTGCCCCACTGCTGTGAAAGAGTTGCAACAATTCTTCCCTGAGAGCACTCAGGATAACCCACAGACATCACTGTCAGCATTGTAACCTTTTCTCCAATCTCACATGTGTGCTGTTTTATACATGTGATTCAACACCATCCAATGTGTCCATCTAAACAACCTTCTCCCGTCAGCTCCAGCAATGTGTCCTTCAATAAACAGTTGATTGTGCTTATTATCTACTAGGATCCAATGATGCTCTGTGTGATTTGCCTCATTTCAGCAGCTTAGTAATTGTGTGAAGACGTGTTATGCTTTGCAAAGGTGTGCCCGAGGACCAAACTAACAGCATGTCATTAAAATTGATTATTAGTATCATAGCCACATTCGCTCCCGACGTGGTGTCCAGGGAATATTAAAGCTTCGGCAGTGGCTTCCTCTAGAGCCTCACTGAGATGAAATATTGTTTGATTTAGTTGGGAACATGTGCCACAGTGTAATCATGCTTATTTGATGATGTTTATGAGTCCTGTTAAAGGAAGAGAAAGCTGTTGTTGTATGTTTCTCTTACACTGCACATATGAAGTGTCTTTAATCATACCAAATTAAAATCCCTACAGAAATCTTTTCAGCTATTCTCAGCTATAGATGATTATCTCATCAAATAGCAGTTATGGGGGCTGTGAACTCATGTATGACACAATTATTCTTGATGGGCAACAATTAAACAGTTTGTCCAGCTCACAGAGGCTCATTGGATCTTTTTAAATCACAGATTTATATGGTGACGACTGATGGCTTGACTAATTACTAGCAGTTGGATTTGTGGTACCAAATGTATGTTACCCCCATTGTTTGTTTAGTGCACCTTAACTGTCAACATGTTACTCATCAGCTTTATATATTTGCATAATTTTCCTAACTAAAAATAAAACAAGTACAACTGTTCTCGAGCATACAACGCTTAATTTACTACCTTGTCTTCATCAGGGTGGTGGCCTCTTTTCAATGAATTACTCAAGTGACTTACAGATTTGCAATGAAATAAGTTTTCAGATCTATTACTTAATTAAAAATCAAGAAAAAAAACACTCAGTCACAAGTACAAGTCCTTCACTCAAAATCTTACCTGAGTAAATTCAATTCATTCAATTCTATAAAGCCCAGTATCACAAATCACAATTTGCCTCAGAGGGCTTTACAGCATATGTATATCTATCTATATCTATATCTCTCTCTCTCTCTCTCTCTCTCTCTCTCTCTCTCTCTCTCTCTCTCTCTATATATATATATATATATATATATATAGATAGATAGACAGATAGATAGATATATATATATATATATATATATATATACACATTTATGTATATATATATGATGACCGAAACTGCTAAAATGAGTGAATCCCCTAGCTGGGGAAGCAGGGCAACCTGATCAGAAATGGACTACTGTGACAAGATATAGATGGACAAGAGCAAGGTAACGGGGAGCCAGGACGACAGGTCAAAGTGGGGATGTCATCATCATCCCCACACACCAACGTTGGGTACCAAGCCCCAAGCCCTTACAACACAGATTCCCTATCCCTACTAGGACCATTACTGAGATGAATCAGCTGATGTACACCACAGCAACACTGATTCTAGAGATGCTTGGCTACAAGATGAACACCATGAGCCACAAAAAGAGCTACTCTCCGTGGAGATGGAGGATTGAGGCCAAGATCAAAGCAACATGGAAAGAGGTTAGTTTACCCTCAGAGCTACAGCAAGGTGTGGGGAAGAAAGGGATGCCTAGGAAGTACAACAAACTGAGAGCGAAGGTTCACAGCTCTGACTACACGCCTAAAGAGATACACAAGAGAAAAAGAAGCCAGGAGAGGATGTTCTCGAAAGTGTACTCTCAGTGGCCAGGTAACAACATGAGAACAGATCCACCCAGGAGCTGAATAATACTGGAGGAGCATATGGGAGAAGGAAGCATCCCATAACACCAATGCTAGGTGGCTAGTGGATCTAAGAACAGACCACAGTAATCTCCCATATCAAGAGCCAGTTACCTTTACATAAGCAGACATCCAAGAAAGAGTATCAGGTATGAAGAGCTGGATGGGCCCTGACATGATCCACACATATTGGCTAATGAACGTTAACTACACTCCATGAATGCCTGGCACTAAATGAACCAGCTGCTGATGGATGGGACCCATCCAGAGTGGATGACCCAAGGATGGACAGTCCCAATCATGAAGGATCTCCAGAAGGGCGTGGTCCTGTCCAAGGAAGTTAATTTTCAACATGATTAGCAAGTATACATCTCTGTAACCCTGGTTTATAAGGAAAAATATTGAATGAAGGCCATCTATTGCACAGTGTTTTTAACAGATTCAGAGGCTCATACAGTGAGTGACTCAGGATACCTCAGTGCTCTTCTGCTCAGAGGGTCTATGTTCCAGTAGCTGTCAGATTTTTACTGAACACTTTTAGATGTGGTCTGAGCGGTTGATTATGTCTCAAATGGCTTTTTATGGTGTTCATTGTCTGTAAGAGTTTCTTCTGGTGGCAAACAGGTTTCCCCATTGGCAATTCATAAAGCTTTCTTATCTAATTCTAGTCTAATCACATTGATGATGACAGTGATTTAATCGTATACAGTTTTTGAGCACATGTTATAGATTTCTTCAGCTTTAAATTCATGAATAATATGTGACTTCCTCCGTCCTTTTCATTCTCAAGACATAGACAGTATAAATAATGGACGTAACTACTGTGACGTCACCCATTGGGTTGTGGACTCCTGTTCTGAAGGCAAGGCAAGGCAAGGCAAGTTTATTTGTAGAGCACAATTCGTACACAAATTCAAAGTGCTTTACAGAACAAGAAAATGCATTAAAATCACAATACAAAATAAAAACATAAATAATCATTATAAAATGAACTTTAAAAGAGAAGAGTGCAGATAAGATCCTTTCAGTCATGCACAGTGAAATAGAGCTGTTTTGAGCCTAGATTTGAACATTGTCAGAGTAGAGGCCTGTCTCACATCTTCAGAAACACTGTTCCAGATTTTAGCTGCATAAAACTGGAACCCTGATTCCCCATGTTTAGTCCTGACTCTGGGCGCCAGCAGGAGGCCGGTCCCTGAGGTCCTCAGAGTCTGAGATGGTTCATATGGTACTAACATGTCAGAGATGTACTTTGGTGCTAGGCCGTGGAGAGACTTGTACACAAGCAGAGCTGCTTTAAAGTCTATTCTCTGAGCCACAGGGAGCCAGTGTAGAGACCTGAGCACAGGACTAATGTGCTCGTACTTCCTGGTTCTGGTCAGGACCCGAGCAGCAGCATTCTGGATGTACTGCAGTGTCTTACGGCCCGTTTGGAGAGGCCAGTGAGCAGGCCGTTACAGTAGTCTAACCTACTAGAGACAAATGCATGGATAAGTCTCTCCCTAGTCAGGTTTAGACACTATACCTTTGATTTTGGCAATGTTTTTTAGATGGTAAAAAGCTGCTGATGTTATTGATTTGATGTGGCTGTTAAAGTTCAAGTCTGAGTCCATTATTACCCCGAGATTTCTAACCTGATTTGTAGGTTTTAGAGAGAGAGACTGGAGGTGACTGCTGACTCTTTCTCTTTCTCTCTTTTCTGTGGACCAAATACGATGACTTCAGTCTTGTCTGAATTTAGCTGGAGAAAGTTGTTTTGCATCCACACACTGACCTGTTGTTGTTGGATGCAGTGACAGAGTGAATCCACTGGTCCATATTCACCTGCTGTCAGTGAGACATAGATCTGAGTGTCGTCTGCATAATTGTGGTAGGACACATTATTACTTTGTATTAACTGGCCTAAAGGTAGCATGTATAGATTGAAGCCTCAAGTTCATCATTTCAGCTATTGCTATCTTGGGTTTTGTAGCCAGAAGTGACCATGTTTGGATGAGAGGGTGGAGCTGTGGAGGAATGAAGGGGGGATCTCACAAACTGTCATGACACCTCACAGACAGTCCTATCACTCAAGTGGCCCTGCCCTTAAATATATAAAACTTTGGACCTTGAAAAAATACAAACAGGTGAGTTATAAAAAAATTCACCCTCAGTTGTCACAGTTGTCATGAATAAGGAAATTAGCGTCTTTTTGTACCAGGCTGTAAACATTTAAAGTTGGGCACTGAGTCACTTCTGGAACCAGCCTTCAGTGGGCTTTAAATAAACTGCAGTTTTCGGCTTAATTTTTGGGCCTCGGTGGTTGCCACTTGGTCCAAGGTGCTTACACTTCATCCTGCACAAGTCCTAATCTATGTCCTTCCTCCAGAAACACAATGTACAGAACAACCGCAGCACAGCATATTGCTGCAATTTGTCTTATTAACCACCTGTCTTATATGACAATATGTGCACTTTATTTGGCAGATTTGAAATGGATATAGTTGACAGAAAGAACACATTTTGTTACAGCGTACCGTAACAAATTAACAGCTGCATCTCCAACTGCACACCATTTCATGGGTCACATCCTTCAAAGGACCCAGACTTAGTGGGTTATCCTTTAACATGTGGATCCAGGTAGGTAGTTTCCTCCAACTAATGTGGTGTCTCACCTCAACAGATGATTGACCACACAAAGTGTAGCAGGTTAACAGCAAATATAGCCCCATAATTTGCTTTTTTCTGTTAGATCATCTGATTTATATAATTGAGGCTGCTAACAACAAATCGAAGAGTATAGAGATTTTTCTTTCTCCAGATTAAGAGATTAGGAGATGTTGGCACATTGGAATCTTGACATGTTTCGGCTGTTAACTTCAGTCTTCTTCAGAAGTGTCATCTGACTTGTGTCGTGACGTGTGCTTATCAGCTGACAAATCTGCCAGGCCGGTCACGCTCCCCACTGTCCGATGGTCTCCGGAGGAGAGCGTCCCAGATGTGTGACGATGACCTTCGCATTGTCCTAACACGAAGGTCATCGAGTCAGAAAGCAACAAATTCAAAAGTTGGATCAAGAATGCAATAGAGATCAGGAAGTGGGCCAGGGACACCATCAACTGTGATAAGAGGGCTTTCATGCTGTCGCACACCTGGGACCCTCTCCTCCAGAGACCCTCGGGTGGCGGGGGGCAGATCTGTCAGATTGCCAGGCTACTCACGCCTTCAAGGAAACACCAGCTGATAAAGACACATGTCAGATGACGCTTCTGAAGAACACTGAAGTTAACAGTCGAAACATGTCAAGGTAAAGCATCTCCTAATCTCTTTGTCTGAAAAAAGAAAAACCTCTATACTGTTTAATTGAGTAGAGAATTGAATTAATAAATCGAAGAGTTTTTGCAAAAATTCCATGCACGATATAGGATTTTTTTTTTTTTGCTGATGTCCAATACAAAACAACTTATTTGGCCGATAACCAATACCAATATTGATATATCCACTTTTTCTCCCACCTAATTTTAGTGATAATCAAGTCTCTTCTGTAGTGGAATTAACACCATATTATGCATGCATACTCTTACTGATGGCCCGCCAGCAGATAGAGACATTAAATAGAATGCTTTCATTGTATGTCATATTCATTCATTGTGCAAAATAATATGAACCATGTTGGCCAATATCGGCCAACACCAATGATGTACCGATATTATCGTGCAACCCTAATTCGTAATATCCCACAATGTTTCTTCCATTTGTTAATTTTTGAATGTTTATGGCTAGTTCTAATCAAGACAAAGGAAATAATCTTTGGCCCTGATCACCTAGCAAGAAAATTACAACCGTTTATTGGTCCCCTATGGTCCTATAAAATCTACAGCGAGAAATTTAGGCATGAGTTCGAATCTCAGTTGATCTTTGAACCTAATGCCTGATGCCCTAATCTCATTAAATCCTGTTACTTCCACCTATGAAATATTATAAAAATCAAATCAGCTGTGTCTTTTCCTGACCTAGAAAGGCTTATTCATGCTTTTGTTATCTCATACCTTGACTACTGTAATGCACTTTTTATATGCCTCAATAAATCTTCAATGGCTTCCTTCAAGTGCATAATGCTGCAGCTCGTATTTTAACTGGAACAAATTGTAGGTCACACATCACCCCAATTATCACCTCCCTCTATTTTTTGCTGGATAACTTCAGAGGTGATTTTAAAGCCACAGTGTGTAGGAATTTCTCCCATCTAACGTTGAAATCACATATTGCATTCAAACAGATGGCGCACTCTAGCGCCTCACTGTTTCAAATACGTATTGCAACAACTGTAGCCGCTGTGTACCAAAAAGCTATGATAACACTGATGAAACCATGTCATCTGATACTACATGGAGCATTCATTCAGGCTCCTACACAGACACACGCGACACGAGTTGACAAACCCCCTCCTCACCATGCTGGCTGTGTTTACAACGTAGGACTGTTGGGGCGGGTGTAAATTGAAACAGCTGATAGTGGCCAGCAACACTACTGCCGCATAACAAAGTCCCACTCTGTGAGCATAATGCAGGATCATGTATTATGCAGCATCACGGGAGACGGAATCCTTGTCGCCAAGAAAGTGCAAAAGGGAATCAAAAAGGCAGCGTGACCGGCGAATTTAAAAAACAAGGGTCAGCACTGGGGTTGCCTTTCCCAGGTGGAGAGAGCTGCTGAAGGAGAAAGGTAATACAATCACAGGCCAGCACTAACAGCGGCTAACAGCTAACAGCAGCTAACAGCTAACAGCGGCTAACGGCGGTGCAGTGATGCGAGGAGAGGGATGAGGCTGTTAGCGACTGGCCGCTAACAGCAAACAGTGTCGCTGGCCTGTGATTGTATTACCATTCTCCCTCAGCAGCTCTCTCTACCTGGGAAAGGCTAACCCGATGTGGGCCTTCGTTTTTTTTTAATTCGCCGGTCACGCTGCCTTTTCTATTCCCTTTTGCGCTTTCTTGGCGACAAGGATTCCATCTCCCATGATGGTGCATATGCATGATCCTGCATTATGCTCAAAGAGTGGGACTTTGTTTCAAATTTGCCAGGGTAGTAGCAAAGCTCCTCTTGCTCCTCTCCTTCAGCTCCTCAGTCACGCAGTGCTGGCCTGGCTCTCAACGAAAACGCCGAAGGCGGTGCTGTATGTCCCTTGCTGGCGGGTGTATTCTCAAGATGGCGAAACGTAATGGAACCCGCCAGACGACTTACCCGCACAATGTACAAACAAATCCGAAATTCTCCTTTTAGGAGAATAAGTCAGATTATTGGTGGAGGTAATAGTACACCAGTGATGACATATTTATGAATGCAGACATCAATTTTTGCCAATAAACAACTGAAAATGTTACACAATGTCCCTTTAAGATTCTTTTAATAATTTTAAAGCTCAACATGGTTCAGCCTCCAATTACATAGCTGAGTTTCTGGCTTCCTATGTTTCAAATCGTGACCTGAGATCCTCAAGCCTACACTCACTAGTCAGCCAGTGCTAAACAAATGAAAATTATTATTATATATATTATTATAATCTGTACATTTTACACTTGGGATTTTCAGTAATGATTTTTAAACGTGCTGATTTTGTCACTGGTAAAGACGTCTCAAATCAGCTGCATCATCTTTACAGCCTCTGCTGCAATGCTGACAGGCACATTTACATTCTGATATCCAGCCTACCCTCATTGTGGTGGACAAAATAATTGAAACACCTGTCACTATAACACAGTACAATTCAACAGCACTACAAGCTGCTGAGATGTACCTAATACTGTGGCAACTGAGTGTATATCATCCGAAGTATTTAGAATCTCCATTTTTCTTAGGGCATTAAAAATGAATCTGTTATGAACCATTCAGTTTTAAAAATGTGGACTTAAACGATGATGCTTATTTAGCATGCAGCATTATTTCAGCAAACATACCCCACCCCATCCACTCACTTATACTCAAACTTGTAATGTTTAGTACCTGTAAAGTTTGTCTGTTACTCCTTGGTTTGCAAGCAATGCATCTTTTCCTGCCCACAACACAGCTTTCCTGTTCTCTGGTCTGTAGGCCTGAAACTTTGTCAGGGGCCACACTGGCTCCTATCATGGACCATTAGACCTGGCTCTATGCATTGTCATTGAACCATTAAGTGGGCTCACAGAAGGTGTGTCTGAAATAGCTATATATATATACTCTCTCTCTTTCTTTCTCTGTTCAAATCGTGTTTGAATGTAACATTTATGCTCTATATACTACCTTCAAAATCTCCTAAATCTAAATATCTAAATATGTAGTGTCTATTAAATGTACACTTCTTTCTGCTAACAATGCCACAGTGCTTTATGTTGGATTTATAGATGTGAAAATGAACACTATGACACACTACACTTGTCAGTGATGGCACAAAATGATGATGATTCACTAACAGATTACACTGCATGATTTTGGACACAGCTTTCAGCCCCTTTCATGAAAAATAGGTTCGAGTATGTCCATGGTGCTGAACCATGGCCTCCCTACACAGACCATTAGAGCGGGGATTATCAGCAGAATACTAGACCTTCCGCTCAGTCTGCAGAATAAAATGTTGGCATTGTACAATTCTACAAACCACTAATATGTTACATTTGTACGTTTCATAATGTAGTATATCAGCTACTTTTTCATGTGGAGGTGAAGGGGATGGTGGATGGCATGATACCTAGGCTAGACACCTGACAAACTTCAGACCACTGTTCGAGACCACTGGGTGATTTTCAGCAAGTCATCACTGTGTTTCCAGTGGCATTTTAGCTACCTGTTGCTGTCTTTCCTGCTGGGATGGCACCACAGAAACTGGCTGTTTTTTATCAAGACATCTCTGTGCTCCCAGCTGGAATTTTGCCACCAGATCTGTTTTTTTTAAGCCTGAACATGATCATTCCCTAACCATAACCAAGTGGTTTTGAACTTAAATCTAACTACATGTTAACCAATCTAATTCAATACCTTCTGCAGTGTCCAAGGTACTGAACCATCGTCTACAAGGATCACTTCCACAGAGTTACACAAAGATCACATGCAGGAAACACAAATGATCAAACGCAGGCACATGATGCAACATGTCATGCAACACATTCTCACTCCAACCTTGTACCACCCCTCCTGCCTGCCCTACACTGACGGCCCTACCTTAACTTGTACTGTTGTTCCACCGTTTCCCCCTGATGCAGCCGGTTGCCATGAAACAATGGTGGTGACCGGCTACGGTCTGACACCACAAATCACTGCCCAAGTGCCAGTTTTCAGTGGTAACGTGGAAAACATGTCACCATAGGTTTGACATGGGAATTTACATGGGCCTCACACATTCCACCATGTTTCCATATGTAAAGGTTCCCCTTTGAAAATCATGTCTTCAACATATTTCACGTGAGATCACATGTGACATTGTGTGTTTTGCACAAGTGAAATTGATGGCATTTTTCTGCAAAGTGTCCTTAAAAAGGAGAGACTATTTGATGGCCTCATATCCAAATTCTATCCTCTCTGACTATATGCTAATTCTTTTGTAAATTTGTGTTTAACTGCACGAGTCATGCTAAAACTGATCAGGCCTTTGGAGGCTGTGATGGTCTAGAGTCCTGTGGCAGGTCTTTGTTTCCTTCTTGTCCTATGGGTGTCACTTTGGTGTATTAATATTAGGTCTGTGACAGTAAGGTCAAGTTGTACTGTTATTATCCATCTGTATTAAATATCTGTATTGCCACTGGTGTGCTACAAATGTCACACCATTTACAAAATTTGATATATAATACTCAACAAAATCTGCACCAAAAGCAAACTGTGAAAGATATAAAAAAAACAAGAAACTAATCATGACATTACAATTAAAAAGAAAAAATCAGGAGCCATAAAATCAGTGATGATTATTGACTCAGTTTTATTGATCATCTGCTCCTTCAGAGGCTGCAGCTGGAACATGCTTGTTAAAGTCACATATCAGATCAGGACAGAAAAACAGCGCAGACGTATTCCCCCCCTTTTTTAAATTCAATCCAAAGTCTCCAAAGGCGACATAGAAAAATCTGATGATGGCATTATATGATATTATTGAATTTCATTATGCGTTGTGTTCGTGACCTGCTCATCCTGTCTGCAGGAGGGAGCTGCTGACGCCAGCTGACAGCAGCAGGGTCCGGCTGGAAAGACATAAAAGGTGGATGGAGTCCTCATTTCATCCGAACCACTGAGTGTTACACACACCAGCCAACTTGTGCCGCTGACTTCAGAGTGGAACAGACGGGACAGTCACATCAAAGGTAAGTCACTCCTTTACTTTCTTCTTTTTATTCTCTGGAAAAGTGACCGACTAAACTGCTCACTTATGATGGGGAAAGTTGACAGTTGACATTCATCTTGAGTAAAAACGTATCCAAACACTTCGCTATTGAAGCTGATTTCTTTTCTCCCTGTCTTAGATGCAGAGGTGCTTTGGGATTTTTTGCGTGTCGCTCATCTTTTGCGCAACTCTGTCAGAGACCATCGGCTTGGTCATTGCGGTAAGATGTTTCAATTTAATATTCAGCAAAGCTTTATTGTTACCGTGTGTTGTATATCCAACAAGGTGTTGCATTATTCAGATATATTAAAACACAATCTAAGATACCAATGTAAACCAGCAGGCAAATATAATTACAATGGATCTGAGAATGGCAAACTCCCTTAGAATTTTTTTAAAAGAAATTAAAGATCCATCTTTTTAATTCGGCTTTAAGTTTGCGTCAAGTGTTGACGAATACATTTCCACACAGCGATGTTTGTTGTTGAAATGCGGCGTTAACTCAGCCACCGATAGCGCATTTTATGTTTTTGCACCTCAGTTTGAACTAATGTCCTCAATTAAATGAGATACTTTGTATTTTTAATTTGTCAGGTATCTTACTGACAGTTTCACAGTCATGTCAATATTCATACATTCAGTACTCATATTTTATCATAGTTTATACTCATATAGACTAACAGATGGATCCATGTATTGAGAATCCTTCCCCTGATGTAGATGGAGAGATAGATATCTACATACATCTATCCATCAATCTATCACGGATGAAAAGAGAAAAATATAATATATACACATACTATGTATCCAGCTTTGGGCTGATTTCTCCTCTCCATTCATGAAGCATAGCTCCTCCCCAAATATGATACAAATATGTGCATATATGTTAGAATGATAATAAAAATCAATATTCAATAAAAAAATTTACTTGTTAAGAAGAATAAACAATAAATGAATATATGAATATATGTTATTGTAGAATTATAATAAAATGTACAAATTAACATTCTAATTGAACTACAGGTGCATCAGTTTTGAAATTCTGGGCTGATACTGATACCAGTGTTTAAATTAACAATTTCGCAGACAACCGACAGCGATGTTTCTATATTGGTGTTTCTCTCAGTTTTTAATTTTGTTATTTATTCTTCTTTTGTCCCAGGGAAACACAGAAATCTAAACTACAAAAAAATAAATAAATAAATAAATAAACAGTTTTGAAGTCATTCAGTTCTTTGTTACACTTCCTTAGAATGAGCACAAATTCAATAATACACATTTATGAAGCAACCTTTAAGAAAATAAGCATAAAGCCTTTTTGCAATACATGATACATCACACCTCTCTTCTTAATATCTATTTTATAGTGCTGTGAAAACATCAACACATTTCTCGGTCAAACAGCTGTATTTATTGAAGTGACCCACCAAAAGCTACATTTTACAAGATTACATAAAACACATTGTGAGAACATTATAATTTCATAATAACACTGCCATAAACAGTATCAACCTATAGTATATAGACTGACCTCAACTAATTGTGTTAAACAGACTTTTCCAGCAAGTGTTACAAATAACACGCCTGTTATAGTTGACCCCACGCATGGGGTAACATTTCACTCCTGCCACTTCCAAGTGCAATTGTTAAAGAAAGGTAAGTTCTAGAATAAAGCAACTGTTCATTTGTAGCAGAGATGTGTATGTTGTTCAAATATCACAAAACAAAATCTGATTTTTAAAGGCAAAAAGATCGTTAATAAGATATGGTTGTTTTAGCTGACTTACACAGACAGCTCTGTAGTCAAAAAACAAATATGTCAAAGAGATGCATTCACTTGGCGGAAAAAATTCTTTGTCACTGAACTCCACTAATACATGCCCAGTCTCACGGGTCACTGTTTGGTGGTATTGTGGTCAACTGTCTGGAAGCACAAAAGGATCGATCCTGTGTAACCACTTACCATAGGTTGTGCCCCGTTCTCCCATACTGTTTATTTCCATCTGATCTTGTCTTGTTAAGCACTTTTAGCGCATCTCTGCATGAAAAAGTTAATATGGGAATTGATAGAATAATACACACTCTGGCCGTGCGGTTTGTGCTAAGATATGTGCACAATGTGTGAGAGAATGATGGTAGATCGTAGGGATGCACGATGTTGGATTTTTTGCTGATATCCGATATGCCAATATATAACAACTCATTCGACAGATAACCAATACCGATGTCAATATATCCACCTTTTTCCCACCTAATTTTAGTGATCATCAAGTCTCCTCTGTAGTGGAATTAACATCGTATTATGCATGCATACATTTATCCTGATGGCCCACCAGCAGATAGAGACATGAAATAGAATGTTTTCAATGTATGTAATATTCATTCATTGTAAAAACAAACAAACAAACAAACAAGAAAAATAGAAAAAGCCGGTTGGCCGTTTCTGATACTTGATTTTAAATCCAATATCGGCTGATACCAATGATGTGCCGATATTATCGTGCATCCCTAGTTGGTAGGCTACATAGAAAGTTCATTTACTGACTTTACAAAACCATCTTCAAATGTATTCTGAATATGAGCATATCTTCTATTTTGAGAGACTTAAGTCTCACTTGATGAAAGAAAACATAAAATAAACAACATTAAACAATTAACCTTTGTGTCTCTGTGTGTCTTTCTTCATGATCTGATCACTGTGTGTCTGCAGGCGAAGGAGAAACGCGGTTGGACACTGAACAGTGCTGGCTACCTGTTAGGTCCCCGTAAGTACTGACTACACACACACGCATCTACTGTCACACTGCATCAGTAATCAGTTATTATCCAAAAATTTACTTCAACACATCTGGAAATGTAGTTTTGGGAGAGACTTTGTGAAAATCATCATGTGCTTTCACAGCAATCATCATGTGCTTCCAATATGTCCAAATGTTTTTCTGTCATATTCAACCCAATCGTCAGAAAAAATGTTGTCATTGTATGTTTCCTCAAACCACAGATGTGTTACATTTGCATGATAATATGTAATACATATGTTGAAACTTTACATTTCAAGGATGATGTGCTTAATGTGTGGTTAGAGTTAGGCACCAAAACCACTTGGTTATGATTGGAATACTATCATGTTTTGGCTAAACATACCCCACTTTGGAGGCACAATCCCCTCTGGAAAATCAACAATGTCTTGGTTTCAGGGGTTGCAAAAAAACACCCATGTTTGGGGGCTGAAAAGCTACTGTAAAAAGAGCTGTGGGTTGGAAAAACACACTCATATATGGAGGCTGAAGGCAGATTTATAGTTGTGCGGCGGCATGTCTGTGTCACTCTGCAGTTACACCTCCAAAACACTAGTCAGCAGTAGGGTTTCTGTGAAGTACTGTAAAGTTGAGTTGATTCAAAACACACATTAAGTAGTGTTAATAATTAAGTACACAAATCAACTTCACTATAACTCGTGCCATTCAAACAAACACTTGTCTTTTCTAGACACATTTTCCCCAGAAATACAACATTCTTAGCACAAGTCTATGGCATTTTACATTGTATAAATTAGCCTAGCGGTTAGCAGAGATTTCCTCTACTCATATGAGGCCAGGGACAACAGCAACATTTAACAAAGGTAACATTACAAAATTTGGCTCCATTACAACCCAAGGTTCACTGACAAAACAACTCTATGAAGCCAGGTTAATAACAAACAGGACTTAAAATGCTATTTAGTGGCGGCTTTATTGTCTTCACAATTTATTGTTTATTACCAGTGAAATCAAAGAAAATAAAAGCTTTGTTTCAACTGAGGGAAATGGTTTTCAGCTTACAATAATAGACAAGAGGTCTGCGACACACCATCCATCATCCACCATCCCCTCTACCAGTGTGCAAAAGAAATGAATTTGTGGTTTGCAGAATCGACAATGCTAACATTTTTTTCTTCATACCCTATAAAACCTTTTTGCCAATTAACAGGTACTTTGTTTAAAGTACGTAAAGTACGTAGTTATTAATGTTTATTAATATTATTATTATTTGATATTTTCGGATATATAAGGTTTCAATCAGTTGGCTTTAGAGATGTTGGTACGTAGATTTATTTACCTTTCAAACCTAGAGTCTTCTTTTTATGTTTTTGTGTCAATTTCTGAAACTGGTCCAGTATTGAGAAAGACCGCTGCAGCCAGCAGCTACCAAACACAATGCAATGAAATTCCCACTGGTAATTGGGCAATGTCAATTTATGTCTACTCAAAGTGTTGTGGCATCACTCCCTACTCACTATATGGTCCACTGTTTAGTGAGTTTACCATTTTGTAGTGATGTCCGAATGTGTAGTGGGAATCATTATGCCCTATATAGTAGACTCAAAGTATCCCACAGTGCACCTTGAAAAGTAGTGTAAACAAATGATCTCTTACCAAGCACTATATCCCATCAGGCATTGCACCAAAGGAATGGACGGACTATATAGGATGGACACTGAGACAGACGAGTGGAGAGAGAGCAGCTGGATTTCAACCTGCTGTACATGTTTAACCTATAATAACGTGTTGAAGATTGTTTTACCAGTTACTTTACAATGTAATGAATTGTCAGTTTAATGTAAGGCTGCCCCCTAATAGTCAACCAAATTTTAGTCATCCAGCTACATGCCCATTAGCCATTATCATTACTGCTTTTCCAACAGTGTAATTAACAGGTGGCTGGCTCAGAGTATGACCTGCACTTGTAGATAAAATATAGGCCTTTATTAATGAAGGTTCATAAGTTCTGTTTTGTTAACAATGTTATTGATACTACTACTACTACTACTAATAATAATAATAATACATTTTATTTGTATTGCACTTTACATTTTAGCTATCTCAAAGCGCTACAGAGCAGGATAAAAAAAAATTAGAACTATTCTTTCTCAGACCTCGAACTCAAACCATTGTGTTGCCCCGCTCAAAATGTATAATTTAATAATTGAAATAATATCGTAAACATGCAGGCGACTGTTCGACTAATGGCCCTGAGTGACAGTTATTGGTCAACTAGGAAAGTTCATAGTCAGTAGTTTAATGTGTATTCATCTGTCCCTGAAGAGTAGCCCCTGACCTGAGTAGTGTCCAAAAATGTTTTTTGTGTTGCATTTGAGTTCACTATGTGGTGCTCTTCATAGAATTCACATAGTGAGTAGGGAGTGGTGAATGAGTGAATGATTTCTGCGAGAGCCTTTGTTTTTGCCATTGACAGGCTGAGATTATTATTATAGATGTCTGACAACACAACAGGAAGGACATTAAAGAGAAATAGCACCCTTAAAGTCAGATATTCAAATCATCAGTCATAGACCCCTCAGCTGACTGAGATTGCTTCAAGTCAAGCAGTTTTTGATATTTTTGCCAGTCAGTGTGCAGTGAACTCAAGCAGCAACCTGACTGAAAGACTGAAAAACGAAGCCAAAAACTGCTAAAAACTGCATTTCTTTGAATGGGCACAAACCCTTTTAGTGGATGTACATTAACAGTGCACAGTTGCCCACAGAGATTATTACATACAACCTAGAATGCTGCTGCAGCAGTCTCTCTCAGAACTGGACCAGTTTAAAAAATTGTCTCCATTAGTCGCTTAAACACAAAAATATGGGAAATCAGAGTCCGGTTTAAAAAGAAAAGACAAAATAACATACTTTTTTAAATGGACAGATATGGTGGTCATATCAATCTTCTCAACTAACTCTCAGCAAGAAGAAGCCTTTTTCCCAAAATGTCAAATGTTGTTTCAACATAAAGATGTTCATTAGTAGCTTTAACCTAAAGTGGGGGGTGGATAGAAGTCTTTGCTCCAGACCCACAAATGTAATATATCTTTCACAATTATAGAGTCTGAGCTCATCTGTATTGTTTGAAAATGGTGCCTGTGTAACATGACTTACAACAGAAAAGGTCAAACTCATCTTCTTTGAATCAATGCTGTTCTGTTTCTTTGTCCCTGTCCACTGTCTCCACTGTGTTAGCTCATTTAGGGTAATTTAAAGATAGCCTCATTACCGTGAACACTAGTTATCCAGATGGTTTGCATGTGTGTATGTGTGTGTATGTTCTTACCCATTTGTAGGGTTCAAATCAGTCCACAACAGGAACCCTGAAAATGTTTGTCCTTTGTGTGTGTGCATGTGCGCGTGTTTGTGTGCGTGTGTGTGTGTGAAGCCCAGGTAAAGGTTGCTCCTGCCTCATCCTGTGTTTCAGGTCGTATTGATCACCTTATTCAGATAAAGGATTCTCCCAGTGCCAGAGGCAGAGACGAGCTGGTCAATCAATGTAAGATAGAAACGTACGGCTGCTGCAGGGCCTTGGTGTCAGGCCAGGAATTGCTCTGTACAAACATCCTGCCTCATAGCTGCTTCTGTCACTCATCAAGAGAGGACATCCGTCTTCCTACTGCTGTCTGTGCTTTCGCATCCAAACATTGCTTTCCCTCTGTGCTAAAAGCAAAGAAACGCATGTTGATCTCAGAGTGTCTGTTTCAAAAGAGTGGCACAGTGGGCTCGTCTGTGTTTCCATAATGAAGACCGAATTGGAATAACAGGAAAATCTCTTGTGAGCATTCACACATTATTTTAAAATGATCACAACTATAACCATTTAGTACACTAGATTAAAATGCCTTAAGTGGTAGAAAAGGTTAGTTACTATCTATAAGGCATGTCCAAAGTCCGGCCCAGGGGCCAGTTGTGGCCTGCAGACCAATTTTAGGTGGTGTGCAGCTTGACTTTCAAAATTTTATATATGTAGCCCACTACACAATATTGGTTATTCAGATCATTCTGCATTTTTTTCTGTTAAACTCACAATGGCAGGACTGTCTATGCAGACATGGCCATGACAAAGAGGCATTAAGTCAACAGTGAGGAGCACCACTTTCAGGAGTGGTGGAAAGTTGAATACATTTTCAAAGAAAGATGAAACAATTGCGTTTGTCTTGCTTTTTTTCTCTCACAGCCAATATGAAGTGAGGAGCAGCTGGCCCCCACCCCCCTAATCTGGCCCCCTGCCACATATGAACAGTTATTAGCTGAGGTGACTATGTCAGTATTAAAAATGGATTTCATTTAGATGAAACTGCCAATGAAGGTTACATGGCAGCCATTTTGCCACAGATTGTTCACAGTAGGAGGTTTCATAACTGTCAGAAAGTCTTGAGCAAACTTGAAAGTTTTTTGGTTGTTGGTTTGCTTGTAATTTCATTACGTATGATATCAACACGGTATAATACCAGATCTTGCTGCATTTTAAAAATGTCACAGAAAAAAACAGGAACTGACCTGAAAGCTGTTTCAAACTTCTGGGGAAAAATTAATTCAGGATTTTTGGAAACATGCTTGTTTACCGTTTTACCCAGTTAAAGATAAGAAGAGCAATGTCAGTTTTGACTCTCTGCCTCCAGTACAGGTTGGTTGTTCCAGGACAGTACAGCTTAGCACAAACTACTAGCTTAGGTCCATTAACAGTAAAAATATATAATACATATATTCTACCAACCCTAAAGCTGTCTTATGATATTATATAATATTGGCTAATAATTTAGTTACAGCAACCTTGATGTCATGCTTTTACATCTTTACAAGTGTTAAATGAACTACAAGATAGACAAGGGCATCAGATACTGCTTGGTCAGTGGCCATTAGCATCTCAAGACACAAAGCTCCCTTGAGGCTCTTCATGAAATGCACCAGGCTCTCAGCTAAGCCCAGTGTAAACTAGGGCTGTCAAAATTGCTTAAAAATGACGTTCGAATATTCCCTCTGAAATAACTGTACCATTCAAATTTTTTTTTTTGCATTATGTCCACAAGAGGACAAACTGGAAACATACTTGTATATGTATAAATACAAGGAAACATAACTACTTGTAGGTATTTTTATTTCAACATAAACGTCTTTGAAAACATTTACATACCTACACATTAAAACACATAAAACAATTATCTATAACATTACGTTATAAACGACCGCGGACCTCTCAAAAAAGGAAATATTGTTTTGCCTATTTTCCTTATTATGTGGAGAAACAGCCCACAGTTCCCAACCTTCTGAATTTAAATTCAGCTGAACTAATACCAGCTCAACTGCCTCGTTAACTTATTCAAACTTGATAAATAAGGCCAACCACCAAAATCATCTTAGCTTGTCTTTTAGTCATCCAGTTAGTTAGACCATTGCTCCAACAATCACCAAAATACCTTAATAATACCTAGCTTGAGGTGTAGGGCCACTCACCAAGCTGGCATATTTGATGAATTTGGAGTGAGAACGTGTTGAAATTAGACCATTGAAAGGCAACTTTGTAATGGACCTATAGTAAGGCCTCTTACATTAAATAGCCCACACCCGTTTTACCTGCACTCACATCTCTGAGGAATATGCTAGCTTTTTGTTTGCACAGCAAAAATGTGTAGATCTGCTGGTTAGTTTATTTTAATGTCAGAAATCGCTAATGAAGGAAGTTAAGACAACTTAATGTTAGATTTAGCTATTTCAAAATGGCTACATACAAACCCCACTAAATTCTTCACAGGACTTTGAATGAAAAATTGAGCATTTTCTCCATAAAAAAAACTTTAATTGTTTATACTGGAGTGAATTTTATTTGTTGGTTGTTGCATATTTAGTAGTATATCTAATTTAGATTCCCCCCGTGAAATTTTGAAATATAAGAGTGTGAGGAAAAACAGCTGCGTTGCTTATACAGAACTACAGTGCAGTTATATGTTATTATGGCAGTGACACATTTCCAGGGTGTTGGCTCCTACAGACCCATAGTTCAGCCATATATGTTATTAACAAACAAAGGCATTTTTCAGCCCAGCTTTTTATTGTTTTATGTATCGTTTTATTGTGGATTTTTACAGTAATTTGCTAACTGACACTGATAAGGCCAGTGTTAAAGCTATTTAACGAATTATGAATTAAATAAGAAGTTTTGCATTTTAACCAAACATGCTACATGCTACAGACATGCTGCATAATAATTTTGATGGTAAAACACATGGCATTAAACATTGCAGGATATATATAATGCAAATGAATATAAAGGAGTAGTAGTTTATACTTGAAACACAGAACCATTAAAATAAAATGCACTGTTTACCCTCCTTCTGGTGACTCCAATGTCATGTATTTTAATTGGACTTATAGTTCAACATAACCTCAAGCACTACTTTAGCTAATGAGGAAGCCAGTAAGATGAGTCAAACACTTCCAGCCACTTAATGTTCTTCCTCTTCAACCACTACACATTATGACCGCTCATAATTTAAAGTTGTGTATTGAGTGTGTGAATGTAAAGATAAAGACATATACTTGAAAAACACTATTGAGCAATGCTGCAAAGTCAAACAAAACAGGTAAGGGAGATATTTCCTGCAGTTTCGTGAAAATACCATGTCATGTATCATCAGCAGACAGGCCTGAAAAGATTCTTTTTGAGCTCCAGTTTGTAGACACCTGCTGTGTTATTATTAAATTAGAGTCACAGAATGAAGCATCTGTTTTTCTGAAGGAGCAAAAACAGGCCATTTCCTGTAACATCACTGAGTGCTGTTTGAAGATATTATGAGGATCTGTTTTCTAACTTGCAACTCTATATTCTATCCAGGTAGCCATGACATACCTACTTGTTAAAATATACCTATGCTGTATGTATTTTATTTAGATGGTGAGAAGAGTCTTTACGGGTCCAGTTTGTAGCATCTGGGGAGATATATTGGCAGATTGAATGTAATATAAAAAGTATGGTTTCTTCAATGTTTAATGTTACTGTTTTCACCTGAAAACAAGAATCAAAATTAAGAATCATTCACCCAGAACACAGACAACTAACACTAGCTTTCGATAGGGTCATCCTCGTTTTTTGTGTTGTCCACCATAGTTAGAAGCCCCTTTCCAACAGGCAACATCGTGAAAAAACACATATTTTTTAACATGAAACAGGTTTAAATTTCCGGGTCTGTTTGTTGGAGAGGAAAAGACCTCTGTGGATAATTCAGCTCCCGGTAAAAACCTCCTAAACCTCTGGATCATATATAATGTGAGCGCACATTACGTTTTCAGAGAAGAAAGAATAGCACATATGAGCAGGCACTGGGTGTGTGCACAGTGCTACACTCAGCTACAGCAGCACCAGAGAGAGAGGTATGCATAGGTATGCCATGCACTGTGCGCCGGCGTTGCTCTGCAGGTGTAGGGGGTATGAGTAGGGTATTAACATCACCCAGATGTGCTGATCACTGGGATGCGGGAAAAATAAACCGGAGGCCAGCTCCTTATCCCCGCTGCTTTCTAGCAGCTTTGGGACGCAAAAGCAGAAAAAGATGCGTTTTAGACATTGCAGGTGTGTTAATGGAAACACGCAATGACCATGATAATGCACAGTACAACATGACCCAGATTTGTCGATCACCAGCACCCTTCTATGATATAGCATATAATAACACGACAAGTTGTGTGCAGTGTGGATCAGTGTGGATGAATGAAAAATGAAAACATTTAACACTGTTAATGTAATAATATTATCCAAAATCCTGTTGGGAACGCGTTATATTACTTTATTACTGCCACAAGATAATATATTACTGTAAGGCATTACACCCAACACTGTCTACCAAGCAGGCTTCACACAGACCTATCTGTACTGAGGAGTTCTGAAACCTGACCCCTTCCTGTGCCCTTGTCTTGAAGACCCAACTCAGCACCCCACTGGTATTGCTTAAGTGAGACTTGACCCCACCCCGAGACCTGGAGCTTTATTTTTGCATTCATTTCTGAGTGTTAGCTCGGCAGGCTAAAACAATGTCTCTCCCCCTCTTCCAATGGGCAATATTCCGTGTCAGTCTAAGCATTCTGGTATGATACTGTAAAAACATCCCTGGTTAACATGTTTGTTTTGACCAGTGTGTTCTGATCTGTTCCATGGTAGAGCTACCATGGACCACTTCAACGCATTAAAAAAGGTGTTTGCAAATTTGTAAATGTTGGAGAGCTCATAGGATAAGGACTTAACTCTGTCAAAGACATGTCACTATGAAAGGCCCAAAGGAACACACTGAGAGCTAATGATGCACCCTCCGCCGTGGCTAATCACTTTGCTTTTCCATTTCATTTTTATTTTTAGTTTTTCATTGTTATTATTATTTTTAATGCATTTCCCTGTGTGTTCAAACTGCAGTCCATCTTGTTTAGATGTCTCCTTTTTTATTTCCTCTATTGGTCAAATCTCTGTTTTACTGCAATTCCATGAGCCAAGCCCTGCAGGTGGTCCGTAAAACTTTGGAAATTGAACCAAACCATTACAAACCAAATACCATGCTGAAATAACCAAGTGTACAACAATGTCCTTTAGCTCTGATTACGAGATTAGGTAGAGGTGTGCCGTGTGTACACTGTGTATGTATGTGTGTATGTCTAATGTATGATACTTCTTACTTCTGTGTGTGTGTTTTCAGTTGTTACTATGTTAATGTAGCACACAACAGCTTGAGCTTGATAAAGTCAAATCATTTTTTTTTGTCAAGCTAATATAAAAGATTTTCATTCCCAGCTGAAATATGGGAACACCTGGATGAGCTGGAAAAGATTTTCTTGAAAATGAAACTGTTTTAACTTAATAGCTGTTATGATACTTTTATCAAGTTGAACTGCAGTTTAACTTTTCATCATTTCAAGTGACTTGAGCTTAGAGCTGCAACCAGTGAAATCAAATGCTCAACACTGCTGCTGTTTGTATGACTATATCGATTGTGATCACTCATTGTCCAGATGGAATAGATGGACACAGGACACTTGGAGACAAGCCAGGTCTGGCTGGCAAGAGGGACATGGGCCAGGAGGAGGACTTCAGAACAGGTCTGTCTATCACATGCAGTAAAAAGAACAATCTTTAGCTAATGACTGTTAAAAGATACACTCTGTGAATTTGTTGTGTAACCTCTCAGTGACATGATGGCTGGCCGCACTTTGTTGCTTTGCCTCCACAGGTGCCCTGAGAATAGCAGATGGAGACATCATCCACACTGTCATTGACTTCCTGTCGTACCTAAAGCTTAAAGGTATGCTCATCATTTCTGTTTTAACAAACTGAGGACACAGCCAGCATTTGTATGTGGGCCCCATGTGGGTAGTAAATGGGTTGAAAAATGGGACCTATATAGGATTGTCCATGGGTTCCATATTGGGCCCCACGTTGTTATGCTAGTTCTACCTGGGTACCAAGAGGGTATGGGCCCAAAAAGACCATCTTATCTAGGGCCCACTTGGGTAAACCCACATATGTGGGCAATTGGCATGGGGCCAATATATAACCCATGAACAATCCCATATATGGCCCATTTTCCAGCCCATTTACTACCCACATGGGCTGGCATACAAATGTTGACTGTTGTCAGACGTCTGCTGGCCTGTTCTGGACCAAAGAGAGTTTTCTTCAGAAAGCAAGAGTATCACTGAGCACAGGCACAGACAACACACACATTGAGAAAGTCAACCAGGAATGATAGGTCGGATGTCTGTCGGCCATGTCACAGCAAGATTTTATGACTCCATTGTGCCTAATCTGACATAGTGACTGTTGGAACAGACAAAAATGTTGTGTAGTGTGAACCCAGCATTACAATGTCTATTATGTCCCATATTACAAAAGTGTTAGATGGAGTAATATACTGAGGATTTTGCAAGTGTTAGAGAGAAACACTGCATAAAAACACAAAAACAAAAACATGAACATATACACAGAAAAAACAAAATTAATAAGAGAGAACATTCTCTTGCATGAATGGGCTCAAAAAAAGACATGCCACTCTGCTTGTTAGAATAGGAGATATATTGTGCACAAGAAGAAAGTTTTGATTGGTTGAACTGACAAATCTCTTGTCTGACACATATGTCTATAGTAATGATCTCTGAACACTAAGATATCCATATTTGTGTGTGTGTGCCTACAGAGATGGGAGCCTTGGACAGCCTGCCTTCTTCTGTGACATCAGACGAACTGGCCAATCCTTAATGTGTCTGCGTCTCTGCAGTTCATCTCCATCTACCCAAGTCTATGTTTCTGCTGTCTGGACCTCCCTTTATCCTAAATGTTACCTTACTGTAGCTCCATACACACTCTGACACCGGATTAGTCCTGGTACCAAAGATCTGATCCTTTAACTCTTTGAGATCGATTGTTCCCCGATACAAACATCAGATCTTTCTGCTCCTGTGTAAATAAAAACTTTATATCCACCAAAGGTCAGTGAGTGTCTGCAGACTGTAGTTGAATGTTGGTAACAGGGACCTCTGTTCAGAAAGCAACACTGTATTATCATCTTAATATACTATTATCTGATTTCAGAGGATGGAGTGAAATAAATAAATAAATGGCACTGGACTCAATGAGCAGACTGAATTTCTCTCTTTGCATCAGTCACAAACACAATAATTATATATCAAATTAAAGATACAATTAAGTAAAAAACAAACAAACAAACAAATAGTACATGCTTCAGCCTATTTATTATTCTGTTAAATGTCTGAAGTCAACAGTGACTTTACTGGTTTGTTATGAGATAGAGCAACAACAATAGCAGAACTGTCCTGGATTATCTATGCACCTATATTAACTCTTTTCAATCTGAACAAATTGGCTTGATTTCTTTTGAAAACATGGTAAGAAAGCAATGAGCAACAAAGGAGAAATGACCTTAAAAAAGAAAAGAAAGAAAGTTAAAAATAAAGGAGCAAATGACCTGGAAAGAATGCTTAAAAATCAGAATAATTCTGAAACATATTTTTCAAACTTTTCCCTATTTTTTTTTTTTTTTTTTTGAAAACAATTTTCTAAATCTATTTGGGGTTTTTTTTGTTTTTGTTTTTTTTGTTTGGTTTTTGGGGAAATTTGTGGGGCATTCCTTACTAAGTTGCTCATTGCCTTTTTTCCCATGTTTTTGAAAGAAATCACACCAGTTTGCCCAGGGTTCAAAGATTTAAATAATGGCGTCTGAAAGCAGCACTAGAAAGGTGATGTTGCTCCAGGTTTTAGAGGGTTCATATAGAAAGAACAGGTCTGGCCACATTTAGTACACACATCAGGCACAGTGCACAGGGCATCAAGTGCTGGAGGATGCACCAAAACAGCTAATGATCATCAATCATGACTACATCATCTTATAACTGTAAAACATTTTTTGCTTCTTAAGGTAAAACAAAAGCCCCTTTCACACTGCACAAAAAACCCACTAACATCTTTGTATGCAATGGGAAAGGTTACAACTGCTGCATTCATACTTTATATCAGTCAAATGACTCTGCGGTAGACACGGTATTTATTGGCTCTGATCGTCAGTGACGGAAATACAACACCCAGGTGAACCGCTAATTTTACCCCCTTAACCAGTGAGATGCAATTACCTATTATTATCTCTGCCCAAGCAGCGCTCAATCATCATTCCAAATTAGTCTGCAATGAGTTTGAAAGAAAGTCTTAATACGTTAGAGATTTATAAAAAAGAAGTAACCACTGGGACGTTTTTACAGGCCTCCATGCTGATTTCTACTGTTTACTACTGTTTTCCAGCCTGTCGGTGACGTTGAACATGGCACAACAGTAATGGGGGAAAAAAAACAAAAAACCAGAAAGCCATGCTGGCCTGCTGCAGTGCCGTGTACAATAGGAGTGGATGAGATCACAAAATGTGGTTTCAATCCAATTCCAAGTAATCCAGGGCCATAGTCACTATATTGATACCAGTAAAATACATTTTATCATTAAAAGCAGCTTATGTTTCAGCTTTCATGTGGGGGAAAGCAGTGTGTCATGATTTATGAGGTGATTAATCAGTCTGCTAAAGTAACAGCTGATGATAACCAATTACAGTTTTAAAATGTAACATTACCAACGCTGAAGATCTGATCTAAAATATAAATTTCACTACTGTATACCCGAATATTCCTTGCCTGAGCCTCTCTGAACAGACTCTGTCAGCTAACTCTGTCTCTGTGTCAGAGTTCTCTTGCTCTGTTTTTTGACTCTTTTGTTCAGCCATCACTTCAATTATGATTTAGATTAAAATTGTTACAATTAAACTAGTCCGGGTACGTGCTGTGGTGCACTGCGTGTGTGCAGCACGTATGTTGTTGTGCACACAGCACGTCAACAGTAGAGAAGCAAAGAGTACACACATTAGATGTGTTCGCAACAACAGAATGTTGTTTGCACAGGCAGCTGTACTTGTGACATACCAATGGATATAAGACAGAGGAGTGAAACTGATCCCTCCTTTGGTATCAATCCTATTGACGCAAGAATCGATCTTCAAAACAAAAAGGCAGTATCTGTAGTATTGATATTTTAGTGTCGATCCGCCCATCCCTATATATATATATATATATATATATATATATATATATATATACGTATATATACGTGTGTGTGTGTGTGTGTGTGTGTGTGTTTACCCCTCCCACTAAGATGCCAGAGGATGTCTCAGAAGCAGGAGGGGCAGCTTCCTCTCGCAGCTTCGACATTCCAGGTAATCCATGCCTGTAGCAACCATTACTGACCACAACCTTGTGTGTGGTCTTATAAAGGCCAGAGCCAGTGAGCCTGCGACTACAAGACGAGGCTTCAACACTGGGAATGATGACAACACACTGCCAAAGAACTAACAGAGTCAAGCCAGAGGTTGGACCAAGTCATTGTTTTGCAAGTTACAAATAAGTCTCAAGTCTTTTCACTCAAGTCCCAAGTCAAGACTGACAAGTCCAAAGTCAATTCCCAAGTCCTTAACTTTTTCGAGTCCAAAATTAGTCATGATGCACTTATTGAGGTAGGGTGACGCAGGAAGAGAGCACATGGGTTGCAGCAGACACTAAACCAAAGCAGCTGAGAGAGAAGTGGTTACAGTGAGACACACTACTGAATCTCGGGTAGCATTGGGACCATACTACTCGTGAGGTTGCTCTGCTCCTCAGATCCGCCATTTGCAGCACTTTGAGGTCGGTGTGGAAGTTGTATAAGGCTGCAGTTGACCTGATGCTCAAAGGGAGGACATTGACATGGAGAGAGTTGCTGAATGAAACCGGACTGCTTGATAGGGTTTTAGCGGACTGCTGAGCCGCCATTTATTTTTTTTATTTTTTATTTTTTTTTGAAGGGGGTCATCTGATTTCCACTTTATTGCAATACATTTCTTAGTTTTTTAGCATAATTTGTCTCAAGATTGCAACAAACAAATATCAGGGTCCAGTGGAAATGTAACCCCATGGATGTTTGATAGAGTTTCACATACCCCCTGCCAAAACCTCTGAAGTTTAGAACACTGCCAGGTAGAATGAAGGAATGTTCTTTCCTCCGTGCCACATCTAAAACAAAGAGGTGATGTATTGGAGCTGTATTTGTGTAATTTATGTGGGGTAATATACAGCTGATGCAGAAAGTTGAATTGTATCAGCCTATACGTAGTGTTTAAAGCAGAGGTGACCCCATCTCTGCACAAGTTCCTCCATTACTGCTCCTCAGTACTTATTCCCAGGTCCGTCTCCCATTTAAGCCTTGATCTATCCATATCTGGTATTGATTAAGTCGACATAAGAGCTGTATACACCCTTGGGATAGTTCTAAATAATGGTTGGCCAGTATGACACAGATGCTCAACTGGAGATGTGGGAGGTAAACTGCAGTCTCCTTTTTGCTTGGCTCTAATAAAGTCACGTAACTGGAGATAACTAAGGAAATCTCTATTTGTTAAACCGTACTTTTCTTTTAACTGTTGTAGAGACATAAATACTCAGTTTTTATAGCAGTGTTCTCGGTGGTAAACACCTTTCCCCTGCCAAGATCTGAAGATGCCACTCTGAAGGATCATTAGTAGCAATCTATTTCCCCATAACAGAGTTTTAGGAGAAAGAAATCCTTTTAGCTTAAAAAGTTTATAGTTTATACCAAACTTGAATTGAATGATGATTAAAGGATTACCAGTTGCAGTTCTGATTGTTTTTTTATCCCATTTATACATTAAATTTGTTGGTGTCTCCTCTTTCATCTCTATCCTTTCAATATTGAGCCATGAAGGAGGAGGGCCCGTGTCAAACATCTGTGCCAAGAATCTGGATTGAGCAGCATAGTAGTACAACTGAAAATTAGGGAGTTTCAGACCTCATAATCCAGAGTTAATTTATCCATGCTGACTCTTGGCGTCTCACCATGCCAAATAAACTGTCTGATTAATTTTTTAAGAGAGGAAAAGAATGCTATTGGTAAATCTGGGCAGGATATTCATCTTTATAACATTGATTCTAACAAGTAATGTAAGAGACAAGTCCATCCATTTTTTCAAATCTTCTCCCGCCTTCTGAAGCAAACTGACTAAATTGAGCTTGTAGAGATTTTTAAGGTTACTGAAATTCTTCATAAAATTCATATGGAAAGCCATCATCCCCAGGTGATCTATTTACAGGAAGTGATTTAATAATTTAAAAGGGCTTCTCCAGACTCTTCATCTGATAAACATGGCAAGTCAATAGAGGATAAGAAAGACATTTTAGATAAATCTCCATGAGATTGTGATGTATAAAGGTCCATATAATACTTTTTAAAGGCCTCATTAATCTCAGTGGGGTTATAAATTATAACTTTGGATGGTCTATCTATAGAATCAATTGTTTGTTTGCTTTCCTCAGTTTTAAGTTGCCATGCTAGACTTTATATGCTTTCCTAAGTTCACAGAATTGTTGTTTTCACGTAGTAATGCCCTTTCTGCTTAATATGTATTCATAGTGTTGTATTTTAATTTCAGATTCACCAATTCTCTGTATATGTCCTTAGTTAGGGCGTTTTGGTAAGTGCATGAATTTGTAGTTTCAGAGTATTAAGCTCAGCACTGTGTTTCTTTTTTTTAACCTTTTGGTATAAGATATAAGTTGGACCCTCAGAAACCCATTCAACATGTCCCAAAAACTGAAAATATTAGGAGCAGATAATCTATGTGTTAAAGTGAAAAGGTCAATCTGTTCTCTGATGAAAGTACACAATTCGGGTTGTTTTAAAAGTGTAAGGGTTAGGCCTCCATCTCTAAGTTTTGGTTAGCTTGTCGGGAATGGATACAGACAGCACCAAAGGAGAATGATCACTAATCAGTAAATGTCAGAGTTGTAAGTTCTTGCTTCTCCGCTTGTAATTTTCAACCTGCACTTTTTGCGTAGTTTTTGGTTTTTGATGACGACCGTGTAGTTTTTGTACACGAACAAAAGTATCTGTTGTGCCATTTTTTTCTACTGACACTGAGTACGTTTGAAATAACATTCTAAATAATAAATAATATAACTTTTTGGTATTTGGGTTTGGAGGAAGGTCTCAAGTCATTTCATCTTGTCAAGTGACGTCTGAAGTCATCAAATTTGTGACTGAAGGTCTGACTCGAGTCCAAGTCATGTGACTCAGCTCAACACCTCTGCAAGGAGTGAATCAGAAGACAAAAAAAAATGGAGTGGGCAGGAAGCTGAAATAAGGGGAACATTATGACTGGGTAACAAAACACCGATGAATGACAACACAAAGGCAAGGCTGACGAGGCAAGAAGCAAAACAGGTGTACAAGGAAGACATGCTGGGCAGGGCTACAGGAAGTAATGAGCAAGAAAAGAGCTGCGCACTTAACATCAGTCCAAAATCATCTTAATTTTGGTGCGGTAGTCAGAGATGTAAGTCAAAAAGCGGAAAAGGACTCGCACACAGAAAACAAATGTAGACTAAGAGTCTTAATGAAAGATCATTTTACTGGGGATCTTCACAAGCAGCAAACGTTTCAGCCCTCAAGGGACTATCATCAGTGCATATGTATATACAGGAACACATAAGGAACATACAGAACAAAGCACAGGAGACTCCAATATAACACAAACACAAGTACAAAAACAGGGATCCAGAAAAAACCTTCTCACTTCTTAAATAAATAAAACAGTGTATAGTAGTCCCTCCAGGACAGTGCCATGCACAGATATTTCGCTGGGCAGGTGCTCAAGTGGAACAAAAGGGCATCCCTTGGACATCTTATTTTTATTTTTGCACACACAAAGTGCTGGTGCAAAAAAAAAAAGAAAGAAAGAAAGAAAAAAAAGGTATTTTGCATATGCAAAGTGCACCTTGCCAGGAGGTTTCTGTCTACCAGCACCAGGGGGGATCATGAAGCCCACAGAAACGAGCAGGGAAATGTCTGTCCAGCTTATGTATGAGGTGTCTAAATATTTATACTATATATACCTAGTAGCTGCATACATGCACATTCCCTTTCTTTATTAATCGGTGTGGACTGGGTAAGCTACATAGCTGATTCTCTGCAGGGGTCTGCAGACATGTGGTGAAGCAGCTATAACCCCCACAGTAGCAGAGCTTGTTATTCCCGTGGTGCATAGTCTCAAAGGGGGTGCTGAACTTTGGCTTGTATTCAGAACAGGCAAATATTTCAGAGACTGCGCAAACTCACCTTGTCAACTCAAAGGTCTTTAGTGACATCTAGTGGCAAAACCTGCTGTAACAGTGAAGATATAATGAGTTTGCCTTATTTCCCTCTTATTCTAAATTTTGTGTTTAAATTCATGTGAAATAGCTACTACAAACATTTGACCAATTTAAACATTTTTTATTTATGCCAGTCTATTTTGTTTGTTGTCTTGACTAACAGTGACTGTATACATGTTGCTGCCTTATTTCTCCCTAGACTGCATTATTATGTCATGCATTTGAAGCATGATTGTGCCAGTGATTGCATGTTTGACTATATTATCTGCAGTTCTTTTTGAAATACTGTAATCATATCATTTCATGTATCTTATGCATTACAAAGTTCATTTAATAATCGCAATTGCTATATTGTAGGCCACTGGACTTGCTTGTGTTTCTTGAAGATGTTTTGCCTCTCATCCAAGAAGCTTCTTCAGTTCTAAACGACTGGTACGACGTTGCAGGCTTTAAACCCGGTGTGGGTGGGAACCCTTGCAGAGTCGTAGGGGTGACGTGAGCTCTTAGTTTCAGAGTTGTTAAGGTCACAATGTGAGTTGTTAGGGTCATGTGGGACCAGGGGTGAATCAATCAATTATGCCTTGTCATAATTCACAAATAGATTATATTCCAACAAAAACAGTCCTCATACACTCCTAAAGGTCAAGAGGATCCAAATCCATCAAAATATTTTGTCGTAATATTTAAACACATTAGATCATTTCAAATGTTCAGAATCTCCCTCTCTTCTTATTGTATGTGATAACTCCATTTGCATGTAAATATGCTTACTCATTGCTGTCCAAATGCTGGGTTTACTCTAGTATAGCCTATAAAAGCTTCCATGCTCTCCTCATAGGCTTGCCAAGGAGAGCCTGTGTTGAAAGGAGGGGCCTGCCTTACTTCCTAGTTTACAGAGCCAATCAACAGCCAGCGATTAGCCCGATAGCTTATGACTTTTGTTGTCAATTGGTGATTTTCAAGGACCTTTTCTTGGTAGGATGGGTCTTTCCACAGAAGAATCCTACAAAGGCAAGGCAGGTAGTAGGCTAAATGAAACATTTGCAAAAAGTAGTTTTAGAACTGTGTTAGAATGTGTAAAAAAAACATGACCTTAGTAATTGCGATGAATTTTTAGGTGACTTGAGGTGATTCTGTTAAATCTTTCAAATGTATGAAGCTGAAACATATTCATCACTCCATTCATTTGGACAATTAAATGTCTATCCAAAAATGTATGTCCTATTGTTTTGGGATAAAGAGTTGGCAGTGAGAGAGGTAATGATCCTTTCTCTGAATATGCAAAAGGTGTTCACAGGTGAGGCCAGGTAGAGTTCTTTTGTGGCATTGATTTAAACCACCACATTATGTACAAAACATACACAGACTCACACACACAATCAGGCCATGATTTCAAAGTGTTCCATATTTTATATATGTACCAGCACACACTCAGCTTCAACAATGCAACTAGTGTAATCTACAGATGAGGGAGGTCTGAGTAAGTATTTGTCCGTTTGTGTTGTCACACACTGTCCTGACAGTGTCCTCAGTGAAAAACAATTTGAACAAGTTAAGTGTGGGTATCTGATGGACTCGGTTAGACCCCAGCTGGTCGTCCAGGATGAAATTGCGTCTTTGGAGGCGCCACATTGGTGTGTATGAGCTGGTTGGGCTGGTTGGGCTGCCTGTGCACAGTGACCCCTGCTGGTGTATATATAATGAAAATAGAAAAGTATTGAGGAAATGTTGCATATTCATTAAAAAAACAAAACAAAGCAAACAAGCAAAACGCACACATTGTAGCTCAATGTGTGGTTATACACATATAAAATATTCAACACTTTGGAATCACAGTGTGATTCTGTGTGTGTCTGTGTATACACTGTAACGAGTGTGGTGATTTAAATCAATGCCACAAAAGGACTTTACACTCTGTAAAGGGATTAGAGAGGGTGTGTCTGTGAGAGTGTATGCATGAAGGCTTTACCTGACCTAACCTGTGAACAGCACGTTTTGCATATTCAGTGGAAATTTGATAACACCTCCCACTGCCGACTCTTTGTCCGAAAACAAAGGGACATACTTTTTTTGGATAGCCATTTCATGCTCCAAATCAATGGAGCAGATCAAAGTGTCAGTGCTTCATACATTCCTAAGACTTAACAAAATCACCTCAAGTCTCCTAAAAAAATCATCACTTAGGATAAGATCATGTTTTTTACACATTCTAACACAGATCTAAAACTTATTTTTTACAAATATTTAATTTACCTGTTATTTTTTTAAGCATAATCATGAAATACATACTACATAAATATTATAGTAGCTGAACCTGTGCTAAATACAAAAAGGTCAGGTGACTCTGAAGATACTGCTTAGATTTGCTCACATTTTACAACAACACCAGAGCATGTAATAAATAGTTAATGTACAGTTAACAAAAATTTAAAAGCAACACTTTTTCCTCCGTCTTTTTTCAAAAATTTCTTCAATAGATTTTTTTCTCATATTTTGACTGCAAATTTGTTGATATCTATGTTGGTGAGCACTTCTCAGCATCATTACTACACAGGTGTGTCTTGGGATAATCACAGTAACAGGTCACTCTAAAATGTGCAGTTTGATCACATAACAAAATGCCACAGTAATGCAAGATCTGAAGGAATGCGCCATTGCTGCTGACTGCAGGAATGTCCACCAGAGCTGATGCCCTTGAACTGACTGCTCATGAGCTGTCTCCAATATTGTTTCTGTGAATTTGGCAGTACACCCAGCTGCCCTCACAACCACAGACCGTGTGTAAGCACACCAGCTCAGGACCTCCATATCCAGCTTTTTCACCTGCGAGATCATCTGAGACCAGCCACAAACACCAGGGTCTTGACCTGACAGCAGTTAGTCATCATAATTGAATTGAGTGGGTAGCTGCACACTGTTGTTGGCATCTGGCACTCTGGAGAGGTGTTTTCTTCACAGATGAATCGTGGTTTACACTGTACTGGGCTCATATCTGGTGGCATATGGCATTGTACACATGAGCAGTTAGCACAGTGCTAATACCAACACTGTGAACAGAGTGCCCCATGGTGGTGGGGGGGTTATGGTAAGGGCTGACATAGCTTACGGATAATGAACACAGGTGCATTTCATCAATGGCAGAGATACTCTGACAACGCTGAAACATGTTAACGCATGGCTCTATGTTGCAAAGATCTGCAGTCAACTCCTGGGAACTGACAGCATCCCAGTTCTTGCATGACCCTCACACTCTCCAGACATATCACTCATTGAGGATGTTTGGGATGCTCTAGATCAACGTGTATGACTTTGTGTTCAAGACCCTTCCAGAACTTCACACAGCAATTGAAGAGCAGTGGGCCAACACTCCACAGGCTGCAATCAACAGTCTGATCAGCTCTATGAGAAATGTGTCTCATTGCATGAAGCAAAATGGTGTCACACCAGATACTGATTCTTTGGGGTATCTGTGACCAGAAAATGCATTTCTGTGGCACTACTCATGAAATCCTGAACCATGTCTTCTTTTAAGATCAAACTGCACAGTGTCCTTTCATTACGACCAGCCCAAAGCACACCTATGTCCTAATCTGTTTACAAACTGTTGGAAATTCGATGGCCCACCCGCAGGTCCTCCTTAGATGATTTTCAGGTATATGTAAAACAACTGCTGTAGTAGTGGTAGTTGTTTAATCATATGACCTATTGTTCAGCCACACACTCCTTGTAATGCCATTAATATTGACCACTTGGAGTTACAACCACCCCAGCAGGTTCAATAAACACCTCTGTCAGAGAAAAAACAAATAAACAGCCTTAACTCACAGTCTTATCAGAACCCACAGATCAGATTTTCCAGACTGAACCACAGCTTCCACAGCATTCACCTCATGCACTCTCTGAGGTCCACATGATCTAAATCCAGTGAAGTATTTGTCCAAACCCATTATTACATCCATAGATAACAACAAACTGCCATTACATTGTTTCAAACATTCATATATAGTGCTCCAGGGATAACAAAATTAGGGTTAAGGCAATTGTTATGCCCTTTTTGAATCATAGATGCTTTAAAGTCCATAAGTGGGGTTTTTATGGTTGTATTTTATACTGTGGAGCCAACTGTGAAATTCCAATAAGTCTGTGTAAACCACAGAACTAATTTCAGGCATCTAACAAAAAACCCATTCAAAAAAATCCACTGACATTGAGATGAGGGAACGTTGGGTGGTTAAACACTAAGTTGTTTCAGGGTTTTAGGACACATTCCTTACACACTCTATTTCTCTACATAATACTGGTAATTTCTCTCATTCCACCTACTAAGAAACCAGACTGCAGGTGATCATGGTGGAGGAAAACCCCTGGCCCTTTTACTGACACTTCATTTGAAGCAATACTGACCAATTTCTCATCAATGTAGGTTTTCCAGAAGTGTTTTTACACACAATAAGTGTTTTATACACAATAAGCTCCTAAATAGACACTTCTGTCTTTGCTGATTAGTGTGTCACTCATATTCACACATTCAGTCCATTAGACAACCATTCACGCTCACATTCACACCTACGGACAATTTACCTAATCCGCAAACTGCATGTCTTTGGACTGTGGGAGGAAGCCGGAGTGCCCGGAGAGAACCCACACTGACACGGGGAGAACATGCAAACTCCACACAGAAGGGCTCCCACACCCGGGATCGAACTCACAACCCTCTTGCTGTGAGAAGACCACCACCGTGCCGCTGTCATTCTGACTATCTGAAACTCAATTCAAGATTTCTAGAAAGGACCACTTCAATTGATGATAATTAAAGATATCTTGAACTTGAATTATGACTAGTCCAAATTAAATTGTAGATATCTCAAACTGGAATTACAGATATCTACAATTCAGTTGCAGATATCCGCATTAACAATTGTAGATATCCCCAACTACATTGGAGATATCTATAACAAGAAACCGCATACACATGAATGGCAAAAGTAGTCAAAACTGAATTACAGATACAGATATCTTAACTAACAGTTTTGACTAGGCAAAATTATGTTGCAGATGCAGTAATGGATATCCAGTCTAGCTATTAAATGTTAAAACGGCTTGCCACAGTGATTCTGACTAATAGGGAAAAAATTCAGCGCTGCCTTTCCAATGAGACCATGCATGTACAGGTACTAAAAATGGAACAAGAACAGCTTTCGATTTACCTTGGGTCTGCCTCGTGTAGGTGAATTTCGGTGACAAGAGTTATTATCTTTAGACGTTCTTAGCATACAAGAATGACAAAAATATTGACAAAACCTCATAATTTAGCCTACACGTCCTTACGTTTATGAGATGGTTTGAAAATAACGTGATATAGCCTAGACAAAACATAAAACGTTTAATATTACTCAGACACACAGAACAGACGGAGCCCTGAGAACCACCCCCCACTATCCACATGGTAATGAGCAGACGATGGCTCTCACTCTCTCGGTGTCGATTGGTTTCCCTGTCGGGGTAGTGCGGTGAGAACGCCCACAGCGTAGGCCTACATGATCGGATGGTGTGCAGGTTGCAAGATAACTTAGAGTAGACCTATTGGGAAGCCGGTGAGGCGGTGTGCAGGGAGCACGTTTCAGGACACCGGCGACAGTTTGGCCAGCTCATCAGATGCGGAGGACGGTGATACTGTTGGTCAGCGCAAGGACACGGCATTGTGAAGATTCCGAGGATAAGCGGTCTCGTTTTGAACTACGGTCCAGCTGGAGCTCAACTTCAGTAAGTGTAAATATTTCTTGTGATCACATGGGTAGTGCACGTGCTGTGGGGTGCAGATTCTCCGCCTGTTTCTTGAGGAAATGACACCAGGAACAGTCACGAGGTTGAGTAGCAGGGGGCGACCAGTGTTACAAGAGTGGCGTGGCTCTCAAGAGGCAGGGCAGTGTGTGCGCATGGAGTGAATGGAGGAGTGAGAGAGCGAGCGGGTGATTCGGATGACTGTAAGCAGCAGAGCTGAGTGCGGGAAAACGTGGGGACCATAGTGGGGACACGGTTCGCAATAAAGTGGTCAGATTAGCAGTACATGTGAAATGTAAGTCACAGTATTATAAAGGCCGCCGCTTCTTAAAACCAAGCTGTGTTGCTTTCCAGCTGCTGGCAAAAGCGAGCTGGGGTTAACACCGAGGTTACTTCTGCCCAGGGGGTAAACAAATCTCCCCTGTGCTGTATGACCACGGCCGGAGAGCGGAAGCAGGATCGGTTAGCATCAGGGAAACTAGAAACACGTTTTGTTTGGGCGTCGCGTGCGTTTGTGGTATTCACCGTCAGGACATTGTGTCGGAACACACACCAGCCAACATTTTTTTTTTTTTTTTTTGAGGCAGTGTCCCTGTTTCACTCTCCAGTTACACCTCCATAGTTAGTGGCGGGGTTTCTGTTGTTGATTCTAAGCACACATTAAACATTGCTGAAAATTAATATTTCAGGTTGGAGGTCACTATGAGTCATTGGGTAGGAACTCGATTGTCATTAAAAAAAACAACAAAAATATACACAACTGTAACTTTGGGAGTCGTATTTGGTACTTCCGTACTTATAAAATCGCTAAATCGGAAGTGACGGTTTAGCGATTTTTAGCGATGTGCTGCTGTGTGCAGAGAGGGAACTGCTCCCACTTTCAGTCTCACCCGCTTGTGGTGGCGAAATCTCATTTCACACTCCATCATGTGTGAAATGAATCCTCTGGTGTAAATAACCACGTTCTTTGTTGCTGATGCCGCAAGTCCCATCTCCTCACTCGGACAAAAGTGTTACTTTTCCTATTGAAAAAGTATGAACTCTATGTCCAGATAGACTAGACTTTGTGCAGCCTCCACAAATGCAGTATCTTACCGTTATGTGAAAAGCCGGACAGAACTAGCTAATAAGAAACAAACGGAGAGCTAGCTAGCTAACATGCTTTCTCCATGCTACATCATCACTGTAAATATGAAAAAAACTCAGTTTTTGGCACAAGCCTCAGAAATCGACTATTTTCACTACATTTTTGCCTTTTTTATCTGTTAAGATGAATTTTTTAACACTATTTTTTTGGGTATAGTTGGCCTAATCATAAGCTCAGAAATGTAAATCGTTAAAGTCATAAAAATGTCCAACCTGAAGTATACACGTTAACACAGGGTTGCAACTTTTCAAAAAAAAAACAACAACTTAGAGATTCAGCGGGGCCGACCATAATTTCGCTAAGCCGACACATAAGATTTTTGTTTGTCAACTGATTTGGAAGATGCAATCTTGAGCCCCCGCATCCTAACTGATTTTTGGGGCGCCTGCTTGAGATGGATATGGCCTAATGCCTTACAGAAGCTATGTTTCCATCCAAAAGTGATTCGAATCAGTTGGAAATTCGCAATAAAAGAAATACGAATCCCTTGTGTTTCCATTAAATGTACGGACTTTGGTGAAAACTATGAACTTATGGGAGTTTTCCACAGAACCGGAAAAAAAAAAGTCTCGCATTGTTCTTCTACGTTTTCTGGCAGTTGGCAACCAGCTTGTATTACTGTCTTAATTCGAGCATAACTGTTTCCATCCCCCGTTTTGCGAATTAACATTTTTTCGAATCAACCAAAACCCGGCTAAAACGAGCGTATTTTAGTTTGTGCGAATCAGGGATTTAATTCGAATTTTGGCATTTCCATCATCATTTTCTGATGCGATACTTCTAGATGTGCATCTAACGGCAAAATTCGAATTAAAACCCCCCGATTCGCAAAACTAAAATACGATATGTAAATATGATATCAAATGGAGAAAGGAGAATTGTCTGATTACATTGGACATTTATTCACTTGTAACATAAATATGTTCATAACCAATTGATTTAAGTTTGTACTTGTTATAACTTCACTATAATTTAAATATTCTAATTGGATGCCTTTATCACCAAAACATGGGGTTTGGCACCAAAATTGCTTGTTTCTGAAGGAGCAATGGTCATTTCTAGTGGTCAGACTTTAGTAGACTTTTAGTATGTTATTAAGTGCACCCAATACTACAATAAACCACTGAAAACCCTTTGTTAGAATTTTTGTTAGAGTCAAGCCATAATTGCAGCTGACTAGCAATGTGACCAGTGAATTCAAAACCAATGGTCAACATTGGGGTAGTCTTTCCCAGGTGGAAAGAGCTGCTGAAGGAGAATACGCTGTCCGTTTGAATGCAATATATGATTTCAACGTTCAATGGGAGAAATTCCTACACACTGTGGCTTTAAGAAATTCAGGCAAAGGTTAAAAAACAAAAAAAAGTCAGCATTTGGAAGCTTATATAACCAATCAGTGTTCAACATAATAGTTTTTTTCCCCATGGGCAGACAGAGAGAGAGCATTTAATTTAACTTCATTATACCTCATCGTAGTGCGTGATGGTATATACAGCAGTCATCACAGAAGCTGATGGATGATGTCACAACCTCTGTGTACTCATCCACTTCTTTAGATGACCTCACAACAGGTTTACAGAGCTTTAACTTCTGCCTGAGGGAATCAGGTGGATGGTGTTGTGGTCAGAGTGGCCCGGGGCAGCACGGGGGAGCGGGTGATAGGCGTTGTTAACAGTTCCGTGTTACGATCCACTCAAGAGTTGGAAGCCTGCTAGCTGCAGTGCAGATTCCAGGATTGATCCACACAGCCGTGTCTCTGTGAAGCACAAAACTGCAGATGTACAAAGTCTTCATTTTTCACCATCAGTAGCTGAAATTCATCCAGTTTAATGGCCAGCGAACACACGTTGGAGAGAAATATAGGCTACCTGGCAGCGGTGTGCGGTGTCCGCATTGGCGGAGACGCACAAGCACACCGGCACGTTTCACTACACAAAGGTGAGGGCACCTTTTAACCAAAAGCCCAATAAATCCACTGAGGGCTCAAGAAAAGTGGGAGAAAAATCTGCTGGAGTTGTTCCCCTGACAAAAAAAAAGGCCTTACAGCGTCACTGGCCCAAGCGGTCCTGTGATCTGTCAGTCAACTTGCCCAACATACTTTTTGATTGGCCCTGGGCCATCGGGCCATGGGTTATGTTGAACCCTGCCAATGACAGTGACTCTGCCTGCTGGGGAATAAACTTAAGAGTGCTGCCTTTCGAATGAGATCATGCCTGTACATGTACTAAAGATGGAACAAGAACAGCAGACACACACACACACACACACACACACACACACACACACACAGTTCAGGTCTAATTGGATGACACGAGATGATCAGAGAGGTGTAGAAATGCTGTAGAAACATTTCAGTTCTCACAACTGCTGTTTGACTATGCTGCTGCTACATCTTAGTGTTTTTGCATTTGCATTGCATTTATCTCTTTCATTTTTGCCCTCATTCAGACATGATGGACGAAGACAAGGCCATGATAGAACTGCAAGTCAAAGAGGAGCTGCAAGTCAAAGAGGAGCTGCAAGTCAAAGAGGAGATTCAAGTCACAGAGGAGCTTCAAGTCAAACAGGAGCTGCAAGTTAAAGAGGAGCTGCATGACACAGAGGAGCTGCAAGTTAGAGAGGAGCTGCATGACACAGAGGAGCTACAAGTTAAAGAGGAGCTGCATGTCACAGAGGAGCTGCAAGTTAAAGAGGAGCTGCATGACACAGAGGAGCTACAAGTTAAAGAGGAGCTACAAGTTAAAGAGGAGCTGCATGTCACAGAGGAGCTGCATGACACAGAGGAGCTACAAGTTAAAGAGGAGCTGCATGTCACAGAGGAGCTGCAAGTTAAAGAGGAGCTGCATGACACAGAGGAGCTACAAGTTAAAGAGGAGCTGCATGTCACAGAGGAGCTGCAAGTCAAAGAGGAGCTGCATGACACAGAGGAGCTGCACATCAAAGAGGAAGAAGAGGAGTGGACAGTTACCAAATTACCATATGAGAAGGTAATTCAGAATTTATTATGGTTTACATGACATAAGGGCACAAATTCAGAGGAAAAAGTGGCTCTTTTTAGCTCCTCTTCTAAAAACACTTTTTTCAACATCGCTTGATATTACGCCACAAGAGGGACTCTGCGATCTTGCCTCTGTCCAATGCGCAGTAGTAGGTAGTAGTGAGTCTGAGCAGTAGTAGTAAACTTGTGAGTTTGTATATTTTCGGTTTTTAACATTGCATTTCACCTTTTGTGATTATGCTGAATTATTGTGTTTGTGCAGGTTGCAAACTCAAGTCTGTCAGGATATCAAGTCCACCATTTTCCAGACAGAAAAAGGAATGGAGTTAGTTTTCGTGCCGAGGTGCGTTTTGTGCAGGTGAAGAGGCGCTTTTTCACGGCTTCATCTGTGACCAAAAACGCAGTCGTGTGCAGCGCTCATTTTGGACAGGAGGATTGTGTTCCTGGCGGAGCGGCCTGCCCATGCACATACGCCCGAGCCTCAGGTCTCCCTCTCCGCGCCTCGGGGGTATGTGCGAGGGCGGGCGAGCTCTGCGGAGAGGGAGGTCTCCGTGTTTGAGATGGGAGCGGGCGGCGTGAGGGTTGATGGGCAGTGTGAGGCATGTTATGTCTGGTCTGGGGGTCAGATTCTCCACCAGAGCCCAGAAGGCATCCACCTCCCTCCAGCACATAGTCTCCACAGCTGAGGACATGGGCTGGCAGTTCCCACACAAGCACCTATCATACAAAACATTATCAGGAAATCTTCGTATCTCTCTCTCTCTCTCTCTCTCTCTCTCTCTCTCTCTCTCTCTCTCCACTGTGGACGTCAATATACTGTAATGCGGAGTTATAACACGCATAGCAAGATACGTCTGATACAAGCTGATATTTGCGCATCAGTTTCTGTTATGGGTAAGTAGCATTAGTTGTCTAATACTGGCAGAGCTATTGGTAGCTTTGTTATAACCTAATACGTGATGGCAAACTTAATGTCGTGATGTGAACACAGCGTTAGACATCGTTAGCTGTCGTTAGCTAACGCTGGTCGCTCACCAAGACACCTGCCCAGTTCTCTACTGGTTCTCCTCACACCACACCTCTATTTCTCTCCTGTCGCTGTTATTTCTCCTAACCCTGGTCTGTTCCTGATCTCTTGGATGCCTAGCAGGCTCATAATTATAAGCCTGTGGGCCGTCATATGCATATGAATGTACATTTTCAACCTCTTCAGTCTCACAACTAGTACTAGGATCCATTTTTATTAATGTTACACTCAGTCAAACTCGGCTGGCCTCCTTTATGCTGCATCACTTCCGGTTAGTGGGTTTCTAGATGCAGCAAAATTCTCTCACAAAAACGACCCCAAAAGTCACTGTAGTGTGTATATGTTTTTGTTTTAATCGAGTTTCTACATCATTTTCATTTATTCACCATGGTCTCCGACCAGTTGAGCTTTAACAGCTGGACAGTTCTTCCTTTTGTGAAATTTTGCACCCTTTTTTTTTTCTCCAAACATAATTTTGCTCATTGTATCCAAAAAGCTATATTTTAAGTTAATTAGTCCACAGGACTCGTTCTTGTATAGATGTTCCTTTGCAAATTTCTGATGCGGAATTTGTGGTGAGGACACAGGAAAGGTTTTCTTCTTATGGCTCTTTATGAAAGTCATATTTGTACAGGTGTCACTGCACAGTAGAATGGTGTACCACCACTCCAGAATCTGATAAATCTTCCTGCAGGTCTTTGCCGCCGAGTGGGGGTTCTGATCTGCCTTTCTAGCAATCCTACAAGCAGCTCTCTGAAAGTTTTCCTGGTCTTCCAGTAGGGATACACCGAAATGAAAATTTGGGGCCGAAGCCGAATAATAAACACTTGGCCAAATACCGAATATCGTTGTTTAGTTTTTGCAGATGAACCCCCTCCAGATTAGTGTTGTCACGGTACCAAAACTGGGACCTACTGTACAATACCAATGAAAATATCACGGTTCTGAGTAGTGTCCGGATACCACAGCAAAAATGAGGCAGATGTGCCTTTTGTCATTTATAAAAAAGATAAATCACTTTTCTAATACATCAATGATATTTTAATGGATTTAATGGATATTTAATTTTATTACTTATTGACTTATTCATACTTCAAAAACAGCATCGATAAGTGATTAACATAGGGGGGATCAAAATAAAATAAATAAATAAAATAAGAATCAACCAGCCACCCTCCTCCTCTGACAAGTAAAGAACACTCCCTAAAGTGCGGTGAGGTTTGTGGGCCGTTACCTGCCACAATGACAGAAATGTGAACGGTTCGTTTCTCGCCTTACACACCATATACCTGTGTTCGGCTGGCTCAGCTGTTCAGGTACTACTGGGCAGTCATGACGCCAAGAAGAGGATATTATTGGAGCCGACTTCTCCGTCGCCGCTGGTAAGCTGATGGCCGCCGTATTTGACAGGAATACATTACTGTCTGTGTCTGTGACCCCCGTTCAATCCACAAACGGTGGGATTCGCCTATCGTTTCTGCTGGTGGTTGAAATCTGTACTCACACAGCGTGCTGAATGATTTAAGCCTATTTTGCTCACTCAAAACTATTTTTAGTCGCAAATGTGAATACGGTGACGGACGGATCGCCACACTGCCGACGTTTTACTCCGCCGGTCACGGCACGCTGTTTGATTGCGTTATAAAAACACGCCGCTATTATTTGGCCTTGCTTTTAACTTATTCCACCGAATACCGAATGTGTGTTTTTTGTTTTCAATATTCAGCCGAATATATTCGGTTACCGAACATTCGGTGCATCCCTATCTTCCAGGCCTCAACTTGACTGCCACAGTTCTTGTTAGCCATTTTTTAGTTACATGATGAACACATTTTACCACCTTTTTGTAACCATCTCTTGCTTTGTGGGCATCAATTATTTTAGTTCTCAGGAGTGCTAAGCAGCTGTTTAGAGGAGCCCATGGCTGCTGATTGTTGGGACAAGACTCAGTAGTCCAAGTATTTATAAAGCTTTGAAAGTTGGATCACCTGGCCTTTCCTAATGATGATTGTGAACAAGCCATGGCCCTAACAAGCTAATTAAGGTCTGAGACCCTAAGTTGTCTGAGAGTGCAAATATCTTGGGGTGCTCAGACTTTTGTATGCTACCACCATATACAGTACAACCCTGATAATGGGGCTGGGCGGTATGACAAAATTTAAAAAAAAAAAAATCATATCGTTTTCACGGTATTTGACTCTCTCCGGCAGCCATTCTCGCCTCTAAACTTTTCTCTACGCTCTCACTCACGCCTGTGGTGTACAGCGGTGAAATGGGTCAATTTGTGAATTGGGTGAATTTGATGCCTGCAACACATTATAAAAAAATATGGCCCAGGGACAATAAATGACTGGGAAAGCTGTGGAATGCTCAAAAAAACCATATGTTTGGAACAATTCACAAGTAAACCGGTAATAAACAGGGTAACAGATGATAGAATAGGGCTGAAACAATTCCCTGAGTAACTTGAATATTTGGCTTACTAAAAAGCCTGGAGGCAAAATATTTGCCTGGAGGCAAATATATCACAGATATTGCTATGCAAACCGATTGAAGGGTGTTTCTGCATCAATTTGTCTCACTGTGGGTGTGTAAACAAAGCTTGTGCATGCATGCCCAGCGCCACAATGAAAGAGATACAAGTGCACTTGAGGCTTTATAACTCCATAACCTCCATAAATGTAACATCCTGGAGTAAAAGGGACCTACGAAAAACTTAATCAAGCAGGCGGCACATTGAGCTGACCTAAAGTGGGCCTGAGTGGAGTCTTTGTAACCACAGCAACGATGATGCTGAATGACAGACATGCCATTATTTGACATTCTCCTCCACAAATTCTGATTTAATATTTCTCGGCTATGTCTCGTAATTTTTCATTCCCAGCATGTCAAGAACCTAGTTTAGGCACTGTGTGCATAGGAATATGTGACAGACTGCTTCCCTTATTGAATTGGTATGGGACAATACAATTTTTTATGGAACAGTCCTTTATTATATGGGACAGGTGGCAATTCTATGCCTCAGTGTGGTACTGCCGTCAATCACATTACCTAACCTCAGTTTTACTAGCCTTAGTTTTAGCCAGACCTCAGCAGAAGAAGAGTCGGGTGCACTTTTATGGGCACTACTGTGCTACTCTGTCAATTCTGCCCAAAACTGGTTATGCTTGACAGCATGAGAAATAGTGGCGTAGCTAGAGTGTGTGTGTGGAACCGATCATTTGCCTGATCTCACGCTGATTGTGGCATAGTAAAATTCTCTGACTTTCAAAAAAGGTGGTTGCTGATTTCTCTCATTTCAGAGACTTTTCTTATTTTCTCTTTCATATATTACTATAGGCTCTGTGCACAAACTCGTGACGTACTCCCAATTTGTGTTATTTGTATTTATGTGCATCTTATGGTGGATGCCAAATCCCCTGCTCCCAAGAGCAAGCGGTAAAAGGGTTTTCGTCTGCATATATCCAGTTACTTGCACCAGTATGAGGGTAAGTAGATTATATGGTGACGTTAGCCGTCCAGCTAACGTTAGCGATGTGCTAATTTTTTAGCTTTGTGTTTGATTTGTATTTTCTAAATTGTTGGTTATTGTGCTAACTGTATTAACTTTCTGTCCCTCTCAGTGTCAGACAAAGATCAGGGCACAAGTTGTTGTCTGGGCATTATAGATCCACGAAGAAAGCGGAGAAGCCTCACAGTTTGAGTGTATGGTGATTGGTGAAGCTAGGATTGATAAGACAGAACAGTTATACGCCTGTTGCTTCAATAACCCAGTGTTCCCAACGTTCCTGGGGACTTAGCTAAGGTTATACATATTTAATGCAATGTTAACTCTTAAATCTGCACTTGATGAAGAGTGGTTAAAATAACAGGTAGGTAATCCTTGCTGGTCCCCACTGGGTTACTGCATGCATTTTTGTTCATGTTATGATGTTGTTACTGGTACTTTAACTAAGTCCCCAGGAACATCAGGACTGGGTTATAATAAAGTCATTCATGTTTGATGTAAATGAATGAGTTGCAAGCGGGTGTTGTAGGTATTAGGCTATCATGAATCAAATGAAATTGATTAAGGATATTGATCTAGTGCAGTTCAGATATTATACAAAATACTCTAACATACATGCTCAGTGGCTATTAGATATAAAAAATATTTAAAAACCCAGATTGTGTCCTGAAGGTATGACTTAACAATGAAGCAAACCAAGATTAATAAGTATTAACTATATGACATTTTACTTTTGCAGGTGGTATTGGAAGATTCCAGTCCCATGGAGCTGATTCATCACAGCTGCACATGTGTGGCTGAAGCAGCTTTATGTAACCACTGTATGCTAAGCTGTGCCGAGGGAGATCAACAATGGCACAAGCACAGAACTTTGGTAAGTCAAGAAACAAGGCATATTTACCTGTTGCACCGTCATTATACACAGGCTGGGGATATTTTCTAAACTATATCCTGCCTAACTTGATAGGGTATGAAGCCAGGCCCTGTGGATAGGATGGCTGTGCTGTCTGCTAAACCAAAGTGTGGAGCAACAATGGAGGGTGTAAGGTAAAAGCTGAATATTGTAGATTTATTACAATATTCTACATAATTGTTTGAATGAAGTGGTCGCAGGTTTGATTCCGGCTTGCAACCCTTTGCTGCATGTCATCCCCCCACTCTCTCTCCACATTTCACACTGCCCTGTAAATTAAAGGCAAAAAGCCCCAAAAATAATCTTTAAGAAAAGAAAATATGTGTATGACACTTAGGTATGTTTTATGCTTCACACAGGAGCATACTCTACAAAGGCCTCAGTGGGGATTTACCTGATCGCTCCGTCCTTCAGGTGAGTAGGGATATAAAAATATTAACATGCCCACATGTTGCTCATTAAAAGTATGGGAAATGTTTATGGTAAGATAATTATGATTTGTTACATCCCTAGGTGAAAGAGGTGTATAAGGACTTCTCTGCAGCTGAGGCACCGATGATCTGCAGCATGGGCATCAGCTGTGAAATTCCTCTGGCTGACTCTGCCCTTGGGCTGGTTCAAGCTGGAAGTCCATTGTCCTACCAGCAACCAGCAACAGCGAAGAGAGACCTGTCCTTCCATGCTGCCCCACCACCTCCATCTATTCCTCTTCAAAATTACAGTCTGCAGCCATCCAGTTGCATGTTTGTCTGTAGTGAACCACAACAGCTACACCTTAAAAGTCTCGAGGTCACTTGGGACATGGCGCACAAATTTGAGTGTGCTACCAGAGCACAAAGTTTATGTGGTGAGTGGCGTCAGTTAAGGAGGCCTAGACTGACTGCCTCATGGTTCAGGGAGATCTGTCAGGTCAGAGAGAGCTCTGAAGACAGCCTGGCTGCCCGGATACTGCAGGGGACCCATAAGATTGCAGCTATGAAGAGGGGGCTAGAAATGGAGGCAGATGCCATCTGGGAGTATTGCCAGATGAAGAGGGTCAACCACTACCCCTGTGGATTTGTAATCCACCCTGACGCCCCTTGGTTGGGGGCATCTCCAGATGGGTTAATTTTTGACCCTTCAGAGCCATGTCAGTTTGGTTTGATTGAAATAAAGTGTCCGAATGTTAAAAGCTACATTGACTGCCCGTATCTCAAAATGAGTTCAGGCAAATTGGAGCTCAAACAAACACATGCTTATTACTCACAAGTACAAGGGCAGATGCTTGTAACAGGATTGAGTTGGTGTGATTTTGTTGTCTCAACTGAGGAAGACATACTAATTCAAAGAATTTACAAGGACAGTGACATGTTAGATATCATCAGAGAGAAAGTAGACAGGTTTTATTTCCATGTCTACATGCAGAAATGCATGTAATGTATGATGTAACGCTGAATGTGTAACAAAGTGTATTAACATAGCGGCGTATTTATGGAATCAGATGACTGCTTTATTAAAATCAAAACTGAAGCAAAAGTGTGTGTCCGGTGTCTTTCGGGAAGCGGTGGAAGCTGAGTTCGCCAATATAGCGACTTGAACCGGTACAAAGTCGCACACAACAGTGCTCATTGGAGCCACCTGCTGTTTTCTGAAACTTAAAAGCACCCCTGACATTATATTTCTTCTTTTTCCGTACAGTTTCAGCTCTCATATGTTGATGTTGATAAATTTTACAGCCGTATAGACTGGAGTGGGAAGTGAACTGGAAAATCCATAGCCGCTCACTGGTGAAAATCAGAAGTATGTCACGAGGCTTGTGCACAGAGCCTATTGATAGAATACTCGATTACTAAAAGAATCGATAGCTGCAGCCCTAGGTAGGATCATAATTGGGTATGAAAAAGGCGTCCTCCAAAGGCTCATTTATTTGTAAGTAACAACAGCGTAAGGTTTACCACTTGGTAAAAATACTGCATAGGCAAATGGTCCAACTATTTAAAAACATTTCTCTGTGCCAGTTGGAAACAGTTGGAGATTTCACCATCTACGATCCATAATATCATCAAAATATTATAAGGGACAAAATTAAAAAACAATATTGATGCATTTGACTTTTGATCTTTCAGTTAACAACAACGTGTTGTAATTAATCATGTAATTAAACTACAGAATAACGTTGTCAGAATCAGTTGCAATCACTGAAAATAAAATAAAAAAATATGTAATTAAATTAGTCAAAATGTTGGTGATAACGAAAGGGTTGCATCTGGATAACTTCTTTTCAGTAAAAACAGTAGAATTAAACATTGACTCTGTTGCTTTCCATCTTCTTGCCTTCTTTGCCATAGCCTATTTCCAGACATTTACTGTCTGGAAATAGGCTTTCTTTACCACCCAGCAAACATTTGTTAGAAAAGTAATCAAAAAGTAAATAAAGTTACATAACTTTAAAGTTGCATAATTCTGATGAAGTAATCAAAGTAGTTACTTTACTACACATGTTCTTATCACATTTTTGGCTGGACTGCAGGGTCGAGGCCAGCCTTATAAATGCAAAGGTCTGACTTAGTAAGTGAGTAAGTTACACCACTGTTGGGTGTGAGTGATGACGTGAGTGTTGGTGTTTCCCTATTGGCAGTTGCTGTTTTAATAAATGAATAGAGGCTGACAGACTGACAGTATTAATCATTTTCTCTAGCCAGTGTAGCATGATAGCATAGCGGAGTTAGCAAGCTACATGATTGATATTTCACAACTTAATACTTCACTAACACACTCCTGTCACAGTGTAGGAAAGCACATTGTTGTCTTCAGATGAGTGACAATTTTTTTTCGGCTACTTTTATGTCACCACTGTAAAACCACCACATAAAAGTGTTATTACGTGGGTGAAATGGCAGTTTGGCAACTGGACAGGAATGCGAATTCCTTTGAATAACTGTAGATACCTTCAGTGTGTCCCCAACAAGAGAATTAGATTGAATGGGGAAATCCAAAGAGGAAGATTACCACTGTCAGATAAAGTAAATGGTGGAATCTGGAAAGAAAGGAAAAAAGTTCAAACTAGTTTTTTGAAACACATATCACAACAACACGAGCACTCAAAAATTACATTGTGGCACTTTATTACTGTGTTAGTACAAAACAAAAGGCCTGTTTCCACCGCAGGAACTTCAGGGTAATTTTACGGGGCCAGGGCCGTTGGTGCGTGTCTCCACCGCAGGGACCACCCCGAAGGACAGAGTTCCAGAACTTTTACAGGGGCTAAACAAGTCTCTGCCTCGGAGTAGGTACTCAGAACAGCCCCGAGAGACACCTGGTTGGGGCTTGGGGATTACTTGGTGCTGATTGGATATACTCAAGGCGGGATGTGACATATTGTAAATAACATGGTTATCGTAGATTAGCTAGGCTAACCGTTAACTGTTAGCGGTGTCCGTAATAACTCAATAAACAGTCCGTGAAAAAAATATTTTTTCCAGTGGATATCTTAGTTACAACATGATTGAGCTAGCAAAGCACTTTCGTGTTATGTGTGGTATTTATTCAGTTTTGGGAAATCACGATATCTAGAAAGCATCAGCTGACAGGGACAGCCAACAGCAGTAGCAAAGCTGACATCAGGATGTCATCTGTCAAAAGCCTCCCTTTGTCGGAAACAACATGAAACTACTCCAGTTGGCTCAATCGTGTTGTAACTAAGACATCCGCTGGAAAAAAAAAAAAAATCACGGACCGTGACCGGAGTTATTACAGACACAACTAACGGATAACAGTGTCCTTATGCCCCTACGATTACGTCACATCCAGAGCCCGGTAACTTTACAGAAACCTTCCTCCTACTCCACTCACTCAGTGGAGACACGGCGGTTGAGATGGCCAAGCGAGAGGATGTTCCTGTAGTAGTTCCTGCCCCCCAAATAGTACCAGGAACTTCCTCAGTGGAAATGGGCCTAATGATCCAAAAATCAGAGCATAAATGTAGTAATAATACATACGTTCCATTTGCTGTTGTTTCACACGTTTACTCTTGTATGGAGACATCGGTCTCTTTGTACTTTAATGAACCTGTGTGCTTTTTCTCTGTGCAGATTGACCCACACAGTCTGGGCACCAGGATGGACCTTGGGACCTCCAACACCCCAAACACCACAGTTAATCCCTCTCCTGTCAGTTGGGACGCGCAGCTGGGGACTTCAAGGAGCTGCAAAGCACCCCATATGTGCGCTGCTTGTGGCAAAGCCACGACGGTCCTCGGCCACTTTGTGCACAATAAAAAGATTTTCTGCCAGTCCACGTCCGAAGGGGTCACCCTGGAGGAGTGGATAAAGAAAAATGTGCCTAGAACCACCAGGTGGAGGTGGAAGGTCAAGGAGGAGAAGATCATGGCCGGGATCATACTGACCCCAAAAAAGCACCATACCTGCAGCATGTGCAAAAAGAGGATGACGAGGGATGCCGGTCACAGCGTGCACAAGGGCACACGTCAGTCCTTCTGCCAGGCCACTGACCCTTGGGGCAGGACAGTGGAGGAGTGGCTCACAGAGATTCGCGGTGGGGTCTCCACAAAAGACTTTATCAAGGCAAACCTTAAAAAAAGATGGAGGCGGTACCATCAAAAACCAGATGTGCAGGAGAAACGGAGACAGAAAAGGAGGGAGCAGTATCTCATAGAGAAGAAGGCAAAAGAGCTTAATAAGCAGAAGAAGGTGGAGGAGGAAAAGTAGTTTAGGAGAGATGTGTATATAGTTTGAAGATCAGTGAAGGGCTGCACACTTAATTGAATATTAATCATGCACACTTTGGCTTCCCATAATTAAACAATCGACTGGGATATTGATGTTTAATATGTGTGGTCTGCACATAGAAAACTGCTGCATATTAAATCAAGTGCCTACGATGCGTTCATCCTGCAGCAGCAGTCTGTGAGAGACTCTCCTGAGCTTTGCAACAGCAGACGAACTAAACTAAATAAATCCGTCATCAGTCATCATTATCCATTGTTTGGAAGTATTTCAGATTTAGGTGCGAAGTGAAAGCAGTCCTCTGTTAATTTAAATGTGAAAGTCCATTAGACCATTTGACTGCTCAGTGCCTGACATTCGCTGTTGCTGTGTTAGCACGCGCTAACCAGACAGACTTATTTATTCACCTGTTTATCCAGGCTATAAAGTATTGGGGTTTTTAAATAAACTTCCAACACTCAGCTGCTATGACATTTTGCAGTAGTATCTACCAATGTACCAAGCGTTCACCTCTTCGCACAAACCCAGCTAGCCAAAGGGGTCATGTACGTAAAATCTACCACAAGATTAGATGTTAGCTAATTAATATGCGCATGCCATCAACTGGACAGGGATGTGATTACTTTAAATTACTGTAGATCTGTCAAAATGACTGGCTGCCTTAAGATTTTCCCATCACTGTGAAATAAAAACTTAAATATATGTGTGTGTGTGTGTGTGTGTGTGTGTGTGTGTGTGTGTGTGTGTGTGTGTGTGTGTGTGTGTGTGTTCTGGACCTCTACTTCTTTGTAGTTTGATATTTTGCTTGCTCATGTATATTTGGCTCTTTCTTGCCAAATAGGGCTGCAACCAACGATTATTTTCATTGTCGACTAATCTGTCGATTATTTCTTGGATTAGTCGACTAATCATTTTATCGAAAAATGTGTTTATTGAAAAATGTAGGACTGTGCTTCCCAAACCCCAAAATGATGTCATCTTATGTCTTGTTTTGTACTCACACCTAAGGGTTTTAGTTCACCGTCATGGGGGAGTGTGTAGAGCTGCCAATATTTGAACGTAAGAAGCTGCAATACGAGTATTTTGGGGTACTTTTATAGTACTTTTCTATGAGAAATGACTCCAATTAGTTGACTACTAAAATAGTCACTGATTATTATAATAGTCAATTAGTCATTGATTAGTCGACTAATCGTTGCAGCCCTAGTACCAAAGCTCTTTCTTTAGCTCTGCTAATGATCATCTCTACACTGAAAATCAGACAAAAAGCCAGGTATAAACTGACAGTGCCTTTATGTAGAGTAGTGGGTGGAGTGTCCCTTGATGAGGCTCCAGCTGAGCTCAATCACACCTGTCAGTTGCCTGATATCTGTGAAATGTCGCAGGTTTGAAGGGTGGATGGGTTTCTGTTGTGCCCTGATGCATTTTTTGGGTGCAGAGCGTTCTTAAGAAGCTCTTAGTGCTAAGATCTTCTTAACTGGATCTGGGAAATGCAGCCATTTCCATTCAGTCACACCATAACGCTGATCTTTCCTGAGTGTTGGGTTGATGAGTTACAGAAAACATTTTTCCATCATTCAAAAGACACCATAATCGTATTTTGGGCTGTTAAATAATGAATTCACAATTACAATATCAATAAATACAGATGCAAATAAGGAATAAGTCATAGAAAGGCATTCTGTGCCTCCAAACAGTACATACTTAAGACAGAATGCAGGTTATTCATGTCAGTGTAAATCTTGACAGCTATTTTTGATTTAATCATAGTGTTTAGATGAAAATGCTTAGTTTTAGTTACTTTTATCCATCACAGATTTAGTCGCCAAATATTCATCGCATTTTAGTTAACTTCTTCATTCATCTTCTAACCGCTTCATCCTCTTGAGGGTCGCGGGGGGCTGGAGTCTATCCCAGCTGACATCGGGCGAGAGGCAGGGTACACCCTGGACAGGTCGCCAGACTATCACAGGGCTGACACATAGAGACAGACAACCATTCACACTCACATTCACACCTACGGAAAATTTAGAGTTATCAATTAACCTGGTCCCCAAACTGCATGTCTTTGGACTGTGGGAGGATGCCGGAGTGCCCGGATCGAACCGGCAACCCTCTTGCTGTGAGGCGACAGTGCTAACCACCACCGTGACGCCCAACTTCTAAGTCATATTTTCTATATGATTTTTTTTATCTTCAAACTAATCCAGTGAGGCTAATTCATGTATCAAAAATATGAATCAAGGTGACAGGTTGTATAAAAATATCAAGACGTTTTATTCTATAGCTACAAATAATTTCTGCACACCTACAAACTGGCTCAATGAGACTACTGAACACGCCTTTACAGCCTCATTGTGTTAGAGATGTTAAGTCATGCGAACGTAGAATAGTTCGTTTATATCCTAACAATAGCTTTTTACCTCTGGCGCTTGCATATTCAGGCTTTAAAAATCATACAATTGTATTTATTTGATGAACAAAACATCCAAGTATCATACACATTGGTTTGCAACAGGGCTTATTTTCTTTAATAAACTGAAATCAAATGGAAAAATCCCATAGGTTTTCGGATGATTGAACCAGCTGGCCTACAGAAAAATATCACCCTTGCAGTACTCTGTAGCCTGTATGCAGGGTCTGAAATTACCAACTGGTCAGCCAATATTACTGTTGCTATGGCACTAATTACTTAAAAAACCAAACTATTCATACCAGGCTTTTTGAGGGCATCCCTCCTGTTGGGGTCCCACAGTCCCACTTTCCCCCGACTACAATGCTCCTGATGAGTTGTTGAATACATTTAAATCATTTTGCCACAGATTTTGTTCTGGCCTTCTCTTTTAGTTCGTTTCAGTACATTTCATTGAGATAATAAGGTTTGTTGAACACAAATGTGTATGTATTTGTATTTTTTCATCTACTAGCCACCTTGCTGGTGCGTCAAAAAGTTAATTTTGGACACTGTGTGATGGAGACAGGTCTGCTCAGCTGACTTATACACAGCAGCAAACTGAGGACATTGGTGAGGAATATGCATTCTCATTTTCACACACACACAAACACACACTTTTATAACTGAGACTGTCCTAAAAATTACAACATAGGCTAGGTGATTTGTACAAACTTATTACGGCTTATATTTTCATGTATTGATAGGCAGCGACCTCTAGTGGCCATGATAATGACCAGAGCAAAGAAGGAAATCAGGTGTCGGTGTGAAGAACAACAAAGTCCATGAAGGGAGGAGGTCAGGGTGGATAGATTGGTCAAACGCAGGAATTTGACCCAGGAGACCGCTGTTCATGTGCCATGTGAAACAGAATGCCAAAGTTATTTTTAACTAAGGCATTCATCACTTTATGCATACATTAGTAACATAAAGTACCATTTTTGACCCAAACCATGATCTTTTTTCTGAACCCAATTGAGTTGTTTTGTTGCAACTGCATCCAACAATTCTTTAACATTCCGAAACCAACAATCCAACATGTGCTTACGTCATGCGGCGATTGGTCAGGCATGTAGAAGTGACAGTGTAACACAGCTATTTCTGGCATTTTTCAAGTGTGCAAATAAGTACAACATTATGAATTCCCTCTCTCTGACAACCAGCTTTTCGCTCCACATTCCTGTGTCACTGTTCGGAACAATTATAAAAACTTTTACTTTCTGATGTGGTTAGACAACACGACCTGTGACCTAGTTCTTGTTTTGGTGTTCATACCTGTTTACGCTTTGTTAAATCTTACGGTTTTTTTAGGGCACCATTGAAACAAACAAAAACAAACAAAGGATGACACAGACATAAAGAAAGTCTACCAGTTTGCTCTATTCCCTTTACACCTATGACTGCACTCCATCAATCAATCAATCAATTTTATTTATAAAGCCCAATATCACAAATCACAATTTGCCTCACAGGGCTTCACAGCATTTTTTTTAAATTTCCTGTTAGTACATGTGCCGCTGCATTCTGAATTAGCTGGAGAGTTTTGAAAGACTTTTTAGAGCTCCCTGATAATAGGGAATTACAGTAATCCAGCCTAGAAGTAACAAAAGTGTGGAACAATTTTTCTGCATCTTTTCTGGTCAGGATAGGCCTAATTTTCGCAATATTACGCAGATGAAAAATGCAGTCTGTGAGGTTTGTTTTAAGTGAGAATTAAAAGACAAATCTTGGTCAAATGTTACGTCGAGGTTTCTTACGGTAGTGCTAGAGGCCAGAGCAATGCCATCTAGAGAAACTATATCATCAGATGAAGAGTCTCTGAGTTGTTTGGGGCCAAGGACAATAACTTCAGTTTTCAGAATTTAACATCAGGAAGTTGGTGCTCATCCAGGTTTTTATGTCTTTAAGGCACTTTTGAACTTTTGAAGAGTGATTTCTCATAATGTTACCTAAGGGAAGCATGAGAGAGTGAATAGGATTGGTCCGAGTACAGAACCTTGTGGAACTCCAAAATAGTACGAAAGGATGATTCATCATGAACATCAACAAACTGAAAATGATCAGATAAATGCGATTTAAACCAGCTTAGTGCAGAACCTTTTAGGCCAATTAAATGTTCCAGTCTCTGTAGCAGAATTTGATGGTCAATTGTGTCAAATGCCGCACTAAGATCTAATAAAAACAAGTACAGATACGAGTCCTTTGTCTGAAGCAATCAGAAGATCATTTGTAATTTTTAACTAGTGCTATGATGCACTCTAAATCCTGACTGAAATTCTTCAAATAAATTATCATGGAGAAAATCACACAGCTGTTCTGCAACTACTTTCTCAAGAATCTTTGAAAGAAAGGGAAGAGGTTTAGAAGAGGTTTGATTACAGCTACCTTAAAAGACTGTGATACATAGCCTGTTAATAAAGATATATTGATCATGTCTAATAAGTGAGTGTTAAGTGAGTGAGGGCGGCAATAGCTCAGTCCATAAGGACTTGGATTGGGAACCGGAGGATCGAGTCCCTGTCCGGACCAAATATAGAGCATGGACTGGTGGCTGGAGAGGTACCAGTTCACCTCCTGGGCACTGCCGAGGTGCCCTTGAGCAAGGCACCATACCCCCCAACCGCTCGGGACGCCTGACTAAGGGGAGCCCCCTCAAACATCTCTCCACTTTGTGCATGTATAGGTCCTGTTTGTACATGTGTGTGTCTTTCGGACCTGTGTGTTAATGACAAGCAAGAGTGAAAACATTGAATTTTTCCTCAGGGGGATTTAATAAAGTAAATAAACTTAAACTTAAACTTAACTAAAGGTAAGACTTCCTTAAGTAGCCTAGTTGGGATGGGGTCTATGAGACACGTTGATGATTTAGATGAAATCACTGTGGTCAACTGTTGAAGAGAAATCGGGTAGAAGCAATCTAAATAAATATTAGGTGTTACAGCTGTGTTTGAGGGCAGATAGGTACTATCTGAGGAAAGGAGGTCATGAATTTTGCCTCTCATAGTTAGAATTTTGTCATTAAAAAGCTCATAAAATCATTACTGCTAAGGGCTAAAGGAATACAAGCTGTGACTCTCAGTCAGCCTGGCTACAGTGCTGAAAAGAAACCTGGGGTTGTTCTTATTTTCTTCTATTAATGCTGAGTAATATTTCAGTTGTAGATTACAGCAGCAGGCAGCCCTGCAGCTGTCTGTGTGAACACTGCGCAGTGCGTGCGTGGGTGTTTGGAGTCGTTTTAGCGTAATAATTTAGACAGAGATATTTTGCAAAATGAGGTTGTTAAATGGAGAGGAAAAATATCTGGAGAGGTAGCCTATAATCAGGATCTTAGTGTACCACCCCAAGATGTTCAACGGCCCCATGCCACCCCCTGTGAAAAAAAAATTCTGGGGGCGCCACTGTCAGCATCCCAAAAGTAAATAGGCTGTAGGCAGGCTACATTTAAAAGTTAGAGGACCAAATTTGTCTTTGTTTAACTTTCCCTCCACAGAAGCAGGGAAAATGCCCGTTTGTTTTGCCTCATTCAGTCTGCTCAGACGCTGTGGACTGTGGATTTTCTTGTCCGCCATCTCTTCTCCGTGACCGCCATGGATGAGGAATAATTTGATCAAGTCATAAATCTTAAACTGTAGCCTACACAGAGGAACGTAAATATTGTTTTGATTGCACTTAAAAACGTGAAGCAAAAGAGGAGGGAGGGGGGAGGTGGAGGGGACTGGGGAGAGTGATGAGAGGGAGCTGATGCAGATAGCGACCTGTACCCTAGGCTACACGTTATGTCATGTACCAGTCCACTAGCCCGTTTATGTGCATGTGACTTGCCGGTCGTCACGGTTTCTGAAACATTCGTGTAGGTCATATTAGGATCTGGATTGTCTCCTGTCCGCGGCATCATGTCCTCATCCTCCCTGTGCGGCTCACAGACAGACGCAGGATGGTGTTTGCCCCATCGGCGGAACCACACAGCAGCAGGATCATGTCTCCGCCACAGCCGGCCCGCCGCCTCCTGCTGACGCCACAAACACACATGAAAGGTAACTGAGGGTACCGTCGGGCCCGGGGGAAGCGTGTCTGCTGCTCGGGATGAAGCGGGTCTGTGGGGGTTGGAAATAACGCGACGCGCCAGCGTTAGCTGATACTCAGCGGCATTATGAGGAAAGAAAACGTTACAGCGAACAGGAAGGTGTCTGATAGAGACCGACTGGGTTAGTTCGTGCTGTGTTGTGCTATGCGGTGTTGTCACAGGATCACCGTGTGTAGATAGATAGATAGATAGATAGATAGATATTGACAGGCAATCAGACAGACAGTGTAGCTATTATAATTAGCCCATTCGCTTCATATACCATAGTAAATTGTGTGTGTGTGTGTGTGTGTGTGTGTGTGTGTGTGTGTGCTTCCAGATTTTTCTCATTTCATCTCAGTCCGGCTACAGCAGCTTTAAGATCATTGTGCTTCACTTGATTGGCTATTTTCATTCTATTCTACCGTATTAAGGCTGTCCCTGAATCAGGATCATCAGACTCCATGTAGCTAATTGAATAAGCAGAAAAGTAAAGATTCTCCAGTCAAACTAAATAAAAAGTGCTTCTTAGGGACTGTTGGTTATTTTTAAGTGGGGAGGGGGTGGTGCAAAATGGGGAAGGCATGTCAAATATTTTTTTAAGCACTGGGAAGGGACAAATATTTTTTATTTTGCATTAGGGGAGGGGCATACAAATTTAAATGGTTGGTTTTTGTATGCTGTAAACCTCGATCCATCCATGACACAAAATTTAAATGTAAAGTCTATACAAATGGCCCAAATTGTCAAAATGACATAAAAATGTTATGTTCACTTGAAACAAAAACTCAACGTTAAAAAACATGCCGCCTTCCTACTTTGGTTCATACAGAATGTGCCTTTTTCGGGGCAATGGGGGGTGTGAGTAAGTAACAAAACGCGTGGCTCAGCGTGTGACGTAAACAGTGACGAACTCTGAGGGAAGCTGCGGCTAGTCAGTCCTTCAGCGATTCTCTCATAAGTTGACCCATCCATCAGTGTTCCAGTCACTTGAGGGTTAATGGCCTCTTTGTTTGCGAGGGCAAGGAGGGCGTGTAATTCCATGTCTTCCCATTTACTCATCTTTACAGTGTCTTTCAGGTTTGTGTTTCCTTCTTGCCACTAGCTGCTCATTCCTGCTATCAGCTGTTTCCTGTTAGCCCACCACCAGTGGGTCACACGTGCAGCGTCATCAACAGCTCCTCCCACAAGTCATCAACAGCCCCTCCCATGGGGAACCCCCCAGCCCTGGCTCCAGAGCCATATTGTAAGGGGGGCATGTGATGATCACAAGGGGGCAGCGTTGCATATCCCACAGACCTGCACATACATAACTGCCAAAATAGACAAATGACAATTGTCTGTTATTACTGGGAGAAGCACAAATTTCACTTCATATGCACACATTTAAAATGTGGTCAAAAGTAAACCAAATGCACCAGCTAACTAGCATGCAGGACAAGAGTGAAAAATCAATTAAATTGGTGCAGATAAATTATATAAAATGAAATATTCAATTCACATTAAACAATGACTGAAAAGTATTATTTCAACAGTACTTTTCTTATTGAACATACAATATTATTGTACTCAAAAATTCCCTCAATGTAATAAAAAGATTCTGTCCATAGCATGTATGCTGCTTTGCTAAAAATTAGGGATGCAGGGTAATATCAGCACATCATTGGTATTAGCCAGTATTGGCTTTAAAATGAACTATTGGAATGGGCCAGCATGCATTTTCCTATAAAGAGTATATAAGAGTATGCATGAATAATATGATGTTAATTCCACTACAGAAGAGACTTGATGGTCACTAAAATTAGGCGGGGGAAAAAAGTGGACATATCAGTATTGTTACTGGTTATCGGTCAAATGAGTTGTTACATATCAGCATATTAGATATCAGCAAAAAATCCAATATTGTGCATTTCTACTAAAAATACAATCAGGGCTGTAGCCAGGATTTTAGAAGTAATAATGACACATGAGTCTAAAAAAATTACATACACTAACTACCTAACTATCTGTTAGAACTGTAGCGAAGTGGATTAAAAAGTGGCAAAAATGTATTTGTTACAATGCGTCAGAGTATGCTGACCAGTGTTTTTGTAGGAAAAAGTGCTTGAGTGAACATGGGATTAATTTGAGACACAGTCAAAAAACAATTCAAGATGTAAATCTTACAAAATAGCTACCAGATAGTTTAATTTTTGAAAACCAATTAGTAATTTTGCTAAAAGAAAATCAAAGAAAAAGAAATGTATATGTTGGGGTCTATTTTCAGTGGATTCACACACATTTAAAACATTACAGTGGTTTCTAAAGTGCAGGCTTTAATACACTGACAGTACTTGTTAGTTGGATCAGTTGATGGATGCTTTGGGTCTGCACATGGGGTTTGTTGACAAGAAGAGAAAAACTACAAAATTTCGAGAAAAGTCTGTGAAGTTTTATTACTCTTGTGCTGGTAGTAAATTGGTAGTAAATCTGTTACCTAGTAAATCTAGTAGCTGTATTTGCATGCTGATATTTCACCAAGCAAATATCTTTTTGCTCTAGTCTTGTTGCTCTAGTAATTTGCTTTTAATCCATTTCAATCAGTCCTAATAGTGGACAACAGCAATTGGCTGTGGCCACAAAGGTCAGCGCAGCAACAAATACTGAAATTAAAGCCTGACAAACATGGTCATGTTAGTGAATGGTTTGTGGGTGCAAATTTAGATAATAAATATATTATATTACTGTTCATACTGTATTCTTATTAGTAGAAAAAATGGACTGAAAGGGATAGTTCAGTTTTTTTGTAAGTGGGGTTGTAAGGATTACTTATCCATAGACAATATATTACATACAACAAATGTCAATCCGCACACCCCCAGTTTGGAGAGGTAGACTGGAGTCTGGCACAGAAGCTAAGCAATGTACTGCTGTGGAGGAGTCAGCAAGAAATTATATTTTATCCATCTAAAAAAATTAATAACAGCTTAAGTGCTATACTGAGAGTGTTGTGGTGAGTTTAGGTTTCACACAAATAACATTAACAGATTAATTCTGCTCTAAGAAGTTCTCTTTGTTTCACTTTAATAACATTGTTGCTGAGGTCACTAACAGTGTGTACGACTTAACTCATGGTACAAAATGTCTTTTACCACAACATTAACAGTAACTCATTAGAACCATTGTGAAATACATGAACATTAATCACTGCGTAGTTGGTAACATGAGTGAGTAAGAGCACGTTTTTTGGCTTGTGGCCTTGAAATGCATTGCCTCACAGCATGCTGGGAAACTTGGGAAGCCCCAACATGCCACAATATGTTAAGCGCACAATGGTAGTGTTGTTTACTGGCCTTAAACTAATTAGGTGAAATCAGAGTTACAGATTTTAGCCAAATTAATTCAAAAATTGTTGTTTTAACATGAAATAATTAAGTCAAGCTCACAAGAGATGAGTATTTTTGACAAGTGGACTTAAGTTCTGATGTCATTTTGACAATTTGGGGCATTTGTGTAGACTTTTAATTAAAACTTTGTGCATGGATGGATTGGGGTTTACAGTGAATCCGTTTAAAGCTGCAATATTGGTTATGTTGATTACTTGAGGGCAGACAAAACAAGCTGAAAAAAACAAATTGGGTCTATCATAAAAAGTACACAAACCTTGTGTCAGTTTTTAACAGCTTATAAATCGGCAGACACAGAAACATTAGCATTAATTTGGGGTTGCATTTTTGTCCACCTAATTGATTCAATCCAATATTCACTCTCCTTTTAGCTCTGGTTTGATCTTAACCAACCCCTGAGAAACATACCAGGCTCATTAGCTGCTAAATGCGACATTATGTTCACCAGCAACAGTAGCTGCTAACTGAGTTTGCCTTCTGTTTGGGTGTCTGTGTACAGTGGCTTTATCAGAGCTATGAAATGGTAAGAGGGAATCAAAACAGCAAAAAAAAACAGAACGATATTTATATCTCTTTGTCTCCTGTCCTCCTTACGTTTCCATCCCCTTTTCTGGCAGACAGTGCTGTGGCCTCCTGATGCATTTGTCCAGCCACCATGCAGTGTTCTTGGAAGTCCATGGTGCTGCTAGCATTAGCCTCCATAGCCATCCAGTACACGGCCATCCGCACGTTCTCCGCCAAGCCCTTGAGCCTGCTGAGCTCTGTGGGCCTGGCACCCACAGACGGTGCTGTCAACTGCAGCCTAAAAGATCTGACACGACTGGGCCGGGAGACAGCTGAGGGCACGGACCGAGGCTGCAGTGAAATCCTCTCCCACACCCCGTCCTTGTCCTTAACCTCCGAAAATACCAGCAAGAGAATCCACATCCTCATTCTGGCCACCACTCGGAGCGGATCCTCATTTGTGGGTCAGCTGTTCAACCAGCATCCAGAGGTTAGAATGTCATGGATACGCATTACCCATTTCATATCAAATTGTCATCAAAGAATACTGTTTTTAAAAAAACACCTGTAATTTACTTTTTACTTCACTGTTAGGTCAGTGTTAGAAAATGTATTAAGAACCATTATCTTGTTCCTTTCGATCATTTTTCACCAGTGTCTAAAACGTTATTTTATGGAAATAATCCAGCTGTTGAGGTGTAGGTCAGAGCTAAAGTCAAGCTGTACAATGGCCACTGACTGACATGATTGGATTAACACCCTAGGCTAAAATAACCTGTGGGGTGCAACACACGTAATAATGCCCTTATTATTTCAGAAGATTATTTGCTTTAGTGGGGCATAGTTCTGAACAAATAAAGCTGCAAGCAGCAATAAAGGGGGTCTGAGCACATTGTTATGGCATATATGCATTAAACAACTTTCAAAGCACAAATGTCAATGTGTGCAAACAGTGTTCACAACAGTGGAAAGAAACAGGAGCATGTACACGCCAGCTGGATCCAAAGCTGTGACCTTGCAGTGACAGGACATCTGCCTGAAACCACTAGGCCATCACAACAATACAGATTTTTATTTAGCTGTTTTTTAAGCAATGGATGCTAACCATTGCTCTTCATACACTGAGGTCACTGGTTATCATTTACTTTAATGCAGTACTGAAGTAAGGGTAACTGTTGCACATAAATGTTCCAAATGTTCTAAGCCTAGCACTTAGCACCAGACCGAGTCAGTTCACTGAATGCTCTACCAATCTCCAAACCATTTGCTACAAAACAGACTGTGGTGGAGAAAGGGATCAGTCAGTGGAAAAAAGGGTTTCAGCCTTCTTCCTGGAGAAAATTGCAACACTCCTGAATGAGCTTGTGACATCACCAGGGTAGAATTTTGTCATCTAGCAAAAATTAGGCAGCTATCTGGTTGTCTGTATTGAGTACACCTGGGAACGACAACCTCTTACATAGTTTGTGTGTGTGGAGGTTCACTGTAACTTTCATATTGTCTGATATTTTTTCATATCCCAGGTCTTCTACCTGTTTGAGCCTCTGTACCATGTCCAGTTGGCACTGCTTCCCCGGCTATCGCAGAGTCGAAACCTGGCTGAAAGGCGGGTGATGTTGGGAGCAGCCAGAGACCTGCTGAGGTCTTTGTACAACTGTCACCTCAAAAGTCTGGAGGGTTACATACGGCCCCGTCCTGCCAACCATTCCACTGATAAGCTGTTCAGACGAGGAGCTAGTAAGGGACACATGTCAGGACTCTGTCCTCTTGTCCTGCTTTCTTTGACATAACAGTATTGATACTACAGTAATATTTGATGTATGTAGCTGATTTTGCAATGTCGTGTTATGGTTTCTTTTATTGTATGTGTCCTCTCTTTAGGTCAGTCTCTGTGCACCCGCCCTGTATGTGAGGCTTCTCTGGGCCCAGAGGAGCAGAGCTTGGTGCTGACTGATGAAGGGGAGTGTGTGAGGAGGTGTGGACCACTCAATGTGTTGTTGGCTGCTGATGCCTGTAGAGCAAAGCGCCATGCAGCCATCAAGACAGTCCGGATTCCCCAAATTAGTGACCTAAGAGCGTTGATTGAGGACCCCAAACTCAATTTGAAGGTAGATAAATAATTACAACAATTATTATTATTATTATTATTACTATTATTATTATTATTATTACTATTATTATTAGTATTAGTATTAGTATTAGTATTGTTATTATTACTGCTTTGCCTGGAAGACAGTGGGAAGCTGCTGCCAAAACGCTACACCAATATTTGACACAGTTTATTTGGTTTATTGTCAGACTGTCTTTCAGATTCTTTTTTTGACCAGTTCGTCAACATTTGCCAATGCTGTAATAGATACTTTTTCTACAGAATTCTCAGCCACCAACTCTGGCTTTCACCATTTGGGATGTACATACGAATCTAGATTTGTAGAACAGCCAATAGGAATGCCCTCTGGCCAAACTCTCCCATCACTGGCTAGATTATCTAAAGCCTGAAAACAGAGCCAAAAGAAGGTGCAGAAGTTAAGTTTTCTCCTAGACCACTTAAATTAAAATATGCTCAGCGGTTATTAGGGGATATTTGCTCAATGACAAAACTACCAATTAAAACCGCCTAACCTGCTTAAAACCAAAATAACGAACAGATGGACAGTGGACAGAAGCTTTGCAGCTCTGCTCTTCTATGTTCACATTTTAGAGCATGTAAGTAGTATTTTCCTGTACGATTTTACTCACCCGCTGTAACCTATCTGCTGCATTTAACAGCACTTCACCAGCTTCACTAGCTGACAGGGTTATGAAAGGTTAGATGACCAATCAATGCAGTTCTAAAATGGTACAGTATTGATTAAACATGTATCGAAAATGACTGCAGTCCTCAGTGATGCTCCAAACACATGTACAGACACATGGACCCATCACAGGCTCACGGAACAGTGGTGGTGCTGTGCCAGTAGCCTTTGTTGTGTTCACTCTGATGTGATAGGCAGTGACTGCATTGGCCTGGCTGGCTGGGCATCATACATTTTGTAATTGCACAGAAAAAATTACAGTGTTCTACAAAATGTGGTGTTTGTGATCTTATTTCATGATCACAAAAAAAAACCTAGCCTTAATGAAAGTAGTTTCGTTCTCTCATGCATGTCTTAACTTTATCACTCAGAACAGGTGTTTTAGCAAGTGACCTGAAAGTAGCTTAGCAAATCAGGTGATGCCAGCTTATTTAACAATTATCCTTTATCTGTTTTACAATGTTTTTCTAATGTTCTGAAAAACTAGTTTTTTTCCAGAATGAAAAAAGTATATGAATGGGAGCAACATACTGAATAGCCATCAATATGGTTTTTGGAGACAAAAAATGTCAACAGAAGTGGCTATTTTGCAGCTCGCTAACGAAATCAGTATAGCGTTTGACAACAAGGGAATTACACTTGCCATTTTCTTCACAACGTCCCATTTGCAGGGTCTGCAATGTACTGCATTTTTTATTTGCTGATGATACATGTCTGGCATCTTCACATGAAAATTTTAGCACACTTATTGGAGAGGCAAATGAAGAGCTATAATCTACTTTAAAACTTGAAGTAATAGCTCAGGCTATTATTTGCTTAAATCATTGAAATCAACAGGTTTATATTTGGGACAGGTGTCTACATGGGGCAGGCCTTTAATTCCTCTCACACAAAACTGTTCAGCAAAGATCAGGAAATACAATCAAATGGGTCTTTCTGGGTCATAATAGACAAAAAAACTGACTTGGAAATACCATATTGAACTTGTCTGTAAAAAAGACAATGAAGTCACTTGGTATCTTAAGTACAGTTCATTCATTGGTCAATTGTTCCTGTATTGGAACTTTTTATTACAGCTTAATTTGCCCTCATACTGTGTATTGTAATACCGCTTGGGCTGCCACATGTCCCACCTATCTCAATAAGATTTTTCTAATTCAGAAGAAATTTTCGAGAGCTAATTTTGCTAAAAAAAAATGTAAATCATCTTTTTCTCTTATTAGAAAATATCAGCTTTTATCAATTTTCAACTAGACTTGTGTATTCATGTATAAATGTTTTGAGTGTTCCTCAGACATTCACTCATATTCCACAAGACACTCTGAGGACTTTTATCATCCATATTGTCGGACTTCTCTTGATTAATATTCATTCATCTCTTTGGAACAACCTACTTCCATCTCTACAATCATCTTATCGTGATTCAAACACCATCTGAAAAGCCTCTAATTTGCTTGTTTGTTTTTTTTTTGTAAATTGTATATCTAACAATTTTGTATTACTTCTTAGTCTGGAACTCTTTATGCTATATATGCTAATTTGCTTTTATCTTATGTATGATTGTTGTTATTTAATGGGGGAGGCATCTTCATAAGCCATTTTAGGCATCTAACCACTCCTGCACAATGCATAGACTAAACTAAGAGCCAATGAGCTCTTTGATCAGGCATTTCCCATCATCCCCTGGGTATTGCACATGGTGGAGACCAGCTGCGGTACTCAGCTCTAAAAACTGTGGCGGCCTTGATATTGTGATGTTATTGTTGCCAACGTGTGCATGACATCAGAGCAAGTTGAAATCAAGTTGGATACAGATCAAACCAGAATGCATTGTGCAGTGATTGCAAGTGAGATGGTGATTGATTCTGTGCAGGCCTGGCTCATCTCGAATGAGCTTACTACCCTCCTCCACTGCGACCATGAGTAGTACTGTTGCACTTGTAGATTATTGTTGCTCCTTTGAGCTCGCTCAGAAACCTTTAAACACATGCTGCTAATCTAAGTGTATTCTTGGTGAATATGTTTCATTATTCATCATCGTGATCATTATCATCAGGTTGTCCAGCTTGTTCGAGATCCACGCGGCATCCTGGCATCTCGTATTGAGACATTTCGAGACACTTACCGTTTGTGGCGTCTGTGGAGAGCGACTGGACGTAGACCCCACAACCTGAACCTGGGACAGATCAACACTGTGTGTGAGGACTTCCTCAGGTCTGTGTCCACAGGCCTGTCCAGACCCGCCTGGCTCAGAGGGAGATACATGCTGCTCAGGTGAGAAGGATAGGGAGAATATTAATGGACAAGCAGTCTGTGCTCATTGTGAAAACCTCAGTGCTCACTTGTGAGGAACTACTCAGATGAATTCACCTTCACCAGGGGGGCTGTTTGTCTGTCAGATGACAACAAGTTTGGTTTCAGGTGGTCAGTTTCTGGTGTAGACAGTGTCACATGTGGTTCATACATTCCTATATGTTTTGACTCAAAACATCTAAACCAGGAGACACAGAGGCCTTTTTTTTGGATGAAAGCTTTTTTTGCCTTTTTATGCCGCTGTGCCAGCAATAGCAGTGGCCTGAGACATTATGTTTTTGGGTTGTCTATTCACACATATGTCCTTCCATCCCAGAAATCTCAAGAATGCCTTGATGGAATTTCTTTAAATTTCGCACCAATGTCCACTTGGGTTCAAGAATGAACTAATTAGATTTGGGGTGGTCAAAGGTCCCTGTGACCTAAAAGAAAAACAACAAAAATGTGGCCATAACTCAAGAATTCATATGTTAATTATGACCAATGTTTTTGTTACTGTACAGGAAGGTTGAAATACTGAAACTGATTATGAATTTTAAAATATAGCAGGCAGAACCTCAAATGTGAAATGGGATCACTGTAACTATTGCTGTTGTTTATTTTTATTAATCATTGTATATCAATATTTGTATATTCAAAGCACTGTCAACTGTCATGATCTGGATATACATGGATGTAAACTGTAAGTGCAACTTGACTGATTCACAGAGGCATACAACCATAAGGTGGTAATTCTAGTTTTAAAAGATATTCTGGATAGAGTTGATACATTATATTTTGATGAGCCCTAAAAATGATCATAGTCATTTTTGATCTCCCATATTGTTATGCCTCTGTGCTGACGATAGTCATGGCCGGCGTATTATGTTTTTGGGTTGTCCATCTGTCCGTACCATCTCATCCTTGTGAACATGATATCTCAAGAACACCCCAAGGGAATTTCTTCAAATTTGGCACAAATGTCCACTTGGACTCAACAGTGTACTGATATGTTTTGGTGGTCATAGGTCAAAGGTCAAGGTCACTGTGACCCTGTGGTGAATGTGATATCTCAAGAACTCCTTGAAGGAAATTTCTTCAAATTTAGCACAAATGTCCACTTGAACTCGAGAATGAACTGATAAGATTTTTGTGGTCAAGGGTTAAAGGTCAAGGTTGCTGTGACCTTGCATCCATCTCATTCTCGTAAACGCAATATCTCAAGAGCACCAAGAGGGAATGTCCTAAAATTTGGCACAAATGTGCACTTGGACTCGACAATGAACAAATTGGATTTTGGTGGTCAAAGGTCAAGGTCAGCATGATCTGTCTCATTCACATGATATCTCAAGAACACAGTAAGGGAACCTCTTTAAATTTGATACAAATGCCACTTGGACTGAAGAATAAACTGATTGAATTTTGTGGTCGAAGATCAAAGGTCAAGGTGACCTCACAAGATATATTTTTGGCCATAATTCAACAAAATGACAAAACTTAATGTAAATGTCTGAAAAAACACTTTTCTGGCCATTACTATTTTTGTTCTTTTGTTTTGATGAACCTTTCTCCTTTTCCTGTCCTTGGTTAGGTATGAAGACTTGGCCAGGTTTCCTCTCCAGAAGACCAGGGAGCTCTACAGCTTCCTTGGTCTAGTTCTGGACCACAATGTGGAGGACTGGATCATTAACAACACCCGGGGTACCAGCGATCTGTCATCCCGGCAGAAGTTCACCACTGTTCGTGACTCTGCAGCTAATGCAGAGAACTGGAGGGTGAAGTTGTCCTTTGACATGGTGGCTTACACACAGACTGCCTGCCAACCGCTTCTTAATCTTCTCGGATACAAGACAGTATTTCACCCCAGAGAACTGAGAAACTTCTCACACTCTTTGGTGGAGGACAGGACGTTCCTCCCATTTTTATAAACATCTGATGACTTACATATGTCAAGTAAGGACAGTACTGTAGTTCATGGAGCAGAGAGATTATGAAGTCAAAGCAAATCTCATACCAACTGTACCTCCCTACTTACCGATGTACTGAGCACCCTCCCCTCCGCAATCAACTACCTCAGTTCAGGCTCTTTTCCCCCTGAGGTACCTTTTGACATAATTAAGCCACAATATCATAGTAAGTGCAGTACACCTTGATCATTTAACGGGTTGACTATGTAGAAAAAAATCAAACTTAACACTTACTCATGTTTAAGCTACAGTATGTAGATTTACATTCCAGTTTGATCATTTACTATAGCACCATGTTTGACTATGTAGAGTTTTGAAAGACATGTATAATAGTGTATTGCTGCCACCATGAAAAAAACAATAGTTTCTGTTTATAACAAGACAAATTCTCATAACGTAATGTTCATGTGTCAGCAAGATATTTTCATGTGATAATTAGGGATGCACAATATTTTTTTCAGCCAATAACCAATAATAACCTACTCCTCATGGCCCCCAGCACAATCGTGCTTCCTCTGTAACTGTGAGAAATGTCTATACTGCTGACAACATGTTAGCCTCTTTAGTTAGCATGCTGCTCTTCTTCTTCTTCTCTGTTTATTGGCAATGTACTGCGTCAATTAAGTCGATGAAAACAATTTGGCTTTGTAATATCAGCTGCTTATCAGCCATGATTTTATTATCAGAATAATGATAATGATAATAATAATAATAATAATAATAATAATATAAATCTCCCATAATCAATCGGCCTGATATATATTGTGCATCCCTAGTAATAATGACACGTTTTCTTGTTAATAATACATGACAAATTATTCTAAAATACGCAGCTTCTGTCATTGTAACAACCTATCATTCTATCTTGTTCTTAGCTTCCTCATTATTGCACAGAATCAAAATCATTACATCAACGTTATTGTTAGTTTTAATATGATGATGTGGTTAACAGAAAAAATAAAATTTTATGTGCCAGGATGTGGACTCAATAAACTGGCCCACCATCAACACAGACCAAAATACTGTGTCAGTGAGTCATTTGATCATTGTTTAATTCAGTGGTTTCCAACCGATGGGTCTTGGGTCCATTCTGAACGGGCTGCAAGTGACACGCAAATGTGTCAGGTTTGTAAACAAAACACCTTTGTTTTGAAGTACAGCAATTTTCTGGCACAGAGATGTTGTTTCCTGCTGTAGAGTGAGTGACTAACTGACAGCTATTAAACAGAGATGCCAAAGTAGCTTGATGACATGACCAATAACATGAATGAAGCAAAATACAGTATATTAAACTACACAGACCCTGAACTAATGAATAAGGAGAAATCTGGACCCTGTGGGTGAACCAGTCAGAAACAACTAGTTTAAATGGCCTTGGATTTATGTAAAGTCAGTGTTAAATTAAACCTGTTTAGCTTTCCCTGATCACAGAGCAGCCTCATCCACAGAGTATAACCCTCAGCAGTGAGTCTCAAACAACTACTGTATTATATGTACATTAATCCAGGACCAGGCAAGACCACAATACTGATAAATAAACTAAGCACAAAAAGTAAGGAAATTTGTGTTTGGTAGATTATTTCTTTGTTGTAACAATGCTTCTTGGCAATAAATCTTATACCGTTGGAAAACCTGTTTATTTCCCTTTTAAATGGTGCCACATTTGTGAGGAACATGCATCTGAGATAAGCAGCTGGTTGAGTATGTGGGTTGCGCCCATGAAAAATTTGCCAACCCTTCTCTGCTAATGCCAAACAGCTTTGTTTTTGCTGTTAACTCTTGTTTGGTGTTGTTTGATGGATTGGATGATTGAAGTCTGAAGAAAGTGGCAATCTAATAATTTATTCATTAGCATGTTGAAGAACCATACACAGCCACAACAGCCTGGCACCTCCTCCTCATGCTGGTCACCAGCCTGGTCACACACTGCTGTGGGATGGCATCTCATTCTTCAACCAGCATTTGTCGCAAGTCAGCCAACGTGGTTGTGTTGGTCACTCTGGCACGAAAAACCTCGCTCTGAGGGGGGCGAGCATTATCGTCTTTGGGGATAGAGCTTGGTCCCAGACTCATATGGGATTGCCACTGGTTGCAGAATTTCATCTTCGTATCTCTCTGCATTGAGATTGCTTCCAGTGATGACAAGCCTGTGTATGCCTATGTTTATGTGTATAGGTATTTGCATATATATACATATGTGTTTGCTCTTGCTTTGTTTTCTTATCGTATGTATTCTGTTGTAACTGTACTCTCGACATTATTGTAAATGAGGGCGGTCCCCCAATGATTTCTCAAGATTAGATAAAGGTTGAATGAATGAATGAATAAATGACGGAAACATATTTCATAGGCGTAACCCACATACTCAACTTCGCTGAAACAAAAAAAACTAAACAGGCTTTCCAACGGTATAAAATTTAACAAACACGAACAAAACATTTCCTGTTTTTGCCTTTAGGTAACACCTACAGCTCACTGATAGAAGCTCCACACTGCACTTGCATTTATGTAGTAGGCATGTCCAGTAATGGCTGCTGATAAACCATTCAAGTTTTAGTGCAAACCCAAAGATAAAAACCATTTACTCTAAAGATCCACCAGGGAGCAGCATGGCACAATGATAAGATGTTCATCAAGGCTTATCTTGACTGGTTTAGACAGGCTTTATTTAAAGGTACACATGAAAATATATAAATAAAATAACTGATTGTGCATAATTGGAGCTCTCCTTATGTAATGTTCAGTCTCCTGGTGTCTCCTCCATGTTCTTGAGACTGTGCTGGGAGACATAAACCTTCTTGCGACCACATGTATGGATGTGCCATCCTGGAGGAGCTGGACTACCTGTGTAACCTGATTGGGCTGCAGGTACCACCTCATGTTACCAGTAGTGACATGGACACTAGCAGAACACAAAACTAGAGAAGAATCCTTCAGTCTGATTGAACGAATTAGGGTCTCTACATCAGCTATGGACAGAAAAGACAGAACTTTAGCCATGTTAGATTTAACAGTTAATTTTTCTTTCTCCATATCACAACATTTGACCATAGAACTATATTGGATTTGTTCTTTCTTCTCTGAGAAGTCCGTTTTCTCAGTTTATTTTAAATGAAAGTAGGGTCACCATTTAGCACTCAGTGCTAGTTCTGTTCAGTGAACAGAACATTCCTTTTATTTAAAACAGACTCTTGCTATAAGAGGTAGCAAACTTGCTAACAGCAAACAGTTTTGATTTATGTGATTTGCTTTCCAGTCTCTTGCAGGCCCGCATAACATTCAGTTCTTCAGTGCAGACCATTTTGATTGTCCCATCATGGTTGACAAAGGTGCAACTGAATCCAGGAGACTAAAAAGGGCTGTTTTTAAGTCACTGGTACAGTTTCAAACACAACCTGCCCTGTCCTGACACGTTCTGATGTGTCAGGAGAGATGGTCAGTTCATAAACCACTAGGCTATGTAATAGAATCATGTCAAGGGTGCTACAGCTGCAGTGAGTAGGTTTACAAAAAAAACTAAGTGAAACCTGAAGTATCATAAGTGTCAGCAAACTTTACTATCAAAAGAGCCTTTATTGACCAAAAATAGATTAAAAAAACCTGTGTGGAGCTACTAAACATTTTTGAGCCTTACAATGTGGGTAACAGCCTTTTGAGTCTACATTAGCCCATCAACATTATTAAGTTTCTGTTTTATGTCTGTTGAGTTATTTTGGTCTTCAGCCTCAATGCCTGCCTAAAAGCATAGTATTACAATATTTTTGTGTAGCAATATCATATTGTCACACAGTGCCAGGTTTTTTTAAATTGTTAATATTACAAGTACAAATTAAACTTCAGGTAGTGTTCTAGAATAATTGTCATATTATATATAATAATATATCACTTGTTTTTTTTTTTATGTCCACTAGATACATCTCAAGTGAGATGAACAGACTGAAAACTTTATCTTATTAGAAAAAATAGATGTTGATAGAGTTTTCCTTTGGGGACATAATTTACATATAAATTAGTTGAAAAAAGGTGATAAATTGCAGTGTATTTTATCACAACACTCAGCATATTGCAACACATTTAAAATAACAAAAATACTGTATCGTTGAATCATAGATCTTCTGGCGATTCCCACCCCTATAAGTTAGTATCTCGTGATATGGGCTGCACAAATAAAACTGACTTGACAGAAAACACAGCTGTTTTTATTTCACAGAATACACAGCCTCATCCCGTTTGCAAAAATAATTCTATAATACACAAAATTGCTTCATCTGAAAAGTGTGAGAGTCTTCAGGTTTAAAACTATCACAAAGAGCCAGAGAGAGAGAGAGAGAGAGAGAGAGAGAGAGAGAGAGAGAGAGGGAGGGAGAAACACAAGGAATTCTGGCTAAAAGCAACATGAAACCCTACTGTGTGTGTGAAACATCACTCTGGGGCATGCAGCAAATATAGGATTTTGTTCTTACTTATAAAAATGTAGGTTCACATCAACAAGCTAATTACAAAATTCATACAAATGCAAACAGAGTCTTCATACCATCACATCAAGGACAGATTAGTCACCTACATGGGCGCAAGGTTCGTCCTCGTGTCATAGACCATTTTGCAGTTGTATTACGTCTGTCTTCATAATTTTTTTCTTTCTGTTAACCAGCAGGGGGCAGAGAGACTCCAAAACAAATGATGCTTCTCAACACCAAGGATGCTTCCTTGATAGATGCTAGGCAAGAACACACGTTGGAACAGGCTATTGAGTGCCCAGATGTGCATCAATTCTGGCAAATTATGCGTAAGGAATTATGCGTAGTTCATGCCTGCTGAGGATACACACATGCATGTCCTCGGTAAAATTTTAGGGATCCTTGACATTGATATTTGATGATGTAGCCACCTTGAAATTTAAGGATCCTTCCTTGACTTTGAGAAGCACCAATAGTTTCAGAAATAAAGCTGATATTCTGTAAGCTTATCAAGTTGTTGTGGCTCTTGTGTTAACAAACACCCAGCAGACATAGAGCAACATCAGCAACAAATAATAAGTTCAATTGTCTTTAGCTCTAGAAACACTCCAGCAACTGTGGTTTCCTGTGATTTTTTTTGGAAAGAACTCTCTTAATTCTCAAACTAATTATAGGGGAAATAGGAACCAAGAAAAGCTTAATTTAACTCCAAATACATGTTTGCTATTACTTACAATTGAAAACCCATTTCTCCATACAGGTATTTCTGCTTGCATATAGACCTATTTCAGTTTTGAATGTTTGGATTACCCACTGTGTATGGACTTCAAAGACGACAGTAGGTTACACAAACAAGTACTTGGAATTTAGTAATTAATTGGAGTTGTATAAAATGAACACTGTCTTTGTTTTTCCTGTTGTTAATACCATAGTTCTTTCCATTAAAATTATACCAGAAAATCATGGAATTATGGACCCATAAAATAAAGCATTATTGCTCTGGTTTGATTCACCATTTACATTGACTTTAAACTCTGTTATTGCTGTAAAGTTGAGCACATTCAGCATAATAAAAACACTGACCACAATTCTATTTGGGCAGCAAACAGATGATCTTACAGTGGCATGCACAGGTTTGGGCACCTGCAGTCAAAATTTCTTATACAGTGAATATTTAAGTGAGTATAAGACTAACTGATCTTCAAAAAGCATGAAGTTAAAGACATTCTTTTCACCATTTTAACCATGCAAATGTTTGGATGCCCCAAGACATTTGAGCTCTAAGACAACTTTTACCAGGGTCTCAGACCTTAATTACCTTGTTAGGGCAATGGCTTGTTCACAATCATCATTAGGAAAGGCCATGTGATGCAAATTTCAAAGCTTTATAATAAATACTCTGACTCCTGAAAACTTATCCCAACAACCAGCAGCCATGGGCTCCTCTAAACAGCTGCCTAGCACTCTGAGAACTAAAATAACTGATGCCCACAAAGCAGGAGAAGGTTATAAGAGGATAGGAAGGTGTTTTCAGGTAACTGTTTCCTCAGTTCATAAGGTAATTAAGGCAGGTCAGTTAACAGGAACTGTGGAGGTCAAGTTGAAGCCTAAAAAGACCAAGAAAATGTTCTGAGAAAGCTGCTGGATTGCTAGAAAGGCAAATCAAAATGCCTGTTTGACTGCAAAAGACCTGCAGGAAGATTTGTCAGACTCTGGAGTGGTGGTGCACTGTTCTACTGTGCAGTGACACCTGTACAAATATGACCCTCACGGAAGAGTCATCAGAAGAAAACCTTTCCTGTGTCCTCTCCACAAAATTCAGTATCAGAAGTTTGCAATGGAACACCTAAACAAGCCTGATGCTTTTTCGATGCAATGAGCAAAGGTATGTTTGGAGGGAGGATTGATCATACTATGGGCTTGTGTTGCAGCCAGTGGCACAGGGAACATTTCACAGGTAGAGGGAAGAATGGATTCAGTTAAATTCCAGAAAATTCTGGAAGAAAACATCACATCATCTGTAAAAAAGCTGTAGATGAAGAGAGGATGGCTTCTATAACAGGACAATGATCCTGAACACACCTGGAAATCCACAATGGACTACCTCAAGAGGCACAAGCTGAAGGTTTTGCCATGGCCCTCACAGTCCCCCAACCTAAACATCATTAAAAATCTGTGGATAGACCTCAAAAGAGCAGTGCATGCGTGATGGCCCAAGAATCTCACAGAGCTAGAAGACTTTTGCAGGAAGAATGGGTGAAAAACCCCAAAACAAGAACTGAAAGACTCTTAGCTGGATACAAAAAGTGTTTAGAAGCTGTGATACTACGTACTGCTAAGTACTGACCACACACGGTGCCCAAACTTTTGCTTCAAACCCTTTTTCTCTTTTGTTATTTTGAAACTGGAGAAGATTGAAATAAAGATGTAATCTTGTTTAAAATATTGATGGCATGTGTCATCTTGAACTTTTTGCCTCTTGGAAATCAGGTCATCTTTTACTTGCTTAGCTATTCACAGTTAACAGAATTTTGACAAGGGGTGCTCAAACTTTTGTATGCCACTGTATCTTATGAATTCTGAACAGGTGACCCTGAAGGTTTCATGGTGAACATCACAGGAACTTTAGGTCTGTGGTGTAGTCGAGGGTACAAGCAGGTATACAGGGTATACCCACCTCTTTTTATGGCTGTTTACAGTATATCCACCAACCAGCCAAAAAGCCATTGGGATACATGGGAGGGTATATCCACTTCCTCCTCTGTAACCTACCCATCTACCTATTAAAATACCCATCTCATCAACTACCACTACACGACTGCTGTAGGCTAACCTGGAGACCCAAACTCATAGTCACTGACCATCTGATCTAACAGCAGTAAAGCCAGCATTCTCACGGTGACGACAAACTTAACAGTGTTCACATCCTCTTATAATTTTTGATACATTTTACAAAGAATTGTGGTTTACAAATGTGTACAATGCATGTGCAATGATACCAATGTGACTGTACCATTTGAGAAACTGTATTCTACCAAATGTTTGATTCACATGTAAGAACAGGAACACATGTATGTTGTGAAATGGGCTCCGGTTAACCTATATGTTGTACTGGGAACTATGGTAAAGACATGCACTGCTAATGTACACATACATCAGAGAAAATACTGTAAGGAAAATAAATAAATAAATAAATAAATAAATAATAATAATATTAACTTAATGTACATAATCACAACACTAAATATGAAAATACAGTACATTTGAAAAACAACAACATTACAGTATATGAAAGAAAAGTACTGTCAGGAGATATATCTTAAGCAGCCACTGTGTCTATTGCAAATAATCTGGGGGTGTGTGGTGGTGTTGGTTTAGGCTAAGGCAGAACGTGTCCCAGATGGAAGATGATGGAAATTTCTGGCTCATTATCAAATAAAAACAATCTTATTAGGGACAAAGTTCCTTACACAAGATTTATACCTCTGCATCGAATTGAGGCGCTACTTATGTCTGCGTCAACACAGAGCCTAGGCTGTGACATATGGGCGAAGCCTGATGTGCACCTCCCCAAAAAAGAACCTACACACTACACTATGACAATAAAGCCCCCCACAAAATAGCATTTTAAGTCTTGTGTGTGATTCATCCTGGCTTCATATGAGTAGAGTAACTCTTCGCTAGCCACTAGGCTAATTTATACCATGTAAAATGCCACTGGCTTGTGCTAATAACGTTAGCATGTTGTATTTGTGGGGAAAATGTCTCCAGAAGAAGACAAGTGCTTTGTCTGTGAATGCTGTGAGTTATGTTGAAGCTGGTATGTGTGTGTGTGTGTGTGTGTGTGTGTGTGTGTGTGTGTGTGTGCTTGTAATTGAAACTGTAGCTATTATGTATAAGTGTGTTTTGGGACACAGGCACACCAACCCCAAGTATAAATGCTCACAAAGGGGTAGGCTATGGCATAGGCTCTGCATAGAGCTGACGTACATGTATAAATCCTAGTTGTTTTAAAAAGGACCTCATGTCCTCCATTCTTTGCTTTTTGGGGGACATTTTTTCCAAAGGTTACAAGAACAGTTGTTGACATTAAAATGACATGGAATGCAATGGTTAACAGATTAGTTAACACCTTAGTCCCATATTCCCATTGGAACTATTTGTTGTCAATTTAGGGACATATCATCTAAACAAAGTCAAACACATTTTTTTCAAAATGTACTATTGATTATCTTTAGTTTTAGTACAACATGTAGTTGTCAATCTGTAGTTTTTAAACATGTTTGCACTTCAGCACACTTTACAATTTACATATTCGGTTCTGATTGGACAGCTGTTTTCAGGGACATGTTCGTTTTCTGTGACAACCTGACATGTTGCTCCCATGCACCATATAGGACATTTATATAAAACTAAACTTTTCCCAACTCCCCACTGTTGCTTGTGTGTTGCACCTTTGCACCATTGACAGTTGTGCCTCCTTGCGGAGCAGATTTCCACTGACAATGACTGACACGTCGTTGCTTTTCTATCTTTGTAGCTGCATGAGTGAATACACCGCTTCAATCTGAAGAACTGTGATAAAAATCCATCCAAAGCTTTCGAGGTATTTTGCCCTTGTTTGCAATACACTCACATGCACGCACGCACGCACGCACACACACACACACACACACAAAATGGAGGTGGAAAGGGTAACAGAGGCAGAGACACACAAACATATGCTCACATGATTATTTACTAAAAGTGCCATGTCTGTGCATGAATGTGCATCTGTGTGATAAGTACAACTTAGCCATGCAGACGCACATGGGACTCCTATCATACAGGCGTGCGTTTGTACATTTAGGTGTGTGCATCCTGCGACTGCACAGGCACACACGCTTGCATGTGACTGTCCAACCAAAATCAGCACAGAAAAAAACATTTAATGTGATTAAAGCGGAAAAGTCAGTAAATCACTCTGCGCTGATCTATGTGAATCTTACATTATCTGCTGTCCACAGCTGCTTTATACTGTATGACAAACTTCTCCTTCAGTTTATAATCTCTGCAACATCTGAAGGCAGCAGGACCCATATGTTGATGAATTCACAGCCTTTGAGAAGCACTGCACTGGAGCGCACTGCCGTTACACACAGCCGTTCACTGAAAATGACACCAGGCTGTTTCAGTATAACCACAGAAACCTCTACACACATCAAACCGATCATGTACTTAGTGCATGTATAGGTCCAGTTTGTGAATGTGTGTGTTCAGACCTGTGTGTTATTGACTGTGAAAAATTGAATTTCCCCTCGGGGATTAGTAAAGTATATAAAATTTAAAAATTAAAATTAAAAAAATTTAGAAGTTGATATTCTGCTTTTTATAAAGGAGATGTCGGGTTACCAGGGCTCATCATAAAATCTTTTCAAACTTTCTTCTAAGCAAAAGTAGCATCTATTTTATCCCTGAAGCACACTGCAGTGCAAACCCTGCTGAGTAACTTTAATTACTAAACTATGTGACCATGTATGAGGTGAAACACATTAGAATTATTTTTTAAATACTGTCAGTGGGTTGTGCTGATGTGTGTCAATGTCATGATGCTCTAAACCATTTGGACAGTCCCTGAGTTAAAGCTTTCCATTTGCTGAACTCGTCATCACGTCTGTGATTGGCAGAGCTGTTTTAGAGCTATGACACCAGTGATGTGACTGGATCAGAGAGTGTTAAAAGATCACCACACCAGCTGATCAACTCACCTTCAACCAGCCCTTTTAGATGCTGCGCAGCTGCTGCACACACACGTACACATGCACATGCACATGCACAATGATGATACATACACATACATGTGTGTGTCTTCATGTCTGAGTTGTAATTATGACACACAGATGCGCATGAATACACACATATAGGACTTTTAGGAAATAATCACACCAGGGTTGATGCGTCTTATCCTCTGTGACCCTTTCCATGCCCCTTACACACATACATACACAAACACACACTGTCCATCAGTCAGCTTTGTCCTTCTTTCTTGGCGTGACTTTACTTGCCACTGCAGATCCCACTGCTCCGACACCCTCTGTAACCATAGAGACGCTCCCTTTGACCAGTCCTGCACTGGCTGCTGGCACACTGGTCACTGCTGTCTTGGTGAGCTCAAAACCTTTAGTTCCCACCCATGCAACGCCCCCCAGTGTGGCACCGACAACATTTCGTGTCATGCTGAAGAGGCCACCGCCCATTCTCCACATGACTCCTCCCTCTGGCCTGGGGTGGTCCTTATCTGTGTCTAACATAGAGAGACAGAGAGAGAGTCAGAGACAGTCAGACAGAAACAAAGGAGAGATACACAGATGGAGACAGAAAGACAGAGGGAGAAAGAGAGACAAGGCAGAGAGAGAGAGAGACACACACACAGACATGCACACACACACACACACACACACACACACACACACAAAGAGATAACGACAGACAGACAACCAAAGAGAGACAGAATTTACCTGTAATAACTCTAACTGTAATTTAAAATACAAATACAAATGTCTCCCCTTCTGTTCCTGAGATATGACAATGAATAATGGCCAGAAGAGTGTTTTTGCAGAACATCATTGTGTCACAGTAAAGCTGATCTTTGACCCTTTGACATTTGTGTCATATTTAAAGACTTTCTCTTAAGGTGTTCTTCACTTATTCACGAGAATGAGAATGTGACCTGACCTTTGACCACCAAAATCAAATCAGTTCAGCCTTGAGTCCAAGTGGACATTTGTGCCAAATTTGAAGAAATTACTTTGAGGTGTTCACAATGATGGGATGGACAGACAACCCAAAAACATCATGCCTACGGCCATGGCTATTGCAGGTGCGGAGGCATAAAACCACATTTGTCTCTAGTGATAATGACAATAGGCCCGTTTCCACCGTAGGAACATTGGGGTAATTTTACGGGGCCAGGGCCGTTGGTGCGTGTCTCCACCGCAGGAACCACCCCCGAAGGACAGAGTTCCGTAACTTTTACAGGGGCTAAACAAGTCCCTGCCTCGGAATAGGTACTCAGAATGGCTCCGAAAAATTCCTGGCTGGGGCTTGGGGATTACTTGGTGCTGATTGGATATACTCAAGGCGGGATGTAACGTCAACAGAAAGCGACAAAATAGCCGGCATTTTAAAAAATCAGCATGGTTGTGCAACGTTTATGTCACATCCAGAGCCTGGTAACTTTACAGGAACCTTCCTCCTACTCCGCCCTCTCAGTAGAGACACGGTGGTTGAGAGGGCCAAACGAGAGGACGTTCCTGTAAAGTTCCTGTCCCTCAAATAGTACCAGGAACTTCTTCAGCGGAAACGGGCCAAATGGTCCACATGATCAGAGCTGACGGGGGGTCCACTTAGGTCCACTCTGGTGTTAGACATACTGACAGACATACCTGAGACCATCAAGTGTGCAACAGGAAAAGGGTTTGGACCTGGCCTGACTTAAGTCCCAGGAAGGGTCTTGAATAGCAGGCACTGATTGGACCTGTGATGATCTCTTGTTCCTGACAACTAGTATATGGATGTAGTTCCTCACCATGTGGGAGTTCCTCTTGAAGGCAGGGGGAGACTTCCTCCTGTTCTCTGTCTTCACAGTTCTGGTGGTTGTTGAAGTCAACAGGAATTGAGCTCACCTCCTCCACCTCCTGCTGTGAAGTCAGCACCTGAAACACAGCATGAATCATCGATATTACAGAGTGGTAAAGTTCTGCACTGAGAAGCAAAACTATTTAGTGAAGAAGGAACCCTGAGGAAACCTGATAAAGTCTGTGAATATTCCTGATTGATGGTGTGTCTTGAAATGATGCTGTTTTTTATTATCTCAGGTAAAAGAATTCTTCAAAACAAATATAACATTGAATATATACTTAGTGAGAATTTTCAGTAGCTGTTACACAAAAACATTTTAATGCCCTGTGGGATAATTTTTTTTATTTCCAAAACCTGGCTGGATCATTTGTGGACAATCTGAAGATGCTTTGTAGCAAGTTTGGTGTCAATTGAGCAAAAAATGTGGGAGGAGATAGGTTTAATAAGTTTTTAAGTTTTTGCAAAAAACATAGGTGGTGGATCTTATGGAATTACCATGGTCTAGAGTGCCCTCTCAGCTCTTTGGACTCTCAGCATTTTTCCAGTTTGGAAAACACTCATATAACTAGAAAAGTGCACTCAGTAGAGTACAGATCTCCACTAAGCGGCTGCGTTTATGCTGTGGCTGCTAGAGCTGCATGGCCACTTTGGGCACTGCTGTGCCCATTGGAATTGACAGCAAAGAACGAAAACATTTTTTTTAATGCATCTTAACTTTACATCTTAACTTTTTGTCTTAACTTTAGTGGTTTATAACAAAACAGATATGGAATAAATTTCTATATGCTCTGAGACCTGACTTTTCTATGGATGTGAGTTTTTGAGCCATGACAAAGGCCAAAATGTGGCCTGCACCAGATAAGGTAAGGCATCTTGTTTTTTGCTGAGACAACACTTTTTGTCCAATGCTTTTGTGATATGATTTTGTTAATGAGTTTTGGTTTCTAGGTTAGGAGGAGTAAGAAGTGAGCAGTCTATGACAACATAATAAAACAAGACTTTCAACAACTGTAAATTATTACAACCATGAGAGGTCCTTGAGCATATAGTCATAAATGTGCATATAAAATATTAGGCAGAGCTTCTGACAGACTGATGCACACACTCACACATGCTCACACAACTAAACACATGACCCTCTCCAGGCTTATGCCAGAGGGAGATAATGCCAACCATGTATTTCTTCAAGTACCCACAGTACCAACATTACTGTATGTTACCTCAACCAGAAATCAATTAAATGAAGAAAAGAATGGATATTTACAAGGCAGGGACATGCGCACATGTGCACAGTCTGCCATACTTTATAATTCAATAATCCAGTATAAAGTTTTAAAATGACAAATAAATAGCTTACTATTGTAGACAGGCCAACAACAATAAATTAAAAATCAAGTATTTCTTAACTTTCCTTGTAGTATCAATGTTCAAATGCATTTTATCATTATGGTCAACTGTTCAATGTTTGCATGTCATGTTTGTGTTTTTAGGCATTTTATTGGGTTAGGTGTCAGGTAGGGTTGCAATGGTATGAGATCTTCACTGAACAGTAACCGTCTCAGCAAATACCGCAGTTTTGCGATATCATGGTATTACATAATTAATATCAGGTAATATAGGGTCCAAAGGACAGAGGGATGTCGTATGCTGTAAAGCCCTGTGAGGCAAATTTGTGATATTGGGCTTTATAAATAAAATTGATTGATTGATTGATTGATTGATTGATTGATTGATATCATTATCAGTCACAATGTGCCTTAAAGGGATGAGAATAAAAGGTTTACTTTGGTTTAACAAACATGTTATCACTTTAATTGAAACTTGAAACATTTTTTTAATTTAAAGTTTGTGTAAAAAGTCTCCTTTTTGAAATTAGCTAAAATAAAGGTTAGATTCTCTGTCTAGTTGTGTTTTTTTTCCAATACTGTAGATAAGCAATTGTAAATTGTATAATAACTGGAGGCACAATAGCATCAGCACATCATCAGTATTGGCCAATATCAGCTTTAAAATGAAAAATCTTAATTGGCCAACATGCTGTAATGTTAGTACGTCATTGTTATCAGCCAGCATTGGCTCTAAAGTGAACTATCAGAAAAGGCCAACATACTTTTTCTTATTTTGCACAGTGAATGAATATTACATACATTGTAAAGCATTCTGTTTCATGTCTCCATCTGCTGGTGGGCCATCACAATAAGAGTATGCATGTATAATATGATGTTAATTCCACTACAGAAGAGACTTGATGACCACTAAAATTAGGTGAGGACAAAAATGGACATACTGACATCGGTATTGGCTGTCGGCCAAATCAAATGTTACATACTGGCATATCGGCAAAAAAAACAATATCGTGCATCCTTATTTAATACCTTGAAAACAGAATACTGCTGCAACCCTAGTGTCAAGATGACATTGTAAATTTATTATTTACTGTAAGTAATGTGGAAATATCTGTTGCTTATATTGTATATTTTAATATGGACCCCAAGAAGAGCAGTTGTTGACAACAAAGTAATTAATGGGGATCCAAATAAACAATAAACACTATAAAAAAGAAACTTCCTATTTAGCTCATTACTATAGCCTATATAATTTTCACGTGTATATTTCCTTATTTAGCACTACAGTGATATACTGCAAAAGGTCCGTAAAGCAAATACCCATCTTTCAGAGTCAAGGGGACAAAAAAGAGAGAAAAAAACCCCTCAATATATCATATATCCAGAAGGTTACAAAGTGTGAAAACTGTGAACAAGTTATTCTTACGAATCAACTTATGTAGGTATATGTAGCTGAGGCCTACATAGGATTAGATGGAGGAAGTCGTCCCCTGATCATAATCAATGTACTGATGAAATTTAGGTATATGCAGGATGATGACGCATAAAACAACAAACTGCTGGGAAAAATTCAATGTTAGAATGGCCAACTTTGTTGTTTTAGCACAAAAATGAAAATGCTGTTAAGTAACAAGAAGCTCCCGAGCTCAAAACGAGCTATTGAACTCAATGAAACAAACTAAATTCCCAACCCTGACTCATTCATGGATTATCTAGAACAGGGGTAGGCGCCCTGCAACCCTGGAGCCACATGTGGCTCTTAAGACCCTCTCCAGTGGCCCCCTCTGGCTTTGAAAAAAAAAATCATGCGGAAATGAGTTACGAGTACTTTAACATTTTAATTTTCATCTTTATTGTAGGCCTAAAGTAAATTTTAATTCTCCAATTGTAAAAATGTGTAGCTCATACACCAAAACAGTGCATAGATCCATACATCTACGGCCTGGCGCCTTTTCCTTGCAGAACCACAATTAACCTCAGTGGGGGCTTATCTCGAGTCTCCCTCACTAGGAAAGCTATGGATTCCAAATTCAAAAAGAAAATAGAGGAAAATAGAGGATTTCATTGTGTGCAAACTAATTTATTTGCTTTCTCCGCCAACACTACAAAGTTAAATTACCAAAAAATCATAAAATCATAAAATCACTGCAGAGTTACCACCTTCTGGTAAAACATTTTAAAGAATGATGAATGCTTATTTACACCTAATTTAGACTCAGGCCTTTGTAGACAGATGAACATATGACTATGAATATATACTAGAAAATCTCATATTTTACACCCCCCTGTATTTTCTCAGGAGGCTCAGATCTTTCAACGTCTGCAGAAGCATGTTGCAGAGTCATCTTCTACACTGTCGAGTGCTGGGGCAGCAGAGTGAAAGCAGCTGATGCTAACAGACTCAATAAGCTCAGCAGGAAAGCTGGTTCTGTCCTGGGGGTGGAACTCAAGTCTTTGGTGGAGGTATCAGAGAGAAGGACACTGAGAAAATTACTCAGTATTCTGGACAGTGCCTCTCACCCCCTGCATGCCACTCTTAAGTCATATCAGAGCACATTCAACTGTAGATGGAGAAACCATCAAACTATAACTCCTCTTGCTTCTGTCGGGAGAAGAGCTGAAACAATAGAAACTGACAACAATATTCACCACTATTATATTCGTCACTACTTTTCAGTATCTTTTACAATATTTTTCTCAACATCATGTGCAATATTACTTTTCAGTATCATGATCACGTGAATGTATTGCAATATCATTTTCTCAAAATCAGCACATAAATCATCAGGAGCAGTCTGCTTCTTTCCACAATTTGAGTTCATTTTTAGTAACTCTTGTACTTATCTTACTTCTGTTGTTACTCTATTAGGCAGTGGATTTTGCTTTTTCTCCTTTAAAATACATCTTATCCTGTATAGTAGAATATTTTGCCAGATATTTAATTCACTTTAAAAAAAAAAACTAAAAAAAAAACTGGGCCCTTTCGAGTGACCCTGACCCAAGGAACCCACTGGTTGTTCTGGTTATTCTTTTCTGTTCTGGTAACATTATTTGCTGTTTCTGTAATTTAAAGCATTCTCTGGCACAAGAATTTCCTTCTGGATAAATAAAGTTATATTAAATTAAAATGAATACATAGACATAGTATTAGGACAGTTTACTGGTTGAATAAATCTCAAGAATAAGGCAATTCAGATGAAATGTCACCATTCACTAGAGCACACCATATATTGGTTAGAAGGAAATAAAGGGAGTGGGGGCATCTTCCTCTATCTTATATGTTATTACGCAAAGTAACCAGTAAAGGCTAAGTAATGTAACGTTAGTGATGAAAAAAGTAGGCGACTATTTCCCTTTAAAATGTAGTGGAGTATTAGAATAAAGTAGAAAATATATTTTCAGTAAATCCTCAAAAGAACTCCAGCCTCTCGGGTAAACTGATTCACCATCTCATCGTTTCTTTTTTAATGGTATCATTACAACAAGAGGACAAATTCATTCATTCGCTCACTGTCACATTATTTGTCACCCACATGAAGTGTTACCGTCCGCTGCTGGACTCGCTGTGTTGACAGTTATCATGTAGCGGCATGTCTGCACAGCTGAATCACATTTTACAGCAGCCTAAAACATGAGTTGGTTTTACCGCAGTGAGTTAACGTTATCTGTGCCCCTTATGTTAGCTTGCTCTGAGCGACACACACAAAACGAGACAACACACACACACACACACACACACACACACACACACACACACTGCTACACGGATATCTGCTGTCTTTACTGTTGTCTCTATTGGCAGCCTGTGACGTTACTGGATATCAGCGTCACCACTGACACTACAGTTCTGGCTCTGCAGAAGAACAAGACCAAAGAATATCTCACCTCCATCCCGTTAGCTGCTTTCAAAACGTTTCCTCTGTTTATGCTTTTAGCGCTTCTGCTTCTGTTGTTTTGCTGTCAACCCGAAAGCGGAAGTGACGTAGGGTTGTTTACTGTGTGGTGGTAGGAGCAGCAGCAGCACTATAGCATCATTTCGACCATCGCTGCAGATTTATTTTATCCTTGAACTTGTATTCCCTGACTTATTCTGTACATTTGCCTCGTGGAAAAAAACATATATATATACAATAAAAAAGTAGTGAGATTAAAAACGAAATTCTTAAATTATCCAATATCACCCAAAGCTAAAGAAATTCATTTCCAATGAAATTACAAAATGCAGTGGTGCTAATGCTCAAGCTGAATAGCACTGAATACACTGCAATGCTCACTTGAATAATACCATGCATGCATGAATGATGAGGGATATTTGAAGGTGTTTTGAAAAGCAGACACTGTACTGCAACACTGGCTCTAATGTGTATGAATGCCAATGAATAGTTCAATGAGACCAATACTGTGGAATATTTCAAAGTTTTTGAAAGAAACGTGTAAGAAGAAGGCGAATTAGCAGGAACAGATGGAAAGCTGGAAATGAGCTTTGTATGAATATTATTGAAAAGTTGAATGATACCAATACTGCTGAAGATTATAGCCTGTTAATACAGGGTTATATAGACAGCCAACTTGCTGAACACAGAACATTGGTCTCTCCATCCAGCTGATTAGAAGATTAATTATTTTACATTTTTTAAATCTTTATTCAAAATATTGAGATACATGAAGGTTTATTTCGTGGAGATTTGACTTCTTAATAGCCTAATTCTTATGAGGGAGAAATAAGTAGGGGAGACCGGGGATGGTTGTAACAAAGGGATAGTTGTAACACTCTTAGTTTGGCCAATTAGAAACGAGCTGTGGTGACATCATCAACATAGTCCATGCCCATTTACAATTGGAGCTCACTGGTGAAGCCACGTGTCTCTGAGTCCAAGTTTGTCTGTTCTAGAGCCAAAGAACAGTTTTTCAGGTGAGGAACCAAACATTTTCATCACAATTGTTTTTTGCATAGTGTCCATTGTGTTGTATGTACAATTGTGTCACTTACATAGGTTCAAGTAGTAGTTTCTCTAGTTTAATTTGACGTGTTTCATTAGTGCTAGCTTTGAAGCTGAATGCTAAAAACGGTTAGCTCTTTCATGGCTGCTAGGCATAGGGAGGGTTGTAACAGTCCTTAAAAAGTGTAGATTTTGGGCCCACGAAGCCTGCACCCCAGGCAAGGACATCTACATTTGCCACAACTGCCAATCAGATTAAAAATAGGCTATAGGTACTATGCCTTAGTTTGCTCAGATAATAGTTACTCTTCGAAAGTGTTTATTGTTCAACTGTTCAAATGCTGTTCAAACGTCAACCTTTTTTGTATTTATGTCATACATTTCTATTAATTTTAATATTAAAATTATTGTATTCTTATTCTTTCTGTATTGTTCCTTCTTTATTATTCACTGAAGTGCTTGAATACATTTAGCCTATTGTAAATCTTTTTTAAGCACAATAATTTAATTATTACATCCATCCCCAGCTAGTGTTACAACTCACTGGGGTACGTTGTAACAAAATATACCTCTTTGTATTTGACATTAATTTCCATAATCTGTGATGGTGTAGTAGAGGTCAAAGTGTGTGTTATTTATAGCAGACAAATATGGGTACCATGTATCAAAATTTAAAGGAATAGTTCACCCTTAAACAAAATTCAGTCATTATGGACTCACCCTCATGCTGATGAGTAATCCGGTGTAGTTTTTTTCTTCCTCAAAGTGCACCTGGATATCCCTGGTGAGCCAGTGCTGCTGCGGAAATCCTTACAATGGGCGTCAATTGTGACTGAAATGAAAAGGTCCATAAAACTACACAAAATCTTTGTAATATTCCTCCATACTGCTCGTCCGCGACAATCCAAGGGTCCTGAAGTGGGAACATCCAGAGTTCACTCACAACGTCATTTAGTACATGTAAATACCATAAACAGTGGCTATGCTCTATTTGCCCGGAGGCTCACTCGCACGTGCTCGCCCGTCTACGGCATTCACTCTGTGGCCTTTTGAACATTTGAAATCCTCCGGTGAAAAGTGTTCACTACAGACCCGGGTTGCATGTACGTTGACGGTGTTGATATCACGATGAAGAGCAATCAGCCATAGCTGTAGTCGCCATATTTCAAGCAGGCCACAGAGTGAACGGCATAGACGGGTGAGTACACGCGAGCGCGCCTCCGGGCAAACTGAGCATAGCCACTGTTTATGGTATTTACATATACTAAATGACGTCATTACGAGTGAACTCTGGATGTTCCCATGTCAGGACATTTGGATTGTCACGGACGAGCAGTATGGAGGAATATTACAAAATTTTTGTGTAGTTTTATGGACCTTTTCGTTTCAGTCACAATTGACGCCCATTGTAAGGATTTCCGCAGCAGCACTGGCTCACCGGGGATATCCAGGTGCACTTTGAGGAAGAAAAAAACTACACCAGATTACTCATCAGCATGAGGGTGAGTCAATAATGGTTGAATTTTGTTTTAGGGTGAACTATTCCTTTAAGAGCTCTAACAAAAAAAACCCATTGAGTTACACTTGCTCAAACAAAAAGTGTTACAATGATACCCGGTCTCCCCTATGACTAGAGGTTTGTGGATGTAATGAACCATGACCTAACCTTTAAGTGGAGTAACTTTAATGTCTACAATCAGTAAGGGGTGACGCTTTACAGATGATAAAGCCAGGCACACCCAAATATGTAAAAAGCTTGACTAATGAATGTGAATAGACACCTCGTGCAGATTAATAAATAGAGCAGTGGAGGTAGTGAGAGCACCACTGTCCTTCTAACAGACCGCTGCACCCTGCAACAGCCACACAACAGGTTTACGACGAGACATGAGTGCAGCTGGAGGCGCACACATGCCAAGACCTCTCACTGCAAACATGTCTGTGGGCCACCTCTCACTGCTCAGGAATTATTTTTATTGACTTCTAGGAGTATTTTTCAATGTGTGGGGTGTATCATAGGTTATTGTTTTAAGAGACTTTCAGACATTCATCTGATTCGGGGGAATCAGACATTTCCAACATTTTCATTAATTTGGTAAAGTAGATGGATCATTTGGATTGCGCTGTCTAATCTGCTCCAGGTGTGACACCAGTTCTCTTTCGCGTTTGTCCTTTTATTTCTGTGTTGTTTCCATGTTTCCTTGTCGCTGCATCTCCTTAGATTTCTTGTATCTTCTGGTAAAACATCATAGGCTATTACCTTCAGCCATTTCTTGTTTCCTCTTTACTTCCAGATGTTGGGACGTCTCCTCCCAGCGGTGCTGCTCTCACTGCCCGTCACTCTTGTTAAAGGTGTCGCCAAACTGCTTCGGACCTTGACAGACAAGAAGGACACGATCATCGGCGTCTCGGTGGAGTGCGGCCGCTGTTCCCTGGGACCTACCCGCGCGAGTGCGCGCCGTGTCTGTCGGGCTCGTTCACGGAGCTGTGGAACCACATCGGCAAGTGTCTGCGCTGCGGGATGTCCGGACAGTAGCAGGTGGTGAAGACGCCGGGCTCAGCACAGAATGACTGACTGCCAGTGTGAATGTAGACCGGGATTCTACTAGCTACAAGAAGTGGGACATGTGCCTCCGCCACATCGAGTGTCCGTACGCACAAGGGGTGTTGACCAGAGGTAGGCTGCACCAATTGCTGCCTTTCCTGCAGTAATTCATGGTGTAAATGTCTTAAAATAAAACTCCTCTGCTACTTCATGTAGTCACTGAAGGGGCAACGCATATGTTTGACATATTGAGGGGGAGTGTCCCCTGCACCTCCCCTGCAGTCTACGCTTTGGCACAATTTATATTCCTGATAGCCTAGAAAAACAAGAGCACCAAGGGACTGTTCCTTACTTATGGGGGGAGGGGATGGTGGAAAAAAAGTGGCAGGCATGTCAAATAATTTTTTAAGCACTGGGGAGGGACTGAGGATTTTTATGTTGTCTTTGGGGAGGGGCATACAAATTTAAATGGTAGGGGTAAGGGAAAAATAGATACAGCTGAGTACTGCAATATTTTTGTGTGGCAATATCGTCTCATCACACAGCACCAAGTATCCATTTTTTTCATTACACAGATTATTAATATTAAAAATAGGCTACAAATTAAACTTAAGGAAGCCTACTAGAGTAATATAACAAATTGCTTTTTCAGTCCACTAGATACATTTTACTGTTTCAACACAACAAAGTGAGATGAATAGACTGTCAACATCTGTATTATCAAATATGATAAAGTTTTCAAAGCTGTCCTTTGGGGACATAATTTATACTTGGAAAAGGGTAATAAATCTCAGTATATCACAATATATTATATATATATATATATATATATATTGTATCGCAATACTCAGCATATTGCAACATGTTTAAAATCGCAATAATATTGTATCATGACTGAAGTATTGTGATAGTATCGTATCATGGATCCGCTGGTGATTCCCACCTCTATTAAATGGCTGTACTTTGTATTTATCTTACCGCCAATTTTTAATAAAGTTGTGCCTTCCAAATGTTTTCTTTAAAATGGCAAAAATAACACCATATGTCACTGCCAAGTGGATTTTTACATTTCCAACAGTCCTCGGACACATCATGTGCGGTGAATGCCTCCATCAGGAAAAAACAACAACAACAACAAAAAAAAAACCATAACCAAATCTGAACTTAAAATAGTGATATTTCAACAAAATCACTTAATTTGGCAAATCAGGTTCATGAGCTTCCAGGGAATATAAAATATACTCTGTGATTTTACAACTGACAATGTAACAAAGTTGAAAATACTATAAAAAATCGTTTTCCACCAGTCACTCAAGGAGGCTCAAGGAAAAAAAATTTAGCTTTGGGAAGGTGCACCCCAGCAACCCCCTCCTCTGATTAATAAAGAACAGTTCCTAATACCCCCTAAGTGATGCTGTAAAATTCTCTTAAAGCATCAAAGGTGGACCATATGATGCCGATTAAAGCAACTTAATTCATGTTAACTTACTCAAAATGTAATTTGACTCCAGGGTCCATGATGCATTACAGGACTCTGAGGGAGTTCAGTACATGTAGTGGCAACACTGATTGCTGCTTTGCATTATTATTTCAGAAACTATTTCTACAGAATACCTTTTTATTGAGTTGAAAACTTGCCCTTAAATTATTGTATTTCATAAGACTTCAAGTTTGTTGTTGTTAAGTTGTCCCTAATCTTAATGGATGTGACCACATATAGTAGAGCAGGCTTTAAACTTGATTTAAAAGACTGAATGAGAGATTTGAGTTTTGACATATTATAAACTGAAATTTACTGCCCTCCACAGGCAAATAGCTTTTATTACATTTACAGTGGTTTACACAGGAGTACACACTTTTATTACACAGCCACAACAATCTGTGGAGTCCACCTATGCACCAGCAACGTTTTTAATGTTTGATGCATTGCAGGAAAGTAATGTGCACTACACTGCTGCTTTTCTATGGCTGTTTTTAGTCAACATGCCAGTTTCTTACATATATACTTCCACAGTGTTTTGCTGCATGTAAAGACTGTGAAATCTGTTGCTGTGCTGACAGTCAAAGCATGACACATCCTGGACAAGAAGACATAAGTGACTCTCCTCCTTCAAAAAGTTAATGTGCATGTCTCCTCCAGGTACACCTAATGAGGACACAGTATGCCACAGCTGAACCAGTGGCACCTTCTCTAACACCGTCTCTGCTCACCAGAACTGCACACTACACAAAAAGTTGCAACGCTCCAGGCCAGGAGTTCTGTTAAGTTCATGCAGGAAAAGGGGAACAAGCAGTGAGGAAGGTAACCTCAACCAGCAACGAGTTTGAACTTGCTGAAAATCCATCACTGTTATGATTTATTCCCTTTTGGTTTTTGTGCAAGGTACATTATTGTCTTGTGCTATTGAAGCTAGCTGTGTTCAAAGACCTTCTGACGTCCAGTAAAGATTTGAAACTCAGCTAAATTTCCACTGTACTCAACTGAATTTAAAAGCCCTTTTGCAAATAATTGTAAATGACTTCCACATGTGAAAATCTGCAGAAATTAGGTCATAAAAGTGTCTCTACTCCAGTATTATGTGAAGGACTTGTTCTGAAGTTATGTTTACATATCAGTTTCTGACTATCTTCTTTATTTCCTGTAGATGGAGGCATCCGAGGGAGTTGTGTGATGTGGGGAATGGAGTAGATGTAATTGGATGTAATTTCAGGGTAGGCTAAGGTAGAAAATATTTGTTATAGGTGCCAAGTTTGATTTGTCCAATGTTTATTTGTTTATAACTTTAATGTTTTTGTATGTAGTTCAAGAATTGCTGGCCTTTTTGAGATGCACTGTCAATACAGGCTTCATTACTTTTTGCATTAGTTACAGGAGAATACCGGTCAATTAGAGAATCAGTTCATTCACTTATATGTGCATCAAGCTGATAAATATTCCCCCCTTTTAGCTGTGAATTTCAGTTTTTGTGTGGTTCTTAAAATTGACCAAACAATCTGAACTTGATGTGTCACGTTACTTGAAATGACCTGCTTAGAAAATGCAATTTCTGAAGAAATTGCGGCTGTGAATGCTCAAGCTGAATATATAATGCTACGCTGTAATGCCAGCTTAAAACGTTAAATAATACCATGTATGAATGATGAGGAATATTTGAAGGTTATTTGAAAAGCTTGTGCTACTGATGCTTGCTTTAATGCGTCTGAATGTCAATAAATAATTGAATGAGACCAATACTGTGGAAAACGTCAAGTTTTTTTAAAAAAAAAAGCTGTAACTACACTGCAGTGCTTGAGTTATAGTACTATTAATGTATGAATGATTTGGAATATTTTAGATTGTTTGAATCTGAAATACACTGCAATGCTGAAGAAGGAGAAATAATAGGAATAGGAATTAATTGCGAGCGTCATCATCAGAACCATGAACAAAGTAGGCTGCTTCATATGATATGAGATGAAACGGTAGCGACAGTGCTTTGTAGACGAGACAGTAAAATGTCAGTGGCCCAGGATGTAAACGACAAACTGTAATCTTAAAACATTGAAAACACCATAAAAAATTCACCGCCACCCGAGATTTAAATTACTTGGAGGTATCACTGAGCTATGGGCCTATGTGAGTATTATTGCTGTTTAGTTGGAAGATGATAATACTACTCTGAACATGTCACATAAAACACTTTAAGGTAACTCAAGACTGTTTCTGCTGCTGAAGTAAAGACTTGAAAGGTAGTTTATGACCAATGAGGTCTATCTGACTGAAATATGGCATTTATAATAACAAGAGCCTATTAACAGTGTGTGAATTATTTTACTAATGAAATATTACCTGTTTTATTCTAGTTCTCATCACTCAGGCGTCTCATGTTGTTTTGAGCTGCAGTGATGGAATCAGAGTGTAAAAGTAGCAGCACTGTCAGCGATCACTGCAGACTAAAATAAACTTCATAATTTCAAATAGTGTTTAGTGTTGCAAATGATCCCTCCATTTGTTAGAAGCTCTGTTTTAAAACCAGTGGAAGTAGAGCCCTGGAAATATTAAATGATTCGACTGACCTATAACAGCATGTAGGCTCCTGTTTTTAACCTGTCACTCTGGACTTTCATTCATGGATACTTTTTTCTTCAGTGATCTGATTGGTCAGATTTTGGGATGTTGACAGGTTGTGATGCGATACTCTGAAGTTAGCCATCTCTGAGCAGGTTAGGTGTACCTATTTATCCTGGTAAAAAGAGAACCAGGTTCATAGCACTGAAAAAAGAGTTAACCCCAATTTACCTCGCTAACTCCAAGTCCTGCTTTGTAGTACAGGCCTCTGTGCCTGAACAGTGTCCAGCAGAGTCAACAACTCTGCAACAACAGAGGACAACACAAGTTCACATGATGTCCTCTGTTGACAGCATGAGGGGAGCTTTTTGTTTTTTCCCTCTCACTCTCTCCATCGTGTGGCCCTTCAGCAACCTGACGCCCCGAGTGTTCGCCTGTACCGCCTGTACCGCCTGTACCAGCAGCAAGGCCCGGATCTGTCTCTGTCCTCTCTCTGTCCTGCTGACAGCATTACTCGGTCAGACTCATGCAGACATTTGTCTCATGGACACAGAGACAAGAACAGCATGAAATATCAGCACATTAATCATCAGCTCTGCACTAACAGGAAATGATAACAACCGTTTGAACATTCATCCGCACACATTCTGTCTTTTCTTCTCAGCACTTTTTAGGACTGAAGAGGAAGTATTTAGGAGATTGACTTCAATAAGAATACTTATACCTCACAGTTTCAACAGAGTGGTGCAGTGTTATCAGAAGTATTAAGTAAGTAGAGGGGACCTCAGAATTGCATCTCTGCTATTTGCAGATTATGTGGTTCTGTTGGCCCCATCACACCGTGACCTCCAGCGTGCACTGGGGCATTTTGACACTGTGTGTGAAGCAGTTGGGATGAGAGTCAACACCTCAAAGTCTGAGGCCATGGTTCTCTGTGGATTGCCCTCTCTGGGTTGAGGAGTTGGGAGTTCAAGTATCTCTGGGTCTTGTTCACGAGTGAGAGTAGAATGGAGCATGAGATGGATCGGCGGGTCGGTGCAGCTTCTGTGGGGATGTGCGTGCTGTGCTGGTCCGTCGTGGTGAAGAGGGAGCTGAGCTGGAAAGAGAAGCTTTTGATTTACTGGTCCATCTATTTCCCAACACTCACATGTGGTCATGAACTCTGGGTAGTGATTTTAAGAATGAGATCGCGGATACAAGCGGCAGAAATGAGTTTCTGGGCTGGGCCCAGCCTTAAAAACAGGGTGAGGAGCTCCGACATCTGGAGGGAGCTTGGAGTAGAGCCGCTGCTCCTTCGCGTCGAAAGGGGTCAGTTACGGTGGTTCGGGCATCTGACTAGGATGCCTCATGGGCGCCTCCCGCTGGAGGTGGCCCCGGGCACGTCCCACTGGTAGGAGGCCCCGGAGTAGACCGAGAACACACTGGAGGGATTACATATCTCGTCTGGCCTGGGAACGCCTTGGGATACCCCCCGGGGGAGCTGGAAAGCACTGCTGGGGAGAGGGATGCCTGGGGTGCTTTGTTCAGCCTGCTGCCCCCACAACCCGGCCTTGAAAAAGCGGATGAAAATGGATGAATGGATGGATGGATGGATGGATGGATGGATGGATGACTTTTGATTACTGATGCAGTGACCCCTGAATGTTGTGTTTTATCCTGGAAAGCACTAGTTTCCAAAATGAATGGGTAAAACTGAGAACAGACTCTGAAACTGGCACATTGTATTTCAAAGTTGATCGACTGGTTTTGAAAAATCCAAGCTCTAGATTTTGAGATTAAGATTTCTGATTGACTCACAGATCAGTATTCTGGATTCTGGATCTGACTTGCCAAAGAGCAAAACCAATATGTAGAGCTGCATATTGAATTTGGAACTTCCTGACTAGATTTGGAAATTAGTGAATATTTGGGTGGATGATCAATAACTTAATAATCATAAATGAAATGATAAATTTGTGCCTTTACTATGTCTTCATTTTGCTTGTCAGTAATTGAAAGTCAGACTGATATAGCTGATGTAAATGGGATTATTAGTACTTTGATTCTTGCTTTGCACCTTAACAAATTTTACATTTACAAAATTAAAATTATTAATCATAATAATGTTGAGACAAAATCCTGCCTAAGCCACTATCACCAACGCTTGTATTTAAAATACCATTTGATTTACCTACCTCTACCTGAACTGTAGACTTTTCAGACCACAGCTCACTATTCCACTTTGTATCAGTCCTTTGTAAGCTTGGGCCCATAATTGATGGTAGTGATTCTGGAGGACATGGCTTGCATTTGTAGATGAAGTGATGAACTGTGTTTACTGAGAGTGGTTTTCCAAAGTGTGTCTGAGCCCATGTAGTAATATTGTTCATACAGTCATGTTGGTTTTTAATGCAGTGCAGCCTGAGGGGTCAAAGGTCATGGGCATTCAGTGTTGGTTTTCAGCCTTGCCCCTGACATGCAGAGATTTCTCTGGATTTTAATGATATTATGGATCATAGATGGTGAAATCTATAAATTCTTTGCAACTTTGTGTTCTTAATGCAGTTTTTCACAAAGTGACCATCTTTGCTTGTTAACAACTGATGATGCCCCTTTCAATCCTACTGATACTATAATATGTTACAAATCCAATTCAATTTTATTCAATTCAGTAAATTTGTAATTTTTTATTTATACTTTATTAATCCACCTGAGAGAAGATTCAATTTTTTCACTCTGTTGTCATTAACACACAGGTCCAAAATACACAGACATGCAACAGGACCTACACATGTACAAAGTGGAGAGATGTCAGAGTTAGGGGGCTGCCATGGACAGGCGCCCTGAGCGGTTGGGGGGTCCAGCCTTGGCTTGCTCAAGGCCACTTCGGCAGTGCCCAGGAGGTGAACTGGCACCTCTCCAGCTACCAGTCCATGTTCCGTATTTGGTCTGGACGAGGATTTGAACAGGCGACCCTCCAAGTCCCTATGGACTGAGCTACTGCCACCTAAATGTCAGTAAAATGAATTACTTGTGTTTATCAGTGGAATGTTCCATAACTTTCCCAGTCTTTTGTTACCTTTGGCCCAAATCTTTTGAAATGTGTTGCAGGCATCAATTCAGAATGAGTGCATAGTTACAAAATAACAATAGGTTTATCAGTTTGAACGTTAAATATCTTGTTTTTGTACTGTATTAAATTGAATATGAGTCAAAAAGATTACAAATAACTGAATTGTGGTTTTATTTACATTTGACTCAGCATCCCAACTTTTTTGGATTTGGGGTAGTACATACAACAGAAGCATGTTTTGTGCTGCTTATTCATGTCTATAATCACTGTGAAGGGTACATTTTATATGTGTGCAACAATTTTAGGCTAGCCACTAAAATCAAATCTAGCGCAAATTTCTTAAGGGTTGCACAGTTACTGTAGTGTCTTCCTGAGGAACTCAACCAGGAGGTGATGAGGGAAACCAAAATCCATCTGAATCACCACATAACCCTACAACACAAAGAGAGAAATGGAGAGAGAGGAGCAATGTGAATTAGTAATACAACACAAATACGGGCACCTAACAACATGAAAAAAAGTCAAGAGAACACTCACATCCCGGGAAAGCACCTCTGGGTTAAAGATGTCAAATAGGTTAGCTCCCTGTTTGTCCAGCAGCCTGGTTAGTTCAATCTCCAGAACTGGAAAACATGCCAGAAAACCACAGTATTACACACCACTTTACCTCTTTTCCACAACTGGAACTAAACAAAACATAATGCAACATGTAGCCAATACAGGTTCTACTTTAATTTCATTAAGCTACATTTTGACCCTGTTAGAGGTTGATACTCCAAGTTACAGTTATTTTCAAGCAGAGTCAGCTGTAAATTTTGATTTGTAATGCAACTGCTTTGACTTATCAAAACTACAAATGCACTATTGCAAAAACAGAACAATAGCCACAATTTTACGATAGGATTTGCCACAGCCAACAATTGAAAATAAATACACAGCATTGTAGTCCCTTCATGTTTCAGAAAAAGACTTGGTGGAGAAAAAGGTGGAGAATGGAGGATGAGTTGAGGACTCTTACAGTTGGAGGAAAAAACCTGCTTGCTGCTGCTCTGCCAGACAGCAGTAATTTGAACAGGCAGTTATTAGGGTGGGTATTGCCCTTCAAAATGCTTTGGGCTCTGCTCAGACACCTCACCTCTATGGTGCTCAGCAGTGTTGGGCAAGTTACTCTCAAAATGTAATATATGACACATTACAAGTTAGTAATAAGTTACTGTACAATATTACCCTCTGTGTAGAGTAATAAGTCACTTATTACACCACTTTGCATTAGTTTGTTCAAAATGAGCTCAGAAGAACTACTGTTGATTTTAAATGGATGAGGGTCATGTTGTTTCACAGCAGGTAATCAAAGCACATAAGCTCCTGTTTATTATAGTTAATTTCAAATCCAGATCCAGATGTGCTAGTCACTGGCACCCTTCTATAATGTGGTGTGTAATGACTTCGGGGGATTATTTTTCTGGTGCCACACTGGCGAAGATGGAGCAGTGTGGATCAGTGTGGATAAATTTAAAAACTGAAAACAATAAAAAGTTCATTTCAGGTGGTAACGTGTTACGTGACATTGTACATGTAATAATATTACCTGATATCCTGTTGGTAACACGTTATATTACCATGTAACTGCTAAAACATAATATATTAATGTAACCTTTTGTAAGACATTACCCCCAACACTGATGCTCAGTAGATGGGTGCCAGTGATGTTCTGAGTGGTTTTAATCACCCACTGCTGAGGCCTCCTGTTAATTTGTAGTGTTTCCATGATTTTAAAAAAAAAAAGTTATTAGCTCCTTGGTTTTGCTGATGTTGAGTAGCCTACTGGTTGTTCTCTGAGTACCACAATGCAAGATTTTGTTATTTACTCCAAATATGAATTCTCATAGTTGTTTGATGAGATGTTGTCCGCAAACTTCAGATCAGGGTTCTCTCCATGTCAGGGACTGCAGTCGTGGTGTACAGCTTAAAACAGGAGGAGGCTAAGCACACAGCCCTGGGAAGTTTCAGTGTTCACCACTATAGTGGAATAGATTTGGCCACCAATCCAAACTGTCTGTTTGTGAATAAGTCCAATATCTAGTTGGAGTGTGTTAGGCCCAGAGTGCTGACTTTGTCCATCGGTATTTTGGGGGAGATTGTATTGAACACTGGGCTAAAATCAGCCAACAGCATTCTGACTCAGGTGTTGTTATTTTCAAGATGTGTGAGGGCTGAGTGGAGGGCAGTGGAGATGGTATTCTGTGTGGATCTGTTGGCTCTGCATGCAAACTGGTCCAGGTTGGCAGAGATGTTGTATTGATGTGAGGGTAAGTTCCAGATTTGGAATAGACACTGCAGATTTTTTTAGGCACAGGGAAAATACACATATTGCTCTAGACAGCATGGAGATGTTGGTAATTTGTTTGTAACAATGATTGATTTCCTCCATAAGTGAAAAGCTGATGTTTAAAATTGCCATTTTTACACTGACTCCAATTGTTCACATTAGAGCAAAATTGAAAATGCTGTCAAAAATTCAGTTTTTGAGATAAAATTCTGAAATTTGCCACACATCAGCTACCATGACTCTAGAATTTTGTCATTGTCAGCTTAGCTGCCCGGACCCTAATAACAATTATTATTATTATTATTATTATTATTATTATAAAGAAAAAGATGAATAATGCTAATATGCATCCCCAGACTCAATCAAAGGTGTTGTAGCTAAGCCTCAGATCTCCACCGACCCTGAAACAGCCTCTGATGGTGGGGTCAGTGGGTTCAGGTATAAGACAGGTTTTATACATTTCTCTGTCCCTTACCAGACAGGACTTTGGGGATGCCTATCTTCTCCACAGCTTCTCTTATGAACTCCACATGTACCTCATCTAGCAGCTGGAAAAAGAAGGAGAAGTGATTTAAAAAGTCCAATCAAACATTCAAACAACAGCATAATTATTTTTTGGGCAATTTTTGCCGTTAACTGATAGGACATCTAAGCATGAAAGGGAGAGAGAGGAAGTGACGTGCAGCAAAGGGCCACAGGCTGGAGTTGAACCCGGGCCGCTGCGGCAACAGCCTTGTACATGGGGCGTCTGCTTTACCACTAAGCCACAGACACCCCGACAGCATCATTTTTAAACAAGCATGATGGATGAAAATTATCTGTGTTTTCTGACTGATCACTAATTGGTATCAGAAGAATAATGATATATTACAGAATGTGTCTTTTTGTACTGCAGGGGTCACACAACAGACAAACACATACAGACATAAATGAGTGAGGTCAGTTTGTGCATTTGTGCCACATCTTCTGGTCCGTTAACGTTTAGTGATAATAGTGATTTTATTCTGAAGGATTTGGGCAGGAAGTCTTACTTATTCTGGTGGGACACATGAAACACTCACCATAATACACAAATTGTTCCAGGATGATGTTCAAGTCTTTTACTGTCCTTAATATAGTTTTGATGTTCTTGTACTTTAGCTGAGTAATTCCATTTTATACTACTTTATACTTCTACCCCCCTACATCTCAAAGAGAAATATTGTACTTTTACTCACTCACACTGCTCAGAAAACTTAAGGGAACACTTCAATTACACATCAGATCTTGTTGAATGAATAATTCAATTTGAAAATCTTCACTGAGGTACACATTGTGTGACAGGGACAAGTAAATCAATGGCCTGGAAAGAGGTAACAGATGCCATTAACTCTGTGCCCTCTGTTGTAAGACACATCCAAGAAGTTAAATGAAAATGGTTTGATATGAAACTTGATGCAAAAAAACAACTGCACAAATACATAAAAAAAAAAAATAACAACAGCTGCAGGAGGAGGCTCTTCCCAGTCACAGCTGCTGGTGATGAGCGCATTGCTTGCATCATTGGAGAGACCTCTCTCTCTGTTATATTAAGGGTTAAATCACGATACATTCTGACAGCCATCAGTGACAGCTAAGTGTTTGGTCCGTAATGTGGGTCTCACAGTCTCGCCATTCAAACAGAAGATAAATTTGTGCAGTTATCTCTCCTGATTTATTCAAGTGGGAACGGGATGTCAGAAATGTAGAAAACAAGCGTATTAAGTCAATTACTGCACAGCGTGTAAGCAGAAATTCACAATGCAGTACAGACTCTCTCTGACTCTGATTTGGTTGTCTTAGTTCTGGAGCGAATGGTAGATTCTCACAAATGCCATTAGGAGCTCTAGGAGGAGCCAGGGGAATGCAAAGAAAGGCAGAATACCTTTGAAAAAATGGCGATTAGACCCACAATGCACTTTGGTTATAGCTAGCTTTATGTCATCTGTCAAAGACTGATTCTTGCGAATACCATCAGGAAAACTAGGAAAAATGACCCGTCTCATGTACTACTGTCAGGATATAATGACAGTTTCAGCATATGTCAAAACTTTTTTCTTTTTCTTTTTTAAAGTTACTGTTACAGCTTTAAGTATAGTGCTTTCCACAACAAGAAAAACGGTCCATGAGATCAACTGAAAAAACGTTCTTACCATTTGATTTTGTAAGGGCGCCTCCACTTGTGATACAAAGACCCTAGAGAGGAAGGATGATAACCATCACACACCAAGCACAGGACATGGACTAATAATTTAACTTGATATAGCAACCCGGTCTCACTCCGAAGTCATTGAAATCCGGAACTCCAGAACTCCAAGTGGGGTAGGTGGGAGGGATGGCTGTGGCCTTTTGGTATAAACCTTTTGTTTTCAGGCATAGTTGGATGACATGCTTTGGTGTTGCTTAACTTAGTCCCTTTTGTATGTTAAATTTAATGTTGGACAAAAATAACTGTGCACAGGTTGCAGCCTGAGCTCCGCAGGCAGGTTGTTCAAGGCTCAGTAAGTCCTTAAAAATCAATAAGAAAGGTACTTACTCTGAAGAGTTACTCTGCAGGAAGAGTTTCTTGTCAGCATAGAAAGCCGTGACATCAATGGCCACATCCTACACATCAAAAACAAACACACACACACACACACACACACACACTAAAATGATTTCAACATACCCTGACCTCACAATACCTTGACAATAGAACAAAGACCATGTAGTCACAGATAGTAATATTTTAACTTTTTAATAAAGCCTCGGGCAGTAGTACAGCCGAGGTTATGCGTAAAGTAGGCTAATCAACACAGTATCAACCTTTCAGAGCAAAACCAACCTGCCAAGATGTACCTATACTTTGCTGAATGTTGTGCGACCACAACAACAAGGCTTGGCTTTGCTACGTTGCATCAGAGAGCTATTGCATTAGTTTTAATATGGGATATGCATGTCAATCTGCCTGAGAATTCGAAAGCAGAGATGTCGACATTAAAGTTTGTGTAACCTAACAAAGAAGCTCAACCAGAAACTGTACATTTATAACAAGATCAGACCATATCTCACCCCTCCCTATATGATCCCTCACCACCAAGGAAAACATTGAACCCATAGCAAGAACATGCAACAGAGTTTACAAGATCCATGGTACCTACCTCTTTGGACTCTTTGCTGCATCACACTCTCCCATTCTAATGCACTTTTCAAAACTAATAATCTAGCCAATAAACTCTATTTTTCAGATCCTATACAACAACTCCAATCACACACTTACTGCACTTCCAAGTCACAACACAAAAGAGCAACATGTCACTAGATCAGTCTTACATGCACTTATTCCTTACCAAAACAATTAAAGTCAGAGATCATTTTATCACACTCACACTGAGACTTTAGATGACAATGGTTTCTTTAAAAACGGAAGTCTGTCCTTTGAGTTTTAAACAACTTCTGCGTTTATATGACAACGTTATTGAAATGATCCCCGTTCACACGGAGCAGCAAAATCTACTGGAAATGCTGTAGTATGCACGCCAGGCCAATGGGTGTCAGTATAAATCTGCAAAGCAACACCACAGCATGACGCCATGCGCCTGCGCTGAAGCGCCTTCCTCTACAACACAGTGATTACAAACCAAAACAAAGAAGACACAATGGCGAAAGCAACTTTGTCTGGATGGACGACGAGGTGGAGATGCTACAGTAACAGATCTGCACTTCACTTCGAATCAACAGGGTGAGCAGCACAAACAGAGCTCAGCATTGTTGTTGTGACAGTTGTTGATGCCTATTGACTGGAACCGTAATGCGCATGTGCGAAAAGTCTGTTTTCAGAGGAACTGCATATTGCAAGTTTACATGACATGGAGACGCTGCCATTTCCAAAAAGTTGCACTCTGGAACCTATTTTCAAATCGTTGCATTTTCAGGCACCCAGAATGCCGCTGTCGTGTACAGTTCACCGTTTTCAGTTGAAATCGTTGTATAAATGGGGCCTAAGTTTTGGAACAAGATCCCACACTACATAACAGCAATACCCTCCTTAACACATTTCAAACACACATTTAAACACTATCTGATGGAAGGACAGACCTGCAACCACTGATTTAAATCCCATATCCCATTTTACTCACTCCATTTCAGTCCACTACTCTGCAACGTCTGTGTTGCTGCCTACATTTAGTTGTTTTGCCTCGGCTAATTATTTCTTTTTGCATTTTATATTTTAATGTGTTTTTGTTGCATAACAGGAACCTGCTGAAAACCAGTTTTTAACTGAGTCAGTTTTAACTGTAACACACAATGTTTCTTTTGATTCCTTTTCTGTACATATAAATAAATGAATGAATGAAAATTGTGACCACTTATATTCTGACTCAGTTTTATCATGGTCTTGAATTTTATCATTCCTTACAAATGCAATACCCAGAGTTGTCCAGAAGTTGCCCTGTTTGGCTTTCTAAAATACTTCAAAACAGTTCAACACTCAACCCATCAAACTATCTGTTTTCTCTTTATTTTCTTTAAAATGCTACCAGATGTCTAAAAATAGGAAATAAGTGGCAAAATACCGTTTGAAAGAAGAGTGTCGGTGTGTCTTGACTCCCACAGTGGAGCTGCCCTGAGGCCTTTGCCCACACTGTCGTACCCAAGGTGGAGGTGTTTAGGTAGGGAACAGATGAACTCCACACTCTTAGTTCTGGTGAATCTGATTCCAGCAGACACTGAACACACACAAATGCAAAAATAATGTCTTACCTCACAAAAGTGCATGTGTTTGTATTTGGGAATGAGCAGGAATGAGGAGGTCTCCATATTACCTTCCTTATAAACTCAGGCATAGTGCTGGAGAGACTTGTCTTGAAAAGTTCCTGAAATCACATTCATAATGTAAGACCCAACAAGAGATTACAGACAAACAATTCGGGTTTAAACATCAGTGATTAGGGCCCTATTTCAGAAAGCAGACTCAACAAACTCTGAGCCTAATTCCAATCTCTGAGTTGAGCTGGGAAACTGAGTTTTCAGTTCAAGAACAGCTGATCAGAATTAGCTCAATCAACTCTGAGTATATTCAGCCTGAGGGAAGCGAAAGATGTGCTTACAGTGAGCTCTGCTCCAGAGATGTTGAGTAGGAAACGGCCATCTTGGTGGGCAGCAGCAATCATGGGGTTAAAGACCTGGTCTGGAGTTAAACACAAGTTAAAACTGTACCACACAAGATTTTAGCCACAAATTTACCTCTAAATCACAAAAAGAGAAGAGAGTCTTGGTAACTGAGAAACTGACAAACTCTGCTGGTAATGAGGTGCTGCTCTGAGGCCATTATACTGGAGGATCGTGAAGTTAGACATGTATATATCTATTCTTTAGGTTTCATGGAGACTGTGCTCTATAATGTCCACAGTCTATTTTTAAATGTTCTATCAGCCATATCAGCGAGACTTCAGGCAAACTAAAACTTGCTGTCCAAACAATTTCACTAACTAGGGGTAACAGTTGTTGTAATTATACATAAACTGTGGTCAATGAAAGGCAACTAAAACAGTCATTAAGGTAAGACTGAAGTTATGTTTAATAAAAGCACAAAAGTTCACTGCAGGTGCAGGTCGGTCACAGCACTGTAAGCCCTAATCCATCCAAGACACAAAATTTCAATGTTAAGTCAACACAAATGCCCAAAATTGTCAAAATGACACAAAAACTTTATGGTCACTCAGCACAAAAACTCATCCCTTGTGAGCTGTTCAACGAGACTTTTCCTCCCCTTGTCCACCACTGCAGCAACAGCCTATGGTGATGTATTTTAGTTGTTTTCTGCCAAAATAGGCAATTTTGTAATACACTATCCAGTTGTGGTGACAACAGCATTACTTTTTGTTACCTTTATTATTAATATTTGACCAAAATCGTGATCTTTTCCTAACCTTAACCAATGTGCTTTGGTCGCCTAAAGTTAATACAGGAGCCTGGACATGATGTTATGGTTTTCAGAGGCCTGTACTACAAAGCCAGTTCAACTAATCCAGGATATCTTTTTGTTATCTGGTTTGACTAACCCTTACATTGTCCGTCTGGCCATCATCATATGAAGTAGGCTGCTTCATATCGTATGAGATGAAACGGTAGCATGAGTGTCTGGGACTACGAGGCAGTAAAATGTCAGTGGTGTGGGATGTAAACCACAATCTGTAATCTTATAATGTAAAATCATTGAAAACACCATCCAAAAATCTGCCAAGACTTAAATTATATGCGGGTACCACTGAACTATGGGCCTGTGACATTAGTATAGAGTGTATTTTGCTGTTTAGTTAGATGATGATGAAACTACTCTGAATATGTCATATAAAACACTTTAATTAATGCCAGAGTGCTTCTGCTATTTTACTTATAAAATATTACCTGTTTTATCCTAGTTCTCCTCACACAGGTGTCTCATTTTGAGCTGCAGTGATGAAATCGAGAATGTAAAAGAAGCAGCACTATCACTGCGGACTAAAATAAACTTTCATTCATGTATACTTTTTTCTTCAGTGATCTGGTCAGAGGTTGGGGTGTTGACAGGCTGTGATCTTATACCCTGCTGTTAACCTGCTCTGGCAAAAAGAGAACCAGCTTTGTAGTACTGAAAACCCAGTGTTTTGATACCTGACAGAAGGGTTTTCTCTGCAAATAATCCAGGCAGCAGTTACGTTGTCACAACAAAGTAAATGAGAAAGCAGTCTGGTATTGTCTATTAATACAGTAGACAAGGTTGTGGGACATGTTACACAATAGGATACTTCCTTCCATGTGGCTTTTCTTTTTAATGTACTTGCACTTCCAAATTTCAAAAGACAACACAGTGTCAACTGCTGACCTGAGATCCAAAAGTACAGCATCCTGTTTTCAGTTAGCTGACTGGGGTGGAAAACAGAGTCATTAATGACAGCAGAAGTGTTGTTGTAGTTGGTCAGCCCCTGGAAGATTTAAAAAGAAAGAAAGAAAAGAAAGGATAAACAGAGAGACAACAAGATGAGCTTTCACACCTAAAATAAGAATCAGAAATATTTTATTGATCTCAAGGGGAAAATTATGATTCCTTACAGTCACTCCGATGTAAAGAATAGAGAATTGTAAGTAGTAAGAATAAGAGTATGAATTAGAAGTATGTAAATATAAAGTAATAAAATAAAATAGAAATAAAATTGTACATTATGCAACAGTGTTGAACGGTAGTACTTAAGATATTAAGAATAAA